>CM057450.1:930715526-931025526 GCA_016271365.2 Neoceratodus forsteri | reverse complement strand
ATTGCCGTGGGGGGTTGGCCACAGTACATCCACTGCCACTAGAGTTTCGCAGGTCTTGGTCAGCAGTTTTTGCCCCACACAATGCAGGTCCCCTCCCCCTCATTTGCTATGCAGCCCACTCCACACTTTACCCTGGCGCAAACCCGGTTTGATGGTGCATACCAGGCTTTTGTGAATTCTGACTCAGCACAAAAGCCGGTTTGCACCATGCAAACTGGGTTTTGCGCCAGGGTACAGTTTTGTCAATGTGGCTCCTGGTCACCTGCAACGTGAAAAAAAAAAAAAAACGCCACGACCATAACAGCAATTTACTTCTCCTTGATGTGCGTGCATTGGTTCTTTCCAGTTCAAACCGAAACACGTTCGGTCTCTAGAGGGTTTCAGAATGCTACTGTACCACAGAAGGGTACAACCATGTTCTATGACCTGTGGTACAACAGCATTTTGAAACTGATAGAAAACCATATACAACAACGCTCTACTACACACTATAAAAACAAACAAACAATCACACTCTGCTGCATTGCACTGATTGGCCAAAAACTGTGCTGGTTGACATGAGAAGGTTTTGCTCAATCAAAATGCCTTTGCCACTCGCTACGGTGGCCAACGAGGAGCTTAAAAAGGTTAATGAGAACCAGTTACAGCAAGCCTAAAAATAGCCTTTATAAGTGCCATTGACAATGGTGGCGATCCCTGGTGCACACTCAACTAATGCAAAAAATAAACAAACAAACACTCTGCATACTGCTACAGCCTTTAGTTCACTTTTGTGCACAGTGCCTTGGAACAAAACCCCAGACACTACAATGGCAACTGACCACATGAAACTGCAATAAGACTCGGTATTTGGGGGGGACAGATGTGAAATTTGGTTACACACATGGACTTGGACAGAGACCATCATGACTCATTTCACAGACACCCTAAACACGGCTTTGAGTGCGAACTGTAGTTTGTTTTCCAGTTATCACGCCATGACAAGCAGCTGTAAAACACTTTCAACATAAAAGCTGTTTTGTCAACACAGTAACTCAGCTTTGAGCATCAATTAGGTCACATAAAGTTGGTTTCGAACAAGATAATACACCACAGAAAATTTAAAGCCAAGAAATTAGCCAGTAGCCAAGGGTATTAGAAATAAGCAAGTGTAGAAAATCAACATTTTCCACAGTTTGAACACATCGGAGTTGTTTTCAAGGATTTTGCCATATTCTAGAGAATCCAAGTGTTCTGTGCCAAAAACAAACAAAACAAAAAATAAAACCCTTGCAACTCTGTCCTATGTGAAGATAGCCTCTCCAATGAAAATCAATATAGTACACTACTGCTCAGCCTATGTTTCAAAAAGGCAATCCTGCTGCCTCACACAAAACATTATAGTATATGGGTGCCCCTTATTGTAGATAGATTTCGATGCACAGCAATAAGCTGTTGTAGGAAGGTCAAAGATTAAAAAAGATGTACAGAAGCTACCATACTACTATACTACAAACGACTTTTACATTCTATGTCTGTGCTTTATCTCCCTCCCATTGCAGCCAACCTCTCAGAGCTCCATACAGGACAGCACAGTACAGAACCTGTTTCAGTTGGAGACAGTTTTGTTTTTATTTTATTCGAAGCCTGCCACCTGGCAAAAAAATAAATAAATAAATGATTTGCTCAGATTCTACAAAAAAAGTGAGCTCCTAAACATGTGGCTGGGGGCAGAACAGGAAGCGGAGCAATAGTGGCAGGGACAGTAGCACCAATTCACAAGTGTGGAAATAAAGAGAAGCAGGGAACTACAGACCAATAAGCCTGACATCAGTGGTGGGGAAAATTATGGAAACATTAATTAAAGAAAGGATGGCAGAATACCTGACTGCAAATGGGTTGCAAGATCTAAGACAGCACGGGTTCACTCAAGGGAAATCATGCCAGACAAACCAGACCGAGTTCTTCAACTGGGTGACAAGAGAAGAGGATCGGGAGCGGGGGTACTGGATAGCCAATCTAGTTTGAGAGGCCTTGACATCGTCCCACACAGAAGATTACTAATCAAGCTGGGCAGTCTCGGGGTGGGGTCAAAAGTGGCAAAATGGGTACTAAACTGGCTAAGACCCAGCAGCCAGCGGGTGGTCATAAATGGGGTGCATACAGAGGAGGGGGAAGTGACTAGCGGGGTGCTACAGGGGTCAGTTCTGGGACCATTACTCTTCAATGTCTTCATCAGTGACATCACGGAGGGACTGGGAGGAAAGGTATGCCTGTTTGCAGACAAAAAAATCTGCAACGGAGTGGACACACCAGAGGGGGTAGACAGAATGAGGAAGGATTTGAAAAAACAGAGAAATGGACAAGGGTATGGCACCTAGGCTTTACTGCTACAACATCTGGCACAACAACCCAAGCACAACATGCCATCTGGGAGAAGAGGAGGTGACAACAACAAAACAGGAAAGGGGCCTGGGGGTAATCGTAACGGATTACTTCAAAGTGGCAAGTCAATGTGGAAGGGCAGTAGGAAAAGCTAGCAGAATGCTGGGGTGCACAGAGAAGAGTATAACAAGTAGAAAGAGGGAGGTTGTATTGCCCCTGTATAGGTCGTCAGTGAGGCCCCATATGGAGTGCTGTGTCCTATACTGGAGGCCCCATCTCAGGAAGGATACTGATCAGGTGGAAGTGGTGCAGAGAAGGACAGCCAATCTGGTCCAGGGCATGCATCGAAAAAGCTATGAGGAGAGGCTCAAGGAATTAAATAATGTACTCTCTGGAGGATTGGAGGGAGAGGGGAGTCAAAATTGAGGCATTCAAATACTTCAAGGGAATCAATAAGGAACAGGGACGCAGCATTCTAGAGAGAAGGAGATGCACAAGGACAAGGGGACACGATATGAGGTTGGAAGGGGAGGAAGACTCTGAGGAAATGTGAGAAAGTACTTCTTCACAGAGAGGGTGGTAGATGCCTGAAACAGACTGCTGGTAGAGATAGTAAATGCATACACTGTGGAGGAATTTAAACACGCATGGGATAGGCACAGGGGATTCTTAGAAACAGGAAGGGGGGGGGAGAAAGGTTGCAAATCAGTTAAGACGTCATATAATTTTAGGAAGGAACTTGTTCTCTAGGGCAGACTATATGGACCAAGGGGTCTTTTTCTGCCAACAGCTACTATGTAACTAAGGGACAGTTAACATACAACAATTTAATAAAAAAACCAAAAAATAAATTAAATAAAACACACAATTGTTTCTGTTATTTTAAACAGCGAAACCATACTCATGGTCTTGCTCATAGCTCAAGTCTTTGTACTGGTTATTACATGTCTATAAGTCAGTGACGTTATGTTCGTAACTAAAAATGATGACTGTTGCACACGCTGACATGGAGCCTTTGTAAAAGCCTCGGCTCAAAGGTATTGTAATCCTAGATTGAAATAAATAAATAAATAAATAAAAATACACCATATAAAATAACAGAAAAGAACCATTCACAGACAAGGCTGGGTTTACATCTCGGAGGTTGATGACATCATAAGGATCCCTCGAGCTTCACTCAAGGTCTATGATGTCATCAACACCTATCCATTATTCTATCTGTGCTCCTACTCATTTGTATCGGCTAAGCCCACTGGCAACAAGTTCTTTTTAAAAGGCCATCAGACCCTGGAGACCGCAATGAAAAATGCAAATATCAGCAAAATCAATTACAAAAATTATACAGAACAATCACATCTGTTAATATTTCCCATTTACAACAGAGCAACAAACCAATTTTTTCCACAGCATTCATCACCATCCATCAATACCAAATGATAGCTGTAATATTATTTGTATTGTAGATAATTTCTCAGTATTGTCATTTCTGCAGAACAATTTTGTCAACTTTCCTGTAACCGTTTGCTTGTGCAAAGCCCTCCTTGTAATTGAGCTTGCTTAGTGGAGTTTATCATGGGAAAAACAAATAAAAACATACATAAACAATATGGACAGATAAAAACCACTGATCCATCTTGTCACTTTGGGTCTCTACCTCAGTCAAAGTACCAATCCAGTACTAGTTTGACCATATCCCCTTAAATAATTTCCGCCACCACTGGTCCCTTTCTGATTCTACCTCTCCCCAAGTCAAATAGGTCTGTCCCAACCATGCTGGACTGCGTTAACCATTTGCACACTAACCGGCCCCTCCACTGCTGTCCAAGCCCTCCAGACTCCCTCCTAACTGCACCTCCACCTGTGGCCTGACCGGCACCTCCAAAACTAGAGAATGCAAAAGCCTGCAAGCAACCACAGCCCTCCAGGACCTTTTAGCGGGGCAACCGACACCTCCAAAGCTGCCGCTCGTGCCACCCTCTCCAGCCTGCAACAATGACAGGTACAGTAACTTTTTGACCAACCGGAAAGCAGCGTTCTCTTGCCCTGCAACCTAATCGGTTGGCCTCCCTGACTGTGCACTCCTATTGGCCAATTTCTTTGGGTTTCGGCAGCAGGGTGTCGGCAAGTAGAGCGCCAGTGGGAGTGTGTAAACTGCAAGGGGGCTCCTGCAGGCAGAACGACATTGAAAGAGGGTGCCTGGCACCCAGGGGAACAATGCTGCACCAGCGATAAGAGTGCCATGATGGACTTCTGGTGTAGCCTCTGAACTTAATGGCGGCATAGCGCTCGAGCTCTGCAATCCTCTAGCCCTTTGAGCCAGCATGTTAGCCCTACCAGCCACTAAAAAGACAATCCGGTGACTACAGATTTAATGGCCACAACTAAGCTACAAGGAGGGCCAAACAGATTTTTTCAGCCTACCTGTGGATCCTATCCCCTCGGACCACGAGGCGTCAGACTCCGGCGCTTCCATACAACTGCGCCGCTCCTCATCGCACACTTCAGCTAAAAGAAAAGGGAAACAAAAACCCAAAGCTCCCTCACAAATGGAGGACAAACTGGATAAGATCCTGTACGAACTTAAAAGAAATCAAGTCCAATTTTAAAGATTTTAAGAGAGAACAGCAGCAGGCCTGAGCAGATATCTCTGAGCTCCAACAGCGAATGGTTGTAGTACAGGAAATAAAGAGTACACAATCTACAGCTACCACCGACTGCTAGACTACAGTTTCACAGCTAGTGGAAATATGCCAGGCCCTGGGAGAACGGCAGGAAGATGCCGAAAATCGGCACCAGCGTAGAAATTTGAGGATATATGGTGTGGCAGAGGGCAGTGAGGGGCCTAATATGGAGACCTTCATAGAACATCTATTATGAGACGCACTAAATCTAGAGGCAGATCATAAACTAGAGATAGAAAGGGTGCATAGGGCCCTGGGCCCCTGGCCCTCCCAAACTGGAGCAAGACCTCAATCTATTATATTGCACTTCTTGAGATACACAGCCAAAGAAGCAATTCTCAGGAAGGCCTGGACTATGGGGAAAACATTCTTTAATAACACTAGAATATATTTCAACAGTGACTATGCTCCTGCAACAATGCAACGTCGCAGGAAGTATATCCCTCTGTTCCCTATACTGAGAGGCCTGAAGTTGAAGTTTCATACCCCGTATCCAGCCCGGCTCCTGATTCAATACCCAAATGGACAGCAAAGCTATGATTCAGCCCAAGATGCCCTGGCAGACCTCACTAAATGGGACTATGAACTTCCAACCAAGGTCAATTTTCACAGCCGCTCAGCCTGGACGGAGGCACCACTACACAGTCACCAGTCGCTAGACATGCGATCACAGCAAGATACTTTGGACTCTATAAAAACATTACTCCAACAGTTTGCCAGAAATACTTCCTAAGTCTGTGAACTGAGTTGTTACTTGCGCCTAGTGCTGGGAGGTGAGTGTTGGGGGGGGCTGGGGTAAGACACCGCCGCAGAGCTGTGGAGGGGTAGGGGGTGCACTGGATCTGGCTGCCAGGAGCAGGGCCTGCCATTAGATGAATAAGGTTTGCCACTCTGCTGATCTGAGAAATATAGGGGGATAGGGTTGAGAAACCACAACGCCATGAAATCCTATAGAATTGGCAAGGTCATCCCTTTCAGAGGGACTAATTTAGGATACCATGGCACACCTGGCTCCTTAACATGTGGCTAAGAGATGAAAGGTATAAAATAAAAAGAAGGATGATTAGGTGACATGCTTGGTGGGGGCAGGGAAGAGTAGTTCCTGTCACAAACGCACTCAGCAGGTCAGGCCCTCTGCTCCCACAGTGCCAACTTCCGAGCACAGTAATGTGAACAGGTAACAGACAGGGTAACCCTCCTGTCTGCTTTTGGGTTCGAAACACCTTTAGTCTCAAGTTCTGGGGGGGATTCAAACTGTGAACCTTATACTAGCGTACCCAATGAACAGGCTCAAATACGTACCCTCTTCGGGGATTGCAGTACAATCTTTCACCAGGGACACCAAGCCAGGCTTCCAAAATGAACCCTTAAAACTCTATAAAAGACCTTAGGCATATTCTTACCTTTTCCCAGTTTAGTAACACCATCAATTTTTTGAACAGTTTTTGTCAGTCTTAGCCCTCTATACGTCACATGCAAAAAGAACTGGCAGACACCCCAGGCAGTCTTTTGAAAAAAAAAAAAAAAAGATACTTTACTACAAGATGATAAAAATATGAAAAATGTAAACACGGAACAATATATCAGTGAGCACAAAATCACTTAAAAGAACAAAGGCAAAGTACGAAACAAAAACTCCTACCACAATACATTTCGACTTTTTCTATCCAATGTATTACCTCTGTAAATGCCTTGAAAGTTAGAGAACTGTGTTTCTTAAGAGTCCAAAAAGATATGTCATATTCCCCAGTTACAAGGATACATTTCAACTCCATCTCCCCACCCCCTTGGTGAGTCATCTAGCACCTCCTTTTTAGAATTAAAAAAATACAAACAATGATTTCCTGTCAGGAGATATATTAAATAATGTGACATCAGCAAAATCTTCACTTCCTAAATATGATTCCTTAATTAAACATTTTCTCTTTGATTTTGAGCAGTCCCTATTCCCAAGGCATATCAAAAGGTTTTTATGATGTTTTAGCACCTTGCTGTTATCAATAGATTCCTGTAGGACACCATAAAAGTTTACGTGCCCTATATCCTGGCAGCTGGGTCAGTTCTAATCAAGACAGAAAAACAGGAGACCCTTAATTAAGTCTCTCTGGTCTTTTAATTACCTCCTGGTTTCAGGTCACTTGTCACTGTAGTTTCACTAAAACCTGGGGGGGCATCCATGGAGCACAGGCTGTCTTATGTGAGACAGTCACATACTATATTTTTATATTACACACAGCATATAACAATCATAACCAGCTGGCCAAGCGTCACAGTTCCCACCCCTCGAGGCGACAGCCGTTATCTAAATAAACTAACTGAAGCACCTCAGGAGCATACAGGAGTCGCCAGTGGTGCCTAGACCTATATGTGCTGGGTAGAGGAGACCACTAAAAAGCTACGCATTGAGACTGGGAGTCAACATGAGAGTGTATGTGGTGCACTATGCAAGCCAAACAGTTCTCCCTAGTCCCAGCAGGCAGAAGAATGGGACAGGACTACTTGTTCTCCTAACCCCCTAGGCTTGAACGATGGTACCCGGCCCCCCCCCAGGAGTTTCTTGGGAGGAATGACCCGGGTGAGCCTGTGGTAGACTAGCAGAGCAGGTAATGGCAAATGGCACTGGGCCCTGCCGGGGTGAGCTTCAGATACCGGGGCCCCTCTTCCCCCGGCTCTGGGGTGGTGGCAGGATGGTGGAAGACCCTCCCCTTGCAGGCCTTCTGCACGCTCGCTTTTCCTGATCCCTGAAGCGGTAGCGGTCAACAGGGCTCTGTGCTAATGATAGTCTACAGACTCTGGAGAGGAGTGCCATTACTAGCGGATCGATACCTGGTGACAGGAGTAAAGAGGACCTCATGTGCATTAAATTTTCTTCTACCCAATCTGTATTTGGGGAGAATATCAGCCCAGGATCAGGACTTGAAAGGCTATACATGTATAAATAATCTATAATGCGTCAGCCCCTTTCTCCTAGGCTGGCAGAGGGATACAAGTGACTTACAGAGAACAATACTCGAACTGAATGCACTATTCTGTTTATGTGTACATTTTTTTCTCCTATTTTTTTCTTTTTTGCGTTACCCTAGCTGCTGCTTATTCTGCATATACCCTTTTACCCTCTACAATTTGTGATAATGTTTACACTGGGACGCACCTCAATTCAGAGAGTGCAACCCCCCCAGCGGCAATTAGTTGCCTCCCTCCAGAGCAGGATCTGGAGGATGGAAGTCACAAAGTTACTATTGTATATAGTTGATTCTATATTGTTTATAGTTAGGCACAAGTGTTTTATGTGCCACATTAGTCAGATAGATTTGTTTTTGTACACTTATAATAGAAAAATTGGTTAGAGCAGTACAGTATCATGTAGGGGTTGCCCGATTTCCGGCATATGGCGAGATACTACGTTAGCTAACCATAGAAGGCCATGGCTGGACTGGGGAGAAAATAAGGAGAATATGGCCTACCTCGAGCATTACTATGGCTTAACAACATAAAATTAAAATAATTTCTCAGAATGTAAATGGACTGGGGGGACCCATTAAAAGGGGAAAAGTGATATCTTAAAAAATCCCACCCCCACATGATACTGCTACAAGAGATGCATATGGACTCAGCGGAACATCAAAAGTTGCTTAAATCTGGTATGAGCACGGTGGTGGCGAGCTCCCACCATTCTGGTAGGCGGAGGGGCACAGCAATATTGAACCCAGGGAATTCAGCATTTCAAATGGAGAACTCGTACCATGACAGAGAGGGTACCCTGGCTATGGTTAGAGGCTCCTGGTGGGGCACCCCTTATATGGTGGTTAGCCTCTACCTACCTCCAGGTTCGAGTCCACAAACGCATCAGAGCCTGCTGGACAAAATTATTCATTTTAGGTGGAGAATTTTGGTGATCCGGGGTTTAAATTTATTAATTAAGGGAGGCAGTATAACGCAGTGGCTTAAGACTCTGAGCTGCAAATCTGGTAACATCCAGCAGACCAGACCTGGGTTTGAATCCCACAGCTTCCACTTGCATACTGTGTGACCCTGAGCAAGTCACTTAACTTCCCTGTGCTCCCAGGTCGCACCTGTAAAAAAAGCTTTCAGCTTACTGTGTGCTACTACTGGTTAAAGAACTAAAACAATAAAAATAAATAAATAATTAAATAATGGACCCAGGGAAGGACAGTTCGAACCCTAACCCACCCCACATGACGGCAGGCCAAAAACACAGTTGTAGACTGATTAAGGAAATGGGTCTAACAGACATCTGGTGAACCAGAAACCAGGGCAGTAGACATTATACCTATTATTCAGCAGCCCACCACACATACTTGAGAATAGACCATTTCTTAATTACAGCAGAACATAGCGAACTGGTACATGGGGTCACCATCCTTCCCATTTTGCTCACGGACCATGCCCCTCTAGTACTTGAGGTAGACACACACAACAAGAAAGACAACCTTCCCAATGGCGCTTCAATAACTCCTTATTACGAAACCGAAGACACATAGAGTTGATTAATCAATGTATCCCTGAAATTCTAGCTCAAAATACATTCCCTGCGATAACCTCAGGGATATTATGGGACATCCTGAAAGCTGTAATAAGGGGTGAAACTTAAGTTCACAGCTGGAGAGAAGAAAGAGAGAGAATCGGACATTTAGATGAAGAACTTTTAATTTGGCAACAGGCACATATGCAGGGAGATAAAACTGCTCAATGAGAAATAACTAATATACAAAGTAAACTACAGGATATGCTCAATTATAAAATGGAGCAGGCCTTGTTATACGTTAGGCAAAAATATTATGAAGGAGGGGCCAAAGCCTGTAAGGTTCTGGCCTCTAGGTTAAGAACTTATAAAATGTAGAGGAATTATCCAACTTAGACACCCCCAAACGAAACTCCCTTTAAGCAATACTAAAGAGATCTTGGAGAGATTTAAACAATTCTACAGTACCCTCTACTCTCAAAACCCAGAACCATCTGATGATAAATATATAGCCTTTTTTCAGAAACTAAACCTCCCCCAGCTATCGGAATTACAGAAGGAGACCATACCAATCACCACCCAAGAGATAGAGGGAGTTATAAAAAATGCTAAAACAGGCAAAAGCCTGGGTCAAGATGGGTTGCCTTCCGAATTTTATAAAGGCTTTACTAAGGATTTATTACCTACCCTGAGAGCAGGGTTTAATGATTTACAATTTAAGGATACCACCCCCCCCCCATGGCAATATGCGACTATATCAACAATTCTAAAGCCAGGAAAGGATCCCCTTAACTGTGAATCATACAGACCCATTTCTGTACTTAAGACTATAAATTCTATGCTAGTGTTACTGCCCACAGATTGGAACCCCTTTAGACCCATATTATAAACAAAGATCAAACAGGCTTTGTTCCTAAAAGGAAAACTACAGATATTAAAAGAACCCTCTACTTGTTAAAGAAGGTAGAAGAGAGATTGTTATCCTTTTTTATTACTAAGCATGGATGCCCAAAAGGCTTTTGATTGCATATCATGGACATTTTTATATTATACCCTAGATAGATTTGGCTTCCCCCCAGATTCGTGGAATGGGTGCAGGCCCTGTATACCTCCCCCCAAGCAGCAGTAAAGGCAAACAGAACCTACTCTGAACACTTCACACTAACCAGAGGAACCAGGCAGGGTTGGCCCCTGTCCTCGCTCTTATTTGCCTTGTAAGTTGAGCCTATAGCAGATATAATTTAGGAGACAGAGAGATAAAACGTCTGTCCGTGGAAGGGACAGAGCATAAAACAACATTTTATGCCGACGATTTATTGATCTATTTAACATCCCCAGAGCCTTCCCTTCCCAAGCTATTTACCCTACTACAGGACATGGAATCCTTTACAGGTTATAAACTTAATACTGAGAAAATGGAGGTCCTCAGGTGGCACTATGACCTGGATCCTAATTTTCGGGCACTTTTTCTCTTAAAGTGAAATGCCCGCAGCTTTCACTATCTGGGTACTATAGTTACCCAAGATCTCTCAAAAATTTATGAACTAAATTCCCCCCATTAAAGTAATAAAGAATGACCTACAAAGATGGCAGCCTCTGCCCATCCCCCTTATCCAGCAAACTGATTCTATAAAAATGACAGTACTAGCAAAACTTCTTTATCTCTTCCAAAATCTTCCCATCATACTTGCCACAATGTTCTTTAAGGTATGGGATAGCAGGTTTTCCTAGTACATATGGCAGGGAAAGAGACCTAAAAAGGCTTATGCTTTACTACAATTAGCCAAATCTAAAGGAGGATTGGCCCTCCCTCACCTTAAAACATACCATTACTCAGCCCAGTTAGCACATATCCTACACTGGAGGGACTCGAGCATAGCTACACACTGGAAGGGGTTTGAACTTGATGGGAAGTTAGAAGGTATAGAGAGAATTATGGGACTCCCCCATACTTTAAGGCATGGCAAATTAGAAGGAATCCGGACTAGCTGTACTAAAGCTGTGTTGAACATCTGATGCAGGATAATTAGGGAACCCGGGATTAGGACCTCAGCTGTCTCCCTGATAATCCCTATATATGACCCCTGTTTTTTTTTTTGTTTTTTTTTTTAACCAGCCACAACCGATCACACCTTCGATATCTGGAGGAGGCGTGGTCTGAAGTACATCTACCAATGGTATGAACAGGGGTTCTTTAAATCCTTTATCCAAATACCGCAGTCCTATCATTTGAATACAAGCGACCACTTCCGCTTTCTCCAAATGCGTCATTACATCCTGTAAACATGCGGGACATGCTGGAAGACCACCCAAACACACCCCTTAGTGCAACTCATTATTAATACTGAGAGACTAGGCAGATGCCTGATCATATTATTTCTCTGATATACCTAACTCTCCAGCAAAAGGGGCTTAAATCGTTGACGAAGTTACGGGAATCTTAGGAAAGAGACCTAGGAGAGGAGATATCTGAATCAGAATAGGAACAGATAAGCAGTACCCAGCATAGGGTAACTAGCTCCTACATCTGGAAAGGATACAGCTGTAAATGCATGGTAAAATATTTCAGAACACCCAGTATAACTGGGAAATATGGTGGAAGGGGAGAAACCAATTGCTGGAGAATGTGTGGGGAAGCCCAGGCAGACCACATCCATATATTCTGGAATTGTCCAGTGATCCGAGAGTATTGGTCCCGAATAGAGGTCAGCCTGCAACAGCTCTTTCCAGAGCTTATGCAGCTCACCCCTGGTCTAGCACTCTAACATTGGTTTCCCGGAGATATTAAGGACAAACAAACTAGGAAAATGCTAGCAAATCTGCTCCTGGCAGCTGAAAAGGGATTTCCAGGAGATGGCTTCAGCAGACCCCTCCAGCTATAAAAGAGTGGGAGAACACTGTACAAGAGATTTATACACTGGAAAAATCAACAGCAATGCTACACCAGAATCCAGATAGGGCTAGGTCTTTCTGGAATAAATGGGTTTTCTGGATAATGCAACACAGACCGGATATTGTTCCATGAATAGACTGTCTACAAGTATGTAAACCATACTCCTAGTATGAGAATATATGCCTAATGTAATTTGCACATACCATATAACTATTGTTTAATAACTGGGAATCCCCCTCTGTTTACATCCAGAGATAGGAGTATCTTACTGTAACTAGCCATTTACATATTGTAAATCATATAATTGCAACTGTCGCCTGCCTACAGGTTTGTTATAATTGCTGTACTGACTTTTTTTTTTTTTTTTTTAATAAAAGCTAAAGTACAAAAAAAAAAAAAGTGTGCCATAATGCAGTGGCACACCGCCAGGTACACTGGTCCTCCTGGGGGTGCAACTGCCGCAGCTCATGGTCGCTGCTATGGTGCCGTGCCATGGGGCTGTGGTCTGTTTCTTACCCATGTGCACACCCCTCCAGGTGCACACCGCCTCCCTGAGCATGTGCCTTGTCCACTGCTGGTGCATCGGCCGGGCTGTCCTATCTGTCGGGGTACACAGCTGGCCAGGGGGCTTATGGCGGCTGTGCTGTGAATGTGTCTGCCTGTAGCCAATGTGCATGGGTGCTATCTGTCTACAGGAGCCCACAACAGGACGTCTGCATTGGTGTCTTGCGTCCCATGGGCTGCCACAGCTGTACCCACCACCATGCCTCCACCACAGCTGATCGTCCGTGGGCAGGTGTGCCTGCCGTGTCCGCATGTCCACTGCCACAGTTGTTCCCAGGTGTGTCCCTGGGTTACATGCCCTGCTGCTCCTGCCAGTGGCCTTCATCTGGGTGCCATCACTCCCAGTTGGGCGTTGTGTTGTCCCTGCCCACCCCCTCCACCATGGTCTGTGGGGGCGCCTCACATGCTAGCCCGACTGCAAGTGGTTCCCGGCCACAGTCTGGTTGGTGCTGCTGTTGGCAGCCATCAGTGTTGTGCGCTGCTTCACTGTGGCACTGGGTGTGTAGGATGGTGGCTATGCCATGTTGTTCTCTGCAGAGCGCCCCTGTTTGTCTGTGGGGGCATTGTCTGTGGCACATTGTGCTCCATGGTGCTACTCAGGGTTGCTGCACCTCCTGCCATCTCGAAAGCATTTGGTGGGCGGGTCTGCGGGTGTGTAGTGTGTGGCACTGCCCGGCTGCGCTGTGTTGGTTGGCGCTCCCGGTCCCCTATGACTTTGTGGTGTAGCGCTGTGCCTGCCGGTGACCTCTCGTTGGCGCTCTACTTGCCGGCGCCCTGCTGCCAGCACCCGGACCACCTGGAACCATTTCTTTTGAATTGTCTTGGCTCTACACTACAAACTTCTTTCATTCAAAGTTCTACTGCTTAATTCTAGCAAACCTTAATATTAGTGAAAAAAGTTGTTCATAACTGTTTTAAAGCATTAGATCACTAACTGCCATTTAGTTTTCACTGAGTGTATACTAGCGGGGCCGTCTCAGCGCTCTTGAAATTTCATTACTATTGCTATTGTGAATTCATTTCTTCTGTTACTGACTGTTAAGCACAGGTGCATCGGTGATTGATAAGTGTTTACAGCTCTTGAGTGAAACTGATAAGAATGCGGGTTCTGACAGTTGGGCCACACCAGCTCCCCACTCTATCTCAACACTTAGTTTATAGCCCTTGAGCGTCAGGTAACCAAACTACATGTGAATAACCAAGTACCCACTATCCCCTTAGCAGGTTATATTGTTCTGCCTCTAGAGGGCACTACATTGATTATAACTAACAAACACTCGGAAAAGTGCGGTCTGGGAGTTTGGTGGTGCTTGAGCAGAGCTTGCCAACTCCAACAAACAAGCAAATAAAGAAGGCTCAGCACAATAAACTTCTTTTATCAAGTTTGTGCAAATTTATTCCAGCAGGATGCCTCACGAGACAATGCCCTGCATGTCAACCCTCAAGCGGGTCTTCCTTAGGGGCGGATCTGTGAGCTGCGTTTCCCTTCTGATCACTTCCTAAACTAGTTACCCCCCTCCATCTGACCAGCCCCCCCCCGTGCTCCCTGCTTACAAGTTCTTCCTGTTCCTCAGTCAATTGCTCACTAATTTCCTCCGCTTTTATGAACAATGCATCTCCTACTCTCCTCTCTCCCCCTTGTTCTCCTCATAGCTCTCTCTTTACCATATCCACTTGCTCACAACTCATCTATTCCTAATAACTCTCCCAACCCCATCAGTTACTATCTCTAATTCCCTACCCACATCCATGCTATCACCCCTTCCCCCCATTTGAAATATGGTCTCACTCTACCACTATTCCTCATGCGGCTTTGATAACTGTGTCCTCTTTCACTGCAGTTCTCCACCTTCTTTTTCCTCACTCATCCACTTCCTTCTCCTCAAAACTCCGAAACTCTTTACCAGCCCCTCCAAATTCCCCCAAGCCCCACTTTCTCATACTCGCTCTCTTGTTTTCTGCTGGGGATATCCACCCCAACCCAGGCCCTATTGCCCCCAGCTCCTCTGGTGGTTCCTCTTCTACTACCTCCCCCTGCTCTCCTCTCTCAGCCCTCCCAAAGGGCTTAAAGATTGTGCACGTAAACACTCACAGCTTGTTGCAGAAAACAGACCACATTCAGACCATGGTGTGCACGCTAAAACCAGAAATTCTAACCATCTCAAACTTGGTTAAAGAGCACTATACCCGACCACTCGGTCTCCATTCTTGGCTACTCACTGGTAAGGCAAAACTGTGCTGGCAAGGGTGGTGGTGCAGTCACTTATGTCCTAGCCTCCATCCAATATTCCATCATCTACTCATCCTCCAATCCCAAGACCCATGATGCCCTAGCTATCCATGTGACCCTCCACTTCACTCTCCCCATCTTCGTAGCTGGCATATACTGCCGCCTAAATGTCCATCCTTCGGTCGTGCTAGACCTCCTAACCTCCATCACTTCCCTTGCTCACTCTGGGGAATTATTCATTCTAGGCAACTTCCATATAAAACTAGTCACCTAAAACTACCAAAACTAAAGACGAAATTGGAGCCCTAAACCTCTCCCAACAGATCTCGGAAACCCACCCGCCCAAACCACAAGACACAACACTCCCTACTCAACTGGGCCCTTACCTCTCACCCCCCACCGCGCGTCATCACCTCTGGCATCCTCCCCAATGCTCTCAATGACCACAACCCAATATTCATAGTTACGAAAGTTCACAGAACTAAATCACCCCACAAAACCATACAACTACGCCCTTTCAAGCCTCTTGACCTTGAACCTCTCCTGAGTAACTCTGCCACTTCTGACTGGTCCCCCCCAACCTCCCTCCCCTCAATTAAGGCCCATGCCTACTTCAAAGAAATCTTTCTTGTAAACTGGAACGCTTTTGCCCCACTCATACAAACCAGAGTGAGAGGTAACCACTTACCTTGGATAACCCCTGAACTTCTGGTCTGCCTCAGGGCTAGAGATCGAGCCTGGAAACGTCATAAAGCTACCAGCATTCTAGTGACCTCGCGAACTACCGCATGCTCTGAAATGCTTGCACCAGTGCTACAAGGTTAGCCAAGTTCAAATATTTCAAATCTGCCTTCATCACCAAAATAAATTCCCCTTCAAAGTTCTGGAAGGTGGTCCACATCCTATTTACCCCCTCATCTCGCCCATACACCCAGGTACTTAAAGTAAATAGCTTACTAGTGTCCGACCCACCAGCTGTAGCTGTGGAATTTAACTCTTACTATACCTCCTGCGCCACTGAGCTACTGAAATCCCTCCCCACCATCTACTGGTGGTGTGCCCCCTCCACCACCCTCCCACCTCCCCTTCTCTTTCACTACTGTAACCTCAAACAAAGCCCTAAGTGCCCTCCTCACCATCAACCCCTCGAAAGGTTACCCCCCTGACGGCCTCGACCCAAAACTCCTCTCCCTCTCCACTTCGGCCATTGCCTATCCCCTCTCAATAATCCTAAAATTTCTCATTCTCTACTGCCTCAGTCCCCTCTTCATGGAAACATGCAGTGGTCCTCTCTCTACCCAAAGAGGGTGACCCCACATCCGGTGGCAACTATCGCCCCATTTCTCTCCTCCTTACCCTTGCCAAGCTTCAAGAACACATTGTTCTCTCCCAGTTCACTCTTTTCTGACAACTCCTTTTTCACCCTGTTCCAGTCTAGTTTCAGAAAAAAAAAAATCAAAATCACTCAACCACCACCTCTCTCCTACGGCTCACCGACTCCATCCTAACCGGGATGGACAATGGCCAGATCACCTCTGCCATTTTTGTCGACCTGGCCAAGGCCTTCATCACTGTCTCTCACTCCCTTCTAAACTCACTCCCGGCAGCTGGCCTATCTCCCTCTACCACAAACTGGTTCAAGGCCTACCTTATTGGCCAAACCCAAATCAGTTAAGATCTTGGACACCACTTCCCCTCCTCTCCCGATTAGCACTAGTGTCCCCCAGGGCTCTGTTTTAAGGCACTTCCTATCATCTTCTTAAAATGAGCTTCCCTCTGTTTGCTCCCCCTCCTCTGCTATACATATGTATGCTGATGACACAGTCCTGTATGCATCTGGCTCGTGTCCTGCTGAGGTTACAACCAGCTTACATGAGGACTTCGACAAGGTTCAGCTCTGGTTTGCTAGCCATCAACTTTTGCTCAATGCCAAGAAGACAGTCTCCCTGACCTTTGGCACAAGGCAGAGACTCTCTAGGCTTCCCTCCCTACCCACTTTCCACACCCTTTATGGGACTTTACTTAAGGACACAGCCTCCTTCAGGTACTTAGGTGTTTGGTTGGACCAACACCTAAACTTCTCTTGACATACTGACACTATCCAGAAAAAACTGCACCCCAAGCTTGGTACCCTGTTCAGGAACCGTAGTTGCATCCCTCCTACGACTAGGCATGAACTTGTTCAGAAAATGACTGCCCATTTTTGACTATTGTGACAGTCTGTGGTGCTGCCCCTAAATCCTCCCTGGCCAGATTGGACACCCACTTGAATTCTTTCTGCTGCTTTGCCCTTGATGCCCTCCTCTTGCACACACCACTACGATCTTTATCTGCCCTATCCTTCACCTCTCTTACAAAACAGGCGACTCTCCCACTGTGCTAAATTCACCAGCAAGCACTGGCTGGGTGAGCTCCCTTCCTACCTCACCTGCTCCTTTATAATCCCTCCCATCCTCTCATTCTCTTACATCAACCAACTCCCGCACCCTGGTAGTCCCCCGCAGATGCACCCAAATTGGCCAATCCGGTTACTCTCACCGCCTCCCAAAAATCTGGAATTCCTTCCCCCCTCAAATCTGGCACTCATCCTCCACATACTCCATCAGCTCTGCCCTCAATAATTACCTGGCATCTACTGTAGCTGTTCCTGCCATGTCCATCCCCAATTCCCTCCTCTAAACCCTGGACAAACCCTACCCCTCTACTGGCATTTTCATTTTACCCTGTGCACCCCCACAATTTATAGCTCTCCTCCCCTCAAATCGCTCCCCTTACTGGCCTCCCTTGTTCTCTCAAAGAATGTAAGGGACCCCAAATGCTCTCCATGGGTCCCTCTCTTACACCCCCCCCCCCGGGCTTGTATCTATCATCTACTCCCTTCCCCCACCATCCCTCCTTTCTCCCTAGACTTGCATCCTGAAGGGGTCCTACTGCGTCTAGGCTTGTCTCTTCTCCTTCCACCTCCCCATCTACCGGTTCCCCTAGCCTTTGCAGTCCCCTCGCAGGATTCTCAGCATCCTAAAGGGGCCCCGACTATGCTTAAGCATGTCTTCTCTCTTTCCCCTCCCCCATTCTACCTTTTCTCCCTAGCCTTCACAGTCCCCTTGCAAGGTTCTCAGCATCCTGAAGGGGTCCCACTGGGCCTAGACTTTTCTTCTGTCATTCCCCTTCCCCCATCTACCTTTCTACCAAGCCTTTGCAGTCCCCCTTGCATGATTCTCATCATCCTGAAGGGGTCCAGTTGAGCCTCCGCATATCTACCCTCTTCTATCTAGCTACTATCTTGGCTTTTCATGACTACTAGCAGGGTCCAATGCATCCTGATGGACTGTTAATTAGGCCCCATCCCCTCCAAAAGTGTGAAATCTCTTCCCTTCAAGGGTTCAATTCTCACTCCTTCCCTCCCTCTCCTGTCATTCTCTTAATCCCCATCTACCACCCTTCCCCAACCCCCTTGCAGGGTACCCCGCATCCTGAAGGATCTTCTCTTGGGTTGGGTCCTGTTCCCCCTTCTAGCATTAAGTCACACCTCCTCCTTCTCTCTTCTCCCTCTTTAAATCCCTACAGCCTTATCCCTCTTTCTATCTAGCCCCACAGCCCCCTTGCAGGGTTCCCCACACCCTGAATGGGTCTCTTTGGGATACTACCTTATCCCCTTCTCTCTGGTCCCCCCCAGTCACCTTGCAGGGTTCCTTGCATCCTGAAGGAATCTCCAGGGACATGACTCCCCCCCCCCCCATGCCTTCACTCTCTTTTCACCCCTTTTCTTTCATGTAAGCACTTATTTATTAACCCAGCACTTATTATTGTCCACTCTTTCTACCCATTATGCAAAACACTGTTGTAACACTGTTTGTAAAACCTACCTTACAACTCTATGTTAATGTTGATCGTGTAACTTAAATGTTTAATGTCTCATTCCTGCTGTACCCCTTCCCCCCCAGGTTGCACCGGGAGACGAGTGACTTTTTGCACAGTGTGCCTTCCTGGTGAAACTTTTCAATAAATAAATAAGTAAATAAAAAATGTATCACCCTCTCTAAGAACATGTACTTCTTTGTGTTGCTTTTGAATTTGCTCCCTTCAGACTGCGCCCTCTTGTGATGTTTCTGTCCTTAATCAGGGTTTTAAATAACTGATTAGCAGTTTTTTCCTTGGGACAATGCTAACTGTACAGAAACTATTTATATAGGTTTTCTAGAAGTGTTATATTTGTTAAACACAGTGAAGCAAAAGCTATGCATTTTCATAATGTTTTAGCACCTTTATGAGCAAAACGCTAATCAATTTTTGGAGTTAAATAAAACCCTGTTAATCCTGAATAACCACTGGCAGTCCACTCTGTTCCTACATTTCAGATACCTGAAGGTTTCAATCATGTCTCCCCCCACCTCCACTCTCTCCTAGTCTCCAGGGAGTACAGGTTGAGGACATCCAACCTCATGGGATCTTCCCTGCTGACCAGGGTCACTTCAGTCGCTCCTCTCTGCACAGCCTCCAGGCAGTCCCTGTCCAGATGTGGACTCCAAAACTGGGCACAGTACTCTAGTGAGAGCTGACCAACGAGTCACATAGTGGCAGAATCACTTCCTGTCTTCTGCTAGAGAAGACCTTATCTATGCATCTGAGCATTCAGTCTGCCTTGCTGTTCGCCTTGTTGCAGTAAGCAAAGTTCTTCAGGCTGTCATCAATTATGACTCTTCGGTTTCTCTTCCGTTGTGTGTTCCAGGCACAGACCCACCACCCAACATTTAGTCCTGGGGTTTTTTCTTTCCCATGCAAGACCTTGCCAGTTTTTGCATTGAATCTTAACTGCCATACCTCAGACCATTTCTCCAACTTGGCAATGTCTTCCTTCAGTTCCTAGACACACTCCTCATTGTACACTCTGCCACATATTTTGCCCTAGTCTGCAGTGACATCCTGCCCAACATGCCCTCCCCAATGCTGCCTATCAACATGTTGAAAAGCACAGGGCCCAAGACCGACCACCTGTGGCACAACTGCTCACTGCCCACCTCACACCTGACCATACCCCATTAATGTCCACCCTCTAAGTCTTGTCCGTAATCAGCTGCCCAGCCACCTAGTCAGTGTGTCACCCACTCCTACATCCCATTTCTTCACTAACCAGCTGCGGGGCACAGAGTCAAAAGCCTTACTGAAATCCAAGTACAAGACACTCTCCTGTCCAGTTCCTGAAAAATAACATAGGATAATTCAATTAGGTTTGTCTGACAAGACCTTCCCCTCATGAACCCATGCTGCCCTGGGTCTTGGAACTCATGTACCTCCAGTATTTCCAGCAGGTGCTCTTTCACTATGGATTCCAGTCAATCCTGCTCAACAGCACAACAACTGCTCAATAAATCAATGGGAGCCTGGCCTCCCAAGATATTAAGAGGTCCAATAATAACAATGTTTTGCTGCCAGTAATTGTGGAAGGGAAGGGATCATATTTGGGAACTGTGGAGCTGGCAGCCTGATTCCTTCCCAGACTAATGTTCTTACCCCTACACTCAGAGGTTTCATAAAGTCTATGTTTAGAGAGCACAGGAGCATGCTCTACTAAAGTAAATTAGTGTTTTTTCAACTTGGGGTTTTTTTTTGTATATATATTTAAAGGGCCATTTCACCACTCAACTAGCAGTGGTTATTTCTTGATTTTATTTAGCGCAAACTCTGTATACTTTAAAATGGAGCACTAACTTCCAGGTTCTCTCAAAAATTAGGAAATTTTTTTTTTTTTTACTGCTATGGTGAATGATTCAGACTTGCAACACAGCACACATAAGCCGGGATATCTGACGCCGTACTGCATGGGTTAAATGGGTTTGCGCTGCGCTAACACAATTTTAGTGCTCAAAAGCAGGGGATTCATTAAATGCGGCATACTGCAAGACAAAGTTAATGAAGTACAAACCCAACTGCAAGGCGCTAAAATATGCCAGTGAACCTAGACCAAGCAGCTTACTATGCTTGCATATAAGCACACTAGCATATCTGCAGGTTTCAAAATGTGGTTAACAGCCATTATTGCCTCACTATTTATAACCTCCCCTACTCCTTCCCAATCACCTGCCTGGCATCTCAGTAGTAACTCCCTGGCATGTAGTGATCCCCTCACTTTCCGATCACCCATTCAATATGTATATAGTATTTTCCTAGTGTCCAGTGATCCCCCAGCATGTGTCCACTGTGTCCAGGCATCCACTGGTCCATTCATCACCTGCCCACTATGTATTCATTGTGACCTGGTGTCCCATGGTTCCCTCCACCGCACCTTCAATCATAGGTGAGAACCCCCCCTTTGCTGTCCCACCCATCAGGACTCTCCACCACCTGGTGGTCCCTGCTTACCCTATCTTGGCGCCCCATCTGTGAATGCAACTGGCATGACCCCTCCATTCACCACCTTCGCCAGTCACCATCTGAGTGACAGGACATGAAGCAAGCCAATGGTAGAAATCGGGAAGAAGGAAACACTGGACACTAGGACAATACTATATGCATAATGGGTGCATGATCATGGGTAGGGTGGGGTGACCAGTAGACGACAGGGAGTTACTACTGATATGCCAGGCGGGCACTGGGGGAGTGGCGCAAACCTCACCCACTCTAGGTATGTAATGAGGCCTTTATAAGATGCAAATGACCCCACAGTGCCTTGCAAGTGCTATGGGGTAATTTGCATAGAGATGCAAAAAATATAGCAGATTGCTACAGAGAAGTAGTCACCATTTGCATGCCTTAACTTCCCGTTTGCTCTTGCAAGCCTCATAGCTCACTGCTGGCCATATTCCTCCCTTGTGTGAGCAATCATGATAGTTACTGGTTTGGATGGGATGGTATGGTATATCTGAACATTCTGTCAGCGCACACTATGCATTTTGGGCATGTTCCAGTATGCCAGTAGAGTGCTCCAGGCACTAATTTGCACCTTGAGCAATCTTTTTGTAAATGCAAATGGGGATCTATGAATAGCGGACCCACAGTTTGAACCTTAAAGGGAGCAGCTCTTAAATGTGTTCAATTTTGTTGAAGTAGCAGAACCAATGCAAGTAGAGGTAACAGTAGCAAAAGCCACTGACTGACTGTAACAGATAACAGCCACTGGTTGCATACTTCTCAGTCTTTGGCCTTGCACATTAGGGACAAGGCTTAAAACCCTAACAATGTAGCATGAGTATACATACATCCAGATATGTTCCACACATAGTCAACACCAAAAGGGCTTAAAAAAAAAAATCAGGGCCAATTAACCAAAATTAGGGACTCATCTTACAAAATGGATCCAGTTCAAGAACGCTGCTGTTATGTTGGGCTTAGCATAAAAAGTATTTTCTGAAGGAGAAAAAGACTGCAGCAGTAGTAGTATCTGGCAATATAGCGAAGTGTATCAAATCAACACTTTTTAAAATAAAAAATGACAAATACAACAAATTTATAAGTGACCTCCGTGAGTCAAAATCAGGGACAGTTCAGAGGTATGTTGGAGCCCCTAGTAGTGCAATAGCAAGCAGATTTTAAAACAACCACAAAGACAGAAAAAACACACACACACACAAACCACAGGAAGACAACAGGGTTAAGAACTAAGAATGCCACAGTACCTCACTTCCCTTTTCTGTTGCTTCAATTGTTTAAAATTTATAAAATGCATTGAAGCTATGCAAACAAATGTTTTCACTGAACCCAGGGTTTGTGTCTTATTGAACTTAGCGTGTGTGTGTGTAGTTTCACAAGTAAATTCCTTTACTAAACTTAAATATTCTGCAAGTTTCAAGTTATGGTTTCAGATAATTATTTCTGAATCAATTTTGCCAAATGTGCCATGCACATACATTATGTTCGTGTGCAGTGGGCACATTTGTTCCACCTAGCTGCCTGGCCCATACTGGAGACCTACTTGTGGGCAGAAGTCAGTTGCCATTCTGGTGTGCCTCATCACCATCCCTGGTAGTCTAGTGCCCCCACAAAGCCCACCAAGAAATACAGGAGGTCCTCATAGACCAGCTAGTCCCTAGTCCCAGTTCCCCACATAACTGTTATGAAGCAGCCCCTCACCAATCTCAGTCACTGCAATGTCTGAACACCAGGGCGCACTAGGTGCAAGCTTCAGGCACTGTGCAACTCTGCACCTGGTAAAAGATGAATTGCTTATGTTTATAAATGAATCATTACACAGTTGTATATGTTTTAACTTTCACAACAGGTTGTGCTTCAATTTCATTTCTGACAACTTGGGTACATGGAACAGAGTTTTGGTTAACATTATCATGTAGTAAAACATTTTAAAGCAGAAACATGTTTCAGTGATGTCAGAGATTAAATACAGTGCACAAGACTGGCGCGCCACATGCAATTTTGTTTAATTTTTTTTATATGAAACATAATGAAGGACATTGATCGCATGACTTTCAATGGAGCACTTTTTTGTAGTAATGAAAACATTAATCACTTAAAATTGGTATCAGTAACACCTGTGTGAGGCGGGATAAAAACATCACAATTTGAATTGTTAGCCACACACCCTGACAAAGAAGTACTGCACCTTGAAGCACTGGGGCCAGGTATTCCAGGTTTAGGAGTCTAAATCATTCACATCACTGTAAATTTCCTTTATCATCTACAAGAAAAGAAAACACAATACAGATCTGCTGTTAACTGATGCTTGGAGTGCTGGCTTTCTTTTGCATTTGTGGAGGGGGGTGGCACCTTGCTTTTGAGAATGGCACTGCGTACCATTTTCATGGCAACCCTGCGTGCACTATCCAACTTTGGCGTGTGCTAGAGGGAAGCCACTGTATGTCTCATTTATACAACGTATTTTAAATTGTAGAGCTTTCAAATATGTTCTTTTTATGAAGAGTGCACAGATTCTGGTGACTTTCACTGCTCTATTTTGAGGGCAGTAGAGGTCCCTGTGGTGGTCTCAGGCGGTGCCCAAGATGCTCGCCCATTAGTTAGTTTTATCAACCCAAAGTAGATATAAATGCTGAGCATCCACCTAACCTTTAACAAAGGATTTTTCTTTTGCTTGAGAATGCTTCAGTGGCTAAAATAAATGATTTCTTTCCGAGGTCTGACTCTCACCACCTATACTGTATAATAAAGAATCCTCAGATCATAATAGAATACTCTATCCCGAGCTGATGCCAAACGGACAGGACACTAGTCCATTAGTAAAACTACTAACATCCAAAAATTCCCTCAATTTAAACAACAACTTTTTAATATATTCTTTTTAGAAATAAATAAGCTAGATTTGCGTGAGGCAGTGTGGCCTAGTGGCTAAAGCACAAGCATGGGAAAAAAAAAAAAAAAAAAACAGACTCGGGTTCAAATCCCATCATGCTGTACTACACGGCGAGGTACATTTACTGGTACAGGGGTAAAGGAAACAAATGCTGCTCAGATGAGCCTAGCAGAGTACATGCACAGAGATGTATTCCCACATTAGGGGCTTTAGGATGGAGCTACAAGGGTCCTTCTCTTTACACGACCCCCACCGGCCAACACCATATCAAAAAAACAACTGGGTAGTACTTAAGGGATAGTAGTGCCAAAAATAGCAAACAGAAAATTTTATTTTTTGCAAAAGCCCCTTCTGAATATGAGACTCCAGCGCAAACCCCAGTTTACGTGGGCAAAGACCTGTCAGTACCCACATAAATTTTTGAATACCGGTACCACATGTGTTTACTTCTAATAAGGAAGCAACTGACTATTTCATTTATGACAAACAAATAGTGTATTTGCCGTATTGGTCCTTGTAAGAACAAATCCAGAAGCAAATGATTTGATACCTTTTATTGAACCAACATAGCTATTACACAACAAAGAAATAGTGCTCTAGCTTGATCAACCAGGTCCTTCTGGCTAGCGACCTGTTGGTCCGAAAGCTAGAGCACTTTGTTCTTTTATTGTGAAACGTCTATAAAAAAGTACCAAATCATTTGCTTCTTGATTTATTTCATTTATTGCATTTTGATGTATAATTACTTTTTACTTTTACAATAATATATTTGTTAGTGCAATAAAATAAGTGGGTTTCCAACTTTGCTTTTCACACTACCAGTAAAATAAAATAATTCAGTAGCATTCTGGTGCTGTGATGTCAAAAACTGCCAGCTACTTAGGAACCCCAATTTGCAAAACAAAATTGATACTTCTTTCAGCAACAACTTTGCCTTTCATATATTTACACTATTGTGGTCTGTCTTTTTGATTTTACAATTTTTTAAACCAATATTTGGCTTCCCTTTTCTTCTTCTTCCCAAGTAAAACATGGTTATGAAGAAAATGTTACCTGCTAAATTATAATAAAAGATTACAGGTTATCAAAAATCACATATTTTATTAAATCTATAACATTTTAGTGGTAGAAAGTGTTACTTCACCATAAAAATCTGAAAACAGATTTGCAGTTTCTCACTGAAATATACTGCCAGCCTTACCAGTAAAGAGTTTCTGATGTCATACTACAAGGATTCCACTGCCTTTTTTTTTTTTTTTTTTTAAACAGCAGTTGGCAAAATACAAATAAAATGATAAAAAAGTAAGTAAAGAAACAAATAAAAGTAAACTAAATGACTGCAAAGGCATCTAAAGACCCAAACTTCATTCCTTAAAATCTACATCCTCACTAAGCACTTGCTGTTCGAGTGGGGCACAAAGCATGGAGGCATGTCATACCTCTCAACTGTCCCTGATTTTACCTCAAAATTTTACTCTGTCCCTCCTAAAAATTGTGTTTCCGTGACCAAATAGTAGGGGTTGTAAGCACAAAATAATATCAAACATTAAAGTTACAAATGTGTTCTTTCTTAGAAAATGCATTGTACACTAAGCCCCTTATTCTACCAAGTTCCTGAGTATATATCACAATTTTTGAAGATGTGTCCCTGATTTTGGTCCTTTGTCTCTGATTGTTTTAAGCCTTGTCCCTGATTTATGAGGCAGGAGGTTGAGAGGTATAAGGCATGTTGTTTTTCTTTTAAACATAAATCTCAGTACCAGTAAAAAGGACACACTTAGCAAAGATTCCACATTTCAAACATAGACTTTGACAGCAGATAAGGACCGCTTGGCCCACCCAGTCTGCCGATTTCCCTACCTACTGGATAAGCTGCAGATCCTAGTTAACCAACAGCCTACTTCTTTCTAACCCCACAAGAATTGCCTTATGTCTGTCCCATGCATTCTTGAATTTTCCCCCAGTTTTAGACCCCACAACCTCCTCAGGAAGGTGGTTCCACACGTCCACCACCCTCTCTGTGAAAAAAATATTTCCTCACATTGCCCCTGAGCTGTCCCCCCTCTATCTTCATATAATGTCCCCTTGTTCTTGCACATCTCTTTTTCTGAAAGATGCTACCCTCTTGGACTTTGTTGATTCCATTGAGATACTTAAAAGTTTCAATCATGTCCCCTCTCTCCCTCATTTCCTCAAGGGTATACATATTAAGCTCCTTTATGTAACCCTTGCTAGTGGGAAACGGCACTTGACCACGAAGCTTCCTTTCTTGAAGTTAAGCTCCATTCGTAGGGTGAGGGAAGAAAGAGTTATGGTTTTTTTACTTTGCAGTTTTGGCCACAAAGAACACATTGAATTGAGGCTTCTTTCCAAGTGTGAACCAGGGAAGGGGGGCATTGGATAAACATGCGTTATTCAAGATGTGGTTACATGTATGGGCAATTGTTTTGGTTTTGTACATACAGTACAAGTAGACACAATAACAGCCGCTACAACCAGGAACCATTTTTTTCCCAGAGCTCATTTTTCATTAAAAAAAAAAAAACTTGCATTTTAATTTTTAAACTCCATTTTGTAAGTAGGATAAGACCCTTTAGGGTGTGTGGTCCTATGGAATACATACGTGTTCAGGGTGTGAAAGGAACTTAACTTTATCTCCTACCTAGCAACCACCCGACGGGGATAGCCCCCGAGAACCACACACCTTGCTATACTTTAACCCTTACACACATACCTCTCAACTGTCCCCGATTTTCAGGGATATACCTGATTTCGCCTCAAAAACTCTGTCCCTTCTGAAATTTGCATTTCTGTCACTGAAAAGTTATTTAAAGCATTAAATACTACCAAACATTATCATTAAAGTCCATCACAAAATGCGCACTGTAGGAGGCTTCTTGAGTTGATACTACCAGTTTTAATATTTGTCCCCGATTTGGGTCATCTGTCCCTGATTTTTTTAAAGTCCTGCCCCTGATCAGCAAGGCAGAACGTTGAGAGGTATGCTTACACACACACACACACATCGCTATACTTTAACCCTTACAAACCACATACTCCGGCAGCCCTTAATGCAAGTTGGTCAAGTCCTAGCCAAGTAACGCCTCCGTTAGCGTGACCACCAGTCTAAAATTGTGCTGGCCAATCCAGAAACGAAGTCATTGTCGAACATGTACATAATTATTTTAAACTCGTCTCCATCCTCAGCCCCCAAGAAGTAACAAAAAAAATGGTTTCTGCTATTGGGTCCCATTAGGACAGCAACACAAGCCGAGTTAGTAAAGAATGAATAGAAGGACGAAAATAGATCGACAATAATAATTAAACTCTGTAACTAACACAGACCTCTTTACTTTTTCAGCAGCGTAGTGTAATAAGTTACCTATCACGCCCAGGCTGGGCACATAACACCAAGACTTTACCCTGTACCGCCCACTGAACTCCCAGCTATGGGCTCGGCTCGGAGTCAGTCCGGCCACAATACCTGAGGGACAATTCAGTAAATCTGTAGGATACAGAAACTATACCGCAGGCACCAATGACCCCGACTGCATCGCCTCACTCCATCTTAGAGTGGAGCCGCAGCAGTTACTGTGCAACTCACCTGGGGACAGCAGATTTCAGCCCGAGCCACACAGCACTAGACGATATAACCTGCTCTCTTCCAGCTACAGTGCACCTCCTTCTCTCCTATACTTTTTAATCAGGATCGCTCCTCATTTGCATAACATCCGTTTATCGAGGTATGGCGCATGCGTATTTTGGAGGAGCGAGCTCGGGTCACGTGCGTTTCAGTGCTTCCTTAGGGCTCTACACTGAGTTTACACAATAGACGTACTTTGGGTCCTTCGGCGGGGGGGGAGGCGTAGGACGGAGCAATTTGTCATAGGGTCACGCTGGGGAACGGGGACATACATTTCAACTGATTTTCAGGGGCGCCCATACCTCTCAAGCGCTCAGCGTGAAAATGTTTTTGCCCTGGCCTTCAGCATTCAGAGCAAATGGCCAGAACGTTGTCCAGTTTATTCCCGGAGTTTATTTAGTGTGCCCTGTATGTTTCGCATTAAGGAACGTTTCCATAAAGTTAATTCAATGATTTAATAGTTTAAGTGTCCAAAAATATCTCTAACGTTGTCAGGTACATCAGTAAAACTTCGTGGTACAAGCGTAAATTAGAGTGTAAAAATGACTGCTATGGAAAGTCGCAGCACTAGATAGATATGGGAATATCCCTGCTTCTGCCAGAAAATGTGCCTCTGTCTCTCCTAAAATTTGTGTTTCAATGGCTGAACTGTAGCGATTGTAAGCACCAGGCAATGTCACTGAGTTACAGGCTTGTTCTTCCGGAAATGTATTTTAGACTTGGCCCCCTATTCTACAGGTTTCCAGGGTGGATGCCAACAGTTTTTTTAAATGTGCTCGTGACTAAGGAGACAGAAGGCTGAGAGGGCACAACACTCAACCTTTTGTCGCTGAAATGAGAGACGGGGCACTCAGACTGACGGATTGGACAGTGGCCCGCATAATGTGGGAGGAATCCTCAAACACAGAGATACCCGCTCAGAACTGGAAACCATTGCATTTACTTGTGCAGCTTATTTTGATGTAGCATCTTAGAATATGATACATTTCTGCTTTAAAGTCGCTGTCACTGTGTGGGTATCATCTTTTCTATGAGGGCTGAGCAATATTGAGGGGTAAAATGAGGGTGCATGAATGAGCAGAGCAGGGCCCGCATGAAGATGGGGGCGGCATAGCAGGCACTCGTGTCAGCATTCCACTCACATTTGTTTATTGGTTCTGTGTTGCCATTTTATATTTACCTGCAGTAACCAGAAAACCCCAGTTTATTTAGAAAATAGATGATATGCAAGGATTTTGAGAGTTTGGAAGTTGCAGAGAAGCCCAACTGAGGTGGGGTGGTAGGGAACTGTCCTGGAAATATCCAAATAAGCCAGCAGAATTCCGGTATGGGTGGAGCAGTCAGTTGATCAGGGGCTCCTCCACAATGGCAGCAAGCAAGAGTCAAATGCCCAGAGTAAGTGTGAGGAAGGCAAAAAAGTCTAGCGGTCCCCCTCCCAGATCCCTGATGTGTCTGTCATGATAAATAGTAATATTTATTTCCCCCTTCCTTGGTGGTCGAGTTGCCTTCCCTTCCCAACCCCTGATTTGTCCATCATGATAAATAATATTTTCCCTCTTCCCTGGTGATCTAGTGGTCCCCAATTCCCAATTTGTCATGATAAATATTTATTTCCCCCTTCCCTGGTGGTTGAGTGGTCCTCCCTCCCAAATCCCCAATGTCACCGGTTGTATGAGGATATAATAATATCCCCTTTCTCTGGTGGACTAGTGCCCGATGTCTGCAAAATGACTATATGAATACACCACATGGTGGTATAGTGGCCCTGTTCCCCAAAAGTAAGGTATAAAAT
This sequence comes from Neoceratodus forsteri, assembly GCA_016271365.2. NCBI lineage: Eukaryota > Metazoa > Chordata > Ceratodontiformes > Ceratodontidae > Neoceratodus > Neoceratodus forsteri. The sequence goes on along the minus strand of CM057450.1, from coordinate 930,995,617 downwards.
ATAAAACAACCTGGTTGTCTAGTGGACCCCCCATCCAGCAGTGCCCTACCATCCGCCTCCCCATCCTGTAACTGAGCCGGCAACTGGCACAGCCCACTGCTCACCACCACGGCCTGCCACTGACTGAGCTCTAAATGAGCACGCACTGTATATAGTACGCGCTCAGTGAGCTGTCAATCACTGAGCTCGTACTATATACAGTACGTGCTCAGAGCTCAGTTGGTGACCGGCTGTGGTGGTGAGTGGTGGGCTGTGCCAGTCGCCAGCTCGACTGCAGGATGGGGGAGTGACTGGTCTAAGGGTACTTTGAATTTCTCCCTCTGGGAGAGTTCTGAGAATCCCACATTAGGGAGTGTGGCAGTTTACGTCTGCCACATGCCCTCTAGTGCCAGGTCACAGCCTGTTTTCAGGCGCATGGGTGGCACAAGCCCCGTTTAGGACAGGCAGCCTGTGGTTGATGCTGGCTGCTTTTGTTAATAGCTCATGACTCATATTTTGATGCAAGGTGCTACTTGCACCATGTATGTTTGATGCAGGCACCTTGCGACAACCTATGGGTTTTAAGAATCAAGCCCACAGTGTCTTTCATATGAGGAGGGACAGAAGAGTGAAAGAGTAGCAGACTGTATAGCTGCAGATCTCATCCAGCACCATTAGCTGCTGTTCTGTCCTGCCCTGACCCTGACAGTGTTGGACCTAGACATGGGTGGGGGGGGTGAGGATGCTGGGGACAGATTTTACAACAAAACAGGTTAATCTGTCCTTTTTGAATCAGGAAATATAGTAGGTGGCCTAAACGAAGACCTTTAAATCCCTCCCCAGAACTGTGACCGATCAAGCACTGATTGTTTAAGAGCAGGGGTTAAATTGGGCAGAAAATCACAGGAACTGTGTTCCATCTTCTCTGTCACCTTTCTCTGTGACTGGGAGCTCCTGCCACTCTTGAGGACCGACCTTTTCTTAAATCTGTTGCAACAGTTCTTCTATTTCTAAGCCTAATCTATCCTTTACAATTTCTAGTCCATAAGGTTGGCCACCTGTGGGCACCCCCTTCTTCCTCCCTTGACTATGCTACAGTGTCCTCTTTAATTTTCATTTTTCCCTCTCAGGTCCTTGTACAGGAAGGTTATTGTGGTGACTTCACAGTATATGTCAAAAAGGTTGTGTTTATTGTTGTTGGATTTAGTATGTAATAGCACTATGTTATAAAATACCTTAATGTATATACCTTATGTTTATGAAACCTGTAAATGTTTAAAATACCTTGGCACTTGGTGTTTTGATAATGGTAAAAAGTACTAGGTGACTAATATAGAAATTAAGCTAGTTGTGCTATTTAAAATGCAGGTAAATTGTTGTAAACTGAAAAAGTCTGAATGTCATGGTGATTTGCATATATCCCATGATGCATTGCAGTATGGAAGTATGTATGATGATGTATGTCTTTGAAACTTGATTTGTTACCAATGCCCTTTGGGGTAACTGTGCTTTCAGTGATTCTGCATTGAGGTTCTTTGTTTATAGCTTGTTTTGTTTTTCTTCTTTTTGGGCCCCCACTATGTAAGCAGATGAGGCCTGCATAAGGATCATGGGTACCTCTCAGGTAGTGAATTGGATCAGATATAAATATCTGTAGATGTTGCCTAAGGGTTGATGAAATACATTTATCATCTGTTGCTTCAAATACATATACTGAAAAAAGAACATGAAATTGTAGAGGTTTATTTCTTGTATATTGAGTAAATGTCACACAGAGATTGTGTGTTGAACCTGGAGTCATTCTCCACTGAATACAATGGAGAGTTCCACCGACTACAAATGTAGAGATTACAGTTCTACCTCCTAAGCATTTCCAATTTAAAGGAAAGGTTTCCTCCCTAGGCTTTGATTATGTTTACCCAGCAGTTTGTAGGCGTGAGTAATGACTGCCTCTAGAGCACCCTCTTCATTTCATCAGGTGTATGAAAACCCACCTGACTCCCTTGCAAAGGTCATGACTTAACTCATGTAAGGCATCCTAGAATTTTATGATGTTTTGGTTCTAAAGCCTGCAGTAGTTATATTGTAGTAGTCAGTGCTGTTGCCATCCTCTGTAGTCTCTATGTTCTTGTTTTATGCTAACCACAAAACTTTTGAAGACATAGTAAGTGCTCTGTCGTTTACTGTAATTTAAAGGGTATCTGAGTTAGAAAAAATGCTTTTAGAGAATACAGGGACTTCACAAGACATGTAACAGAACTGAAAGAGAGTATAACTTCTGGCTTTTGCATGTATGCATCATCAGCTCCCATGATGCCTTGCATGAGCGGGGTCATGTTCTTTGGAATGGAAACAAACAGGTTTTCATTCCAGGGCACAACAGAGTGAAGCAATCTCATTTGTATTTAAATTAGGATGAAATTACGGGGGTGCAAGAGAGGAAATCATTCAGATAGATAGATGGATGGATAGATAGATACAGGAATAGATCATGTCGTTAAGGTTGTACAACCCTGTTTTCAAGACAGTCCTGTCTGTATTTATGTTGCTATTAACATTGAATAAGACAAAAACATTGTACAAATTCGTACTCCTGGCATTAGTTATACAACATACCACAGAAGAGCTAACAATGTACAAAACTACCTACAACAACATTTAAATTTGTATACTTCATTTATCTCCTGGGTAAACATCCCATAAGAAGGTGACATTCGAGCTGCATAAGATAGAGTATTCATGCCTACATACTACACAGCTATATAGAAAATAAGATGAGAGGACTTTCCTTTTAGAGGGACACTGCCAGCTTTTGTATCTGGAGCAAGCAGAAGCAATGTAAAATACATAGATGGCGCGAGATTTTCGCACTAGTGCAATATATTTATTTTTATTATACAGTATATTACAGTTGTTTCAAGATAGAGTCCAATTGTTAGTGATAATAGGGCAGACTAGGTGGGCCGAAGGCCTGCTAGTTTCCACTATGCCATTTGTATTTACTGTTATGTCCAGGATATGCTATGAATTGCAATTATCCATTGATTTATAGGCTGTTCTGTATTTCTGATTGGGTAGATTGTTTTGAATATATCCATTTTTGACTGCATTTCCTCATTTAAGGATATGTGTTATCTTGATTTGAGATCTGTACTCATAATGAACTATTATCTTTTATATTCATAATCTTATTCATGGTAAAAATTTATGGGGAGGATTGTTAACTTGTATGTTGTGGACCTTCTGTATTGGGGGAATGTGTATAAGGGCATTTTTGTGAGTCCTTGTATTATTTAGTGATGAGTATTTTTGCAGCATTCAAAACTGTGTCAAGTTTGTCAAGTTAATTATGTATTTATTATTATGCTTAATGTTTTGAACAATCTACCGACATAGCCCTTGTAAGCTGTGTAGGACTTTATAGGATCTCTTCCTATCTATATCCATTTTGTATGAGTTGTAAAATAATTATGCATTTTTTTCGCAAGTGTTAAATAATGTAACTGTGTAACTGTTGCTACACTAATGGGTTTGTCTCCCTCTCCAAGCCACTGATCAGCTTTCTTGACCATTGTACTGTGTAAGTACATGCTGTATTATCTATGTAGAAGGCCACCTGTGGCCCTTGGGGTCCACCTTTCACAACCTCCCAAGGGGGCTGACTTGGATTTCCTAAAATAGAGCTACACTGGGTACATGGGCATAAAATGGCACAGAGTCTCCTCCTGGGGTGGCAGTAGGGAGTACCTGGATATTGACACACAAGGCTGTTACCCCCAGGAAACGGTACATAATCTGCTCACACAATCCCTTCCCCAAAACAAGTGACACAGCAAAGCAATAACAACCCCCAAACCTAGAAATGCCATTCAGCAAATAATTTATTTAAAATGGAGCGTATGGAAAGGAAAAGGGTGGGCATTCTGGCCCTAGGAGGTCATTCCATCCCCACAGCTGTGCATTTTAGCCTTACGGTAGGGATTAAGTTAAAGAAGATAGTCATTCCTAGACCAAGATGATCATTCCAGACCTAAGATATGCATTGAGGCCCGCAAGGTGGGCATTCCATCCCACAGGGTGGTCATTCCTGCACTCAGGGTGAGCATTTCTGCCCCAGAATGAAGGATTTGAATGGTCGTCCGAAGCAACCTTGGGGTTGGCTTAACATCTGCACAGCACTGGCCTGGGAGTACTAAATATGTCTATGCCTTGAAAGACAATGGTGAAGCTAAGGCAATGCTAACACTGCTCTGAGCAATCATTCAAACCACGAGGAGCATTACACAACCCAATCGCACTGATTCACAGGACTTTTTAATCTTAACATAGAATTTCTCTACTGTCCTGCGGATCAGCTGTGCTAATTGTGTGCAGCTGCTCAACCAAAAACAGCCAGATTACAAAACAAAATGATGCAAACCAAGTCTCTTACCTTACAGGTATACAGTATTTATTGTGCCAAACAGGTGCCTGCTTGCAATCCCCTCTGACATTCTTGTACCCCGCCAATCCCTCTCATTGAAAATTAATGCTGCCACATCCCTGGTGCTGCATTAGTCTCCACCCACGAAAAAATATGTGGCTACCAAGATCACATCTCTGGTGACTTAGTACTGCTCCGTACAACCCCCCCCCCTCCAATTCTGACTATGGTAGTCCATCCCTGGTGCTACTAAGTAAAATAAAAAAAAAATCAATAAATGAACACCTGCCCCCTCCTTATCTCCCCCACATTATCTGGATATCAGTGGACTCCATCCCCAGAAATAGCCCCTCCAAACCTGCCTCTAGGCAGTGCCTATCTTAAACCCTCGACTGCCATCTGATTTCATGATCACTAAATGTGATAATGAAAATACATGGTCACTGTGCATATTTCTTAAATCTACCCACAACTTACAGAATGATTTAGGAAATACAGGCAGAGAGTGTTTATATTGCATTAAGCAATACTGAAGTCTGGCAGTGGAAAAGCAAGAAGGTGAGTGGAGGGTTGAGATAGCCACCATCTTGTCTGTGGGATGGGGTCCCACTAGACACCAATAATATCTTTGATCTATGGCAGGGTTTTAAATAATTGATTAGCAGTTTTTTTCTTGGGACAATACTAACTGTACAGAAAGCATTCATATAGGTTTTCTAGAAGTGTTATGTTTGTTAAACACAGTGAGGCAAGTGCTATGCATTTTCACAATGTTTTAGAACTTTTATGAGCAAAATGCTAATCAATTTTTAGAGTTAAATAAAACCCTGCTATGGCCAGGTAAGGAAGGGACAGCGAGCGACTTAATGCCAGGACATCTTGGAACTGGGGCAGTTTATGTAAAGAGAATGCCGAAGGACATCAGGGATACATTGAAACTGCAGCAGGGTGAGGCAAGGGGTGCCACCATATGCTAGGCATGGACTGGAACTGGGGTAGAGAGAGGGAATGCATGCCAGTGGATACTAGGGATTAATTGGAACTTGGGCAGGGTAAGGGAGGGGATGCCACTGGACTCCAGTAATTGTTTGGATCTGGGGTGTGGTCAGGTTGGGGGTGCCACTGGTTACGTTGGACTGTTTGGAACTGGGACAGGGTGTTGGAGGTTGCAACTGGACACCAGTGTGTGAACTGAACCACAGAAACATAAACTTTGACGGCAGATAAGGACCGGTTGGCCCACCTAGTCTGACCATTTCTCTACCTATTGGATAAGCTGCAGATCCTAGTTAACCAACAGTCTACTTCTTCCTACCCCCACCAAAATTGCCTTATGTCTGTCGCATGCATTCTTGAATTCTCCCACAGTTTTCAACCCCATAACCTTGATTTTAGAAAGGCGTGATATAAAGTCTTATTATTATTATTATTCTCCTCTGGAAGGCGGTTCCATGTGTCCACCACTCTCTCTGTGAAAAAAATACTTCCTCATATATTCCCTGAGCCATCCCCCTCCCCCCATCTTCAAATTGTGTTCCCTTGTTCTTGCACAGCTCTTTTTCTGAAGGATGCTACTCTCTTGGACTTTGTTGATTCCCTTGAGGTACTTAAAGTTTCTATCATGTCCCCCCTCTCTGTCCTTTCTTCAAGGGTATACATATTAAGCTCCTTTAGTCTTTCTTCATATGGCCCTGCACCATTTTAGTTGCCCTCCTCTGGACTGCCTTCATCCTGTCTATGTCCTTGGGGACATGGGGTCTCCAGAACTGCATGCAGTAATCCAGATGGGGTCTCACCAACTGTCTGTACAGAGAAATAACAACTTCCTGTTTTCTACCGCTGAGGCCTCTCCCTATACATCCCAGTATCCCCCCCAGTCATCCTTACTGCCTTCTCAAATTGCTTGCTTACCTTTAGGTCATCGGCTATGACTACCCCCCAGGTCCCTTTCCATTTTTCTTGTTCTTAATACCTCCCCCCCCATTGTGCACTCTTCCGCTGGGTTTTTGTTTCCCAGGTACATTACTTTGCACTTCTTTGCATTGAATCTAAGCTACCATACTTTTGACCATTCCTCCAACTTTGTCAAGTCCCTTCCCATCCTTTCCACCCCCCCTTGTGTATCAACCCTGTTGCAGATCTTTCTGTCATCTACAAAGAGGCAAACTTTTCCTTCCAGTCCTTCCGCAATGTCACTTACAAAGACATTGAAAAGGACTGAACCCTGCGATACCCCACTAGTAACCCCCCTTTCTTCAGAGTGGACTCCGTTTACTATTACCCTCTGTGTCCTGTTGTCCAGCCAGTTTTTTACCAGGCTACCACCCTGGGACCCACTCCCAGGCTGGCTAATTTGTTTATTAATCATTTGTGTGGGACTGTGTCAAATGCTTTGCTAAAGTCTAGGTAGGCCATGTCCACAGCCCCTCCCTGGTCAACTACTTTAGTCACCCAGTCAAATCTATTAGATTTGTCTGACATGGCCTTACCACTGTGAATCCATGCTGCCTTGGGTCCTGTGCCCCATTGGCCTTTAGGTACTCAAAATTTTTTTCTTTTAGAGTGATTCCATCATTTTCCGTACCACTGAGGTCAAGCTAACCGGTCTGAAGTTTCCTACCTTTGCTTTGCTCCCACTTTTGTGAAGGGGAATTACATCCACCCTCCTCCAGTCCTTGGGTACCACACCATCCTCCCATGATTTGCTAAAAAGGGTAGTCCCCTTAGTTGTTTTAGAATTCTGGGGTGAATCCTGTCAGGACCCATTGCTTTGTCCACCTTCAGTTTTAGGAGTTCTTTCAGAACCATTTCTTCTGTGAAAGGACTGGTATCGACCCCCTATCTAGAGTGCTTCTATTGATTGGATTAGGTACCTCCCCCACCTCTTCTTTGGTGAATACTGAACCAGAAGTATTTGTTCAGTATTCCTGCCTTTTCACTGTCCCTCTCCGCCCACCCAGCCTTCCCTTTTATTAAGCCTCAGTATCCCTCCCTTGGTCTTTCTTCGCTCCCTAATTTACCTATAAACGGTTTTATCCCCCTTCTTAACCAAGTTGACTATCTTTTCCTCATTTTGGGCCTTTGCTATTTTGATTGCTTTCTCCACTTCCTTCTGCTTTAACTAGTACAGTTCTCTGTCCTGCTCCTTCTACACCATTTACACCATTCTGGGGGAGCATAGTTCCCCTATGGATGCACCCGCAGAGGAGACTAAGGAGGGTGCAGACAACTGTCACAAGGGAGGCCCTCAGGAAGGAGGCAGAGGGCACCACAGGGAAAGAAAGCAGCTCCTGGTGGGGGACTCCATTATTAGGGGGATAGAACTGGGGGGAGCAGGGAAAACTGAAGTAAGGTGCCTGCCTGGTGCCATGGCTTGAGGGACAGGAAGCGCATCCTTAGATCGCGAGAACAGTTGCACGGGAGTCTGAGTTGGACATCATTGTCCACCTAGGGACAAATGACTTGGCTCATCATGAGATTAGAGCAGTGCAAAAGGACTTTGTAGAGTTGGGGAGGGGCTTAAGACAAGTAACACACACAGTATCCTTTCTCAGAGGTGCTGCCTGTCAGTGGCATGAGTGAGGCGAGGTACTTGACCATGCAGTTTAACAAATGGTTAAAAATGGTGTGGAGCACAGGGTTTGGCTTCACTGGGGACTGGGGTTCCACCTGGAGGACATCAGCCTATACTGGCAGGATGGTCTGCATCTGTCCAGGAAGGGAACAAGTCTTTGGGCAATCGGTTTAAATGCTTCATTGGCAAGCCTTTAAACTAGTCAAGGGGAGGCACTGATAAGCAGAAGGAAAATCCCAGCCTCCCCTACAAAACAGGGTACTAAATGAGAAAAGACCAAGGTAGATAGGTCAGTGGGGGTTGCCGCTACAGAAGGTAAAGCCATCAAAAAATGGAGAGCAATGAGTACCAATGCCCGTAGTCTGGGTAACAAGCTTCCTGAATTAGTGGCCTTGATGGAGGAGGAAGATCTGGATATTGTCGCAGTCACAGAAACATGGTACACACAGAACCATGACTGGGACGTAAACATACCAGGATACACTATCTACAGGAGGGACAGGGAGGGTAAAAGAGGAGGAGGAGTAGCTCTACATAAGAGAAGAAATCAAAGCAACAGAACAAAAGGGTAAACAGGAGGAGAAGAAGCACTGTGGGTCAATTTGGAGGCAGGCAATGGCACCACAATCCGCACAGGGTTTGATACAGACCCCTCTCAGGGGAGGAAATGGACAAGGAAATGATAGAAAGTATACTTAGAATGGCAGATAAAGGGGAGATATTGCTGATGGGTGATCTGAATATGCCAGATGTTAACTGGAGTGCAGTTGCAGCAGCCACTTCTAAGAGTGGGGTTATTCTGGATGCCCTACAGGGGGCATGCCTTAGACAACTAGTATTGGAGCCCACTCGAGAGGGAGCAATCTTAGACCTGGTTCTCTCAAACGGAGATGAAGAGAGGATCACAGATGTAGAAGTGGGTAGCCATCTGGCAACTAGCGACCATCGAACAGTATGGTTCACAATAAACACAGCAATAGAGTCAAGCCATACAAAGACAAAGGTACTGGATTTTAGAAGGGCTGACTTTGCCAAAATGGGTGAGTGCCTAAGGAATGCACTAGCAAATGGGCAGGAAGGAGGGGTGGAAGAACAATGGGGAATAATAAAAACTGCTATCACAGAGGTAACAAGCCTTTGTGTAAAGCAAATAAACAAAACGAAACGAGGTAAGAAACCACTATGGTTCTCAAAGGAAGTGGCAGTGAAGGTTCAAGAGACAAAGAAAGCATTCAGTAAGTACAAGGAATCACAGAAGGAACAGGACAGAGAACTGTATCAGTTAAAGCAAAAGGAAGCTGGAAAGGCAGTCAGAACAGCAAAGGTCCAAACCGAGGAAAAGATAGCCAACTCAGTTAAGAAGGGGGATAAAACCTTTTATAGGTACATCAGGGAGCAAAGGAAGACCAAGGGAGGGATAGTGAGGCTTAATAAAGGGAGGGAGGGTGGGCAGAGGTGACTGTGAAAAGGCAGAGATACTAAACAAATATTTTTGCTCAGTATTTACAAAGGAAGAGGGGGAGGTACCTAAAACAAACAGTAGAAACACTCTGGATACAGAAGTTGATACCAGCCCATTTACAGAAGAAAGAGTTCTGAAAGAGCTCTTAAAACTCAAGGTGGACAAAGCAATGGGGCCTGATGGGATTCATCCCAGAATTCTAAAAGAACTAAGGATAGAACTAGTGACACCACTGACTACCCTCTTTAACAAATCATGGGAGGAGGGGCTGGTACCTGAGGACTGGAGGAGGGCAGATGTGATTCCCCTTCACAAAAGTGGGAGCAAGGCAGAAGCAGGAAACTACAGACCTGTTAGTTTAACCTCAGTGGTAGGGAAAATAATGGAATCACTTCTGAAGGAAAGAATTGTTGCATATCTAGAGGCCAGAGGGGCACAGGACCCAAAGCAGCATGGATTCACAGCGGAAGGTCATGCCAGACAAATCTGATAGATTTCTTTGACTGGGTGACCAAAGTAGTAGATCAGGAGGGGCTGTGACATGGCCTACCTAGACTTTGGCAAGGCATTTGACACAGTCCCACACAAAAGATTAATATACAAGTTAGCCAGCCTGGGAGTGGGTCCCAAGATGACAGCCTGGGTAAAGAATTGGCTGGAGAATAGGACACAGAGAGTAATAGTAAATGGAGTCCACTCTGAAAAAAGGGGGGTTAGCAGTGGGGTACCACAGGGTTCAGTATGAGGACCGGTCCTCTTCAATGTCTTTATAAGCGACATTGCAGAGGGACTGGAAGGAAAAGTATGTCTCTTTGCAGATGACACAAAGATCTGCAACAGAGTTGATGCACAAGGTGGGGTGGAAAGGATGAGAAGGGACTGGCAAGGTTAGAGGAATGGTCAAATGTATGGCAGCTTAGATTCAATGCTAAGAAGTGCAAGGTAATGCACCTGGGAAACAAAACCCAGGGAAGAGTACACAATGGGGTGAGATACTAACAACAAAAATGGAAAGGGACCTGGGGTAGTCATATCAGATGACCTAAAGGTGGGCAAGCAATGAGAGAGGCAGCAAGGAGGGCTGGGGGATACTGGGATGCATAGGGAGAGGCATCACCAGCAGAAAACAAGAAGTTATTCCCTCTGTACAGACAGCTGGTGAGACCACATCTGAGTACCGTGCAGTTCTGAGACCCAATCTCCACAAAGACATAGACAGGATGTAAGCTGTCCAGAGGAGGGCAACTAAAATGGTGCAGGGTCTGCACCGGAAGACATATGAAGAGAGACTTAAGGAGCTTAATATGTATAGCCTCGAGGAAAGGAGGGAGAGGGGGACATGATAGAAACTTTCAAGTACCTCAAGGGAATCAACAAAGTCCAAGAGGGTAGCATCTTTCAAAAAAAGAGGTGTGCAAGAACAAGGGGGCACAATTTGAAGAGAGAAGGGGGGCGGCTCAGAGGTAATTTAAGGAAGTATTTTTTCACAGAGAGGGTTGTGGATGCATGGAACAGCCTTCCAGAGGAGGTTGTGGAGTCAAAAACAGTGGTGGAATTCAAGCATGCATGGGACAGTCATAAGGCAATTCTAGGGGGAGGGGGTAGGAAGAAGTAGGCTGCTGGTTAACTAGGATCTGCAGCTTATCCATCAGGTAGGGAAATGGGCAGACTGGGTGGGCCAAGCGGTCCTTATCTGCCATCAAATTCTATGTTTCTATGTTTCCTTATACTTCCTGAATGCTGTTTTTCCTCCCTAACCTTCCCCGCCACCTCTTTTGAGAACCGTAATGTTTTTTTCTTTCGTTTTGATTTATTTCCTTCACACAATGGCTTGTTGCCTCTGTGATGGCAGTTTTGCTGCTTCTCCATTGTTCCTCCACCCCTCCTTCTTGCCTTTTTTCTAGTGCTTATCTGAGGCACTCTCCCATTTTGACAAAGTCATCCCTCCTAAAGTCCAGTACCATCACTTTTGTATGGCTTGACTCTGCGGCTGTGTTTATCATGAATCACACTGGTGGTTACTTGTTCCCAGATGGCTTCCCCCTTCTAGATCTGAGATCCTCTTTCCGTCCCCATTTGAGAGTACCAGTTCTAAGATTGCTCCCTTCCGAGAAGGGTTCCAACACTAGCTGTCTGAGGCATGACCCCTGTAGGGCATCAAGAATGACCCGCTCTTGGATGTGGCTGCAGCAAAGGTGCTCCAGTTAACAGCTGGCATATTTAGTTCCCCCATCAACAGTATCTCCCCTTCTTCTGCCATCCTAAGAATGCCTTCTATTATTTCCTTGTCCATTTTCTCCCCCTGTGATGAGGGTCTGTATTCAACTCCTGTGTGGTTTGTAGTGCCATTTCTGGTCTCCAGGGTGACCTACAGGGCCTCCAGTCCTCCCTGTCTACCCTTTAGTTCCATTGCTTTGATCCCTTCCCTTACGTAGAGAGATACTCCTCCTCCTTTTCTACCCTCCTTGTCCCTCCTGTAGATTGTGTAACCTAGTATGTTGACATCCCAGTCATGAGTCTCTGTGTACCATGTTTCTGTGACTGCCACGATATCCAGGCATCCCTCTTACATCAAGACCACCAGTTCAGGGAGCTTGTTACCTAGACTACAGGTGTTGGTACTCATTGTCCTTCATTTTATGATGGCCTTACCCCTTTTAGCTTCATCCCTGTCCTTACTGCCTTTACCTTTTTCTCCATTTACCCCTGCCCTCCTTCCTATTGACTTCTCTAGGGCAGAGTGTTGGAGGGGTGCCATTGGATGCCAGGGAATTGCTTGGCACTGGGGCAGTGTTAGGGAGATGAAGCCACTGGACACTTGGAACTGCTTGGCACAGGGTGGGATGAGGGCACAGGACTCCAGGGACTGCTTTCCATAGAAACATAGAATTTGTTGGCAGATAAGGACTGCTTGGCCCACCTAGTCCGGACAGTTTGTCCCTGCCTATATTTTCACCACAGACCCTACCTGATCTCTAGCTACTCCCACCCTGCTTTCCTACCAAGATTCCTTTCTGTGTATCCCAAGCATGCCTGAAGCCTACCATTGTTTTCACTGCCACCATTTTCACTGGTAGACTGTTCCAGGTGTCCATCACTCTTTAAGTGAAGAAGTATCCCCTCACATCTCTCCTAAACCTCCCCCTTCCAGTTTCATTGCATGCCCTCTTGTTCTGGTGCACCTTCTCTTCTGAAAGATACTCCCCTCCTGTATCTTGTTCACCCTCTGTGAGGTACTTATAGTCTCTTTCATATCCCCCTCTCCCTCCTCTCTTCCTGGGTGTACAGACTGAGATCCCTAAGTCTCTCTTCGTAGGGCTTTTGATGCAATTCCTGCACCATTTTACTTGCCCCCCTCTGGATAACCTCTACCTTGTCTATGTCCTTCATTAGATGTGGTCTTCAGAACTGGGCACAGTACTCCAGGTGGTGTCTCTCCAATGGTCAATACTGTGGCAACACCACCTTTCTCCTTCTGTTGGTCATTCCCCTCCTTATGCACCCCAGCATCCTGCTGGCTCTGCCTACTGCCTTGCTGCACTGCCCCGCCACCTTGATGGCATTACTTATGGTAACCCCAAGGTCTCTTTCCTGCTTTGTGACAGTCAGTACCCCCCCTCCCATTTTATACACCGCCTCTGGATTTCTGCCCCTAGGTCTATGCTTTTGCAGTTTTTTGCATTGAAACTCATCTGCCATACCCTTGACTACTCCTCGAGTTTTCTCAAGTCTCCACTCATTCTTTCCACCACCACCCTCCCCGAGTATCCACCCTATCGCAGATTTTAATGTCATCTATAAACAAGCATACCTTCCCTTCCTGCTCTTCAGCAATGTTGCTTATGAAGGCATTGAAAAGGACTGGTCCCAGCACTCAGCCCTGAGGTACCCTGCTGGTCACTCTCTCCTCATTAGAATGAGTGCCGTTTACCACCACCCTGTGTCGCCTATCCATTAATCAGTTCCTTGCCCAGTTTACCACCTTGGGTCCGACCCCTAAATTGCCCTGTTTCCTTATACACCTCCAATGTGGTATGGTATCAAAGGCCTTGCTGAAATCTAAGTAACCCACATCCACCACCCTTCACTTATCTATTTCCCTTGTCTCACAGTTGAAGAAAACAGTTAGGTTCTTCTGACATAAACTCCACCCTGTGAATTCATGCTGCCTTGGGTCTTGTAACCTGCTAGCTTTGAGATACTCCACTTATCTTTTTTTTAATAGTGTTTCAATTAACTTCTCCACCACTGATGTCAAACTGACCAACCTATAGTTGCTGGCCTTCTCCATGCTGCTGCTGTTATGGAGCAAGACTACATTTACCCTCCTTCAGTCCTCCGGAACCATTCTTTTTTCCAGTGAGTTGTTGAATAGGGCTGTCAGAGGTGTAGCCAGTACCTCCCTGGGCTTCCTCAGCACCCTTTTATGTACCCCATCCAGCCCCATAGCCTTATCCACTTTCAGATTTGCAATTCCTCTCATGACTCTTTCCTCTGTAAAACAACTTGTGTTCACCTCCATCCTCACAGTGTTCCTACTGCTTAGTGAGCCACCCCCTGTTCGTGCACAGTGAAGACAGAGCCGAAGTATCTGTTCAGGTTATCTGCTTTTTCTTGATCCTTCTCTGCACAGTCTCCCTCTGCCCTTCTTATCCTCCCAATCACTCCCCTTATCTTCCTGTTTTATTTTTTTATTTTAGTCTTTTGGTAACCAGGTCTTTTGGTAACCAGGTCTTTTGGTAACCAGGTAAGGCTCACTAGGCACAAGTACCTGTTTTCAGGAGTGACCCGGGAGTACTGGGGTGGTTAAGTGACTTGCTCAGAGTCACACAGTATGCAAGTGGAGGTTATGGGAATCAAACTCGGGTCTCATGGATGTACCAATCTCACTCACAGCTCATTATTCTAACCTCTAAGCTATACTGCTAGCTTATGTATCTGAAGAAAGTCTTGTCCCCATTATCTACCCCTTTGGCTATCCTTCCCTATGTATGTGAGTTTGCACCCCTCACTTCTTTGCGTGCTTCCCACTGCTTTGCCTGGTACACCTCCCTATCCTCTTCTCTCTACATCTCTTTGTACCTCCCGAATGCCACCCCTTTAGCCATTACCTTCGCAGTCACTTCCCTTGAAAACCAAATGGTGTATTTTTCCTCCTGCTTTTGCTCACTTCCTTTGTGCAGAGATTTGGTGCGTTCACTATGCTATTCCTTAATTTGCCCCTCTGTTTCTCCAGTCCACTCCAGCAATCCCCATTTGCTAGGTTATCTCTGAGTCACTCACTCATTTTTTTAAAAATCAGCCCTTCTGAAGTCCAGAACCCTTGTCCTTGTGTAATTTGTCTCAGTCGCTGTCTTTATGTTAAACACATTAAATGTATTAATGCCAGCCTCAATACTAAGTAGTTTGCATCTGTCATTAAACGACTTTTTTAAAAAGGACATTTATTGTAAAAAGCTACATTTAAGAATCAATTAAGATTAAAGCATAAAGCCACAAAGGTAGGGAAATGCAAAGTTTGGGGAAAAAAGTCACTGAACTGCTGCTGAATGTTTACTGTGTTCCTTGGGGTTTGAATGGTTGCTCGAATCAGCGTTGCATTACCCTAACTTTCACACTCTATCTCAAAGCATAGTTTGTCAGTAAATGTCCATGCCTTTAAAGATGGTGTGGAAGTTTGGGTAACACCAACACTGCATCAAGCAATAGCACTAACCCTGAGGAACACCCCATGTTCATCAACAGCAAGGGAGCTTTTCAGTCCTTAATTTCACATTTTCTTTTGTCGCTTTGTGCTTCAACCGTAACCATACCTAACCTGACAAATGTTCCTGATGTTCAGTGACATCCCTGATTTTGCCTAAGAAATCTCCTCTGTCTCTCCTAAAATTGATGCTTCTTTCACTGAACAGCAGGGATCTGGAGCTAAAAATGATGCAAAACTAGTGTCACAGTCTGGTTCTCAATAAAGCTACCAACTGTCCCTATTTTCCCAGGACAGTCCCTATTTTAGGCAGCATGTCCCAGTGTCCCCACAAGTTTTGCAAAATGACACTTTTGTCCCAGTTTTTGCTTACTAGTCCCAGTTTTGCCCCCCCCCCCCCTTTTTTTTCTGACTGCTAATCCGTGAGTGACAGTTATTTCAGCACTACTGTGGCACTGCTCGGGCTGGACAGCAGTTTGCAACTTCAACCCCTGCGCCCATATTGCATTGTAAGCACGTCAGTGGGAGCACAGTAAAGCATATTCCTTCCTGTTAGCTTAGACTGGGTAGTAGTGCAAACAAGCACATGTGGACGTCTGCCTGCCAGCAGCTTAGAGGGACTCCAGACAGAGAAGAAGCCAGCAGCAGGGAACTAAGGTACCTGAACCTGATCAGCTGTAGAGAAGTGTGTGAAAACAATCTGGCATAGTGGTGGGGAGTCACTGAAGTGAAGTTTGCTCAGCAAATAAGGTGGGTTGTATGGGACTGTCAGGAGGAGCAATACATGCAGCTTGAATGTCTGATCACAGTTTAATGCAGGTTTGCTTCTAATGAACTTTCTGTACATCATGGTTTGGAACTAGCGGCAGCAAAATGATGTATTGTTTTAATCTAAATGTTTGCTACTGGTGTTACTGTGGGGCGGCATGGCCAGACCAAGCAGCAAAATTTAACTGGTTGTGCACAGCGTTGACTGCGGTGGTGTCCGTTGCAGTGACATGGTGCGGGGGCGGGGGGGAGTCATGATCAGGATGAACTGTCCCAGTTTTAGACCTCAGAAAGTTGGTAGCGTTAGTTCTCAATCATGCATGCAGTAGTAGGAGGCTTCTTGAGCTGATATTATGATTTTTTTTTTAAGAATTGTCCCTGATTTTGATAAATTGTTCCTCACTTGTTTAAGCCCTCTCCTTGATTTGCAAGGCATGAGGGTGAGCGGTATGATCCTAACTGATGCTTATCAGTTTTTGCAGTGATATGAATACAAGCACACCTCTATGGTGTTTCTGTAGTTTACCTATTTTCCTCATCCCTTTCCTGCAGGCACATATTGGCATAGCTCACAGGGTTAATAATACTGATTCACTAAAATAACAAATCAACCTGGATCAGTATGTCAGTTTCACCCATATCACCCCGTGGCAAGGCTGAAAATAGGCAGTCTTGCCTAGTCCTCCTTTCCCAGTCAACAAAAACTAAATAACATAAATAAATAAGGGAGCCTGGGAAAGTCAGAGGGAGGAGTCACAGTAAAGAAAGAGTCCAGTGGAGTGGCCTAATATGGCTGTAGCATGAGGACCCTCTTGCCCAGGTATGGCACTGGCCCCAGGGTTTCTGCACTGGTGTGGGTCCCTCTGAGCTGATCCTTGAGGCACGCTAGGGAGTAAGTCGTAGCTGTGACTGGGGGCAGGGGTTGGAAGGCCAGAGCTCCCCCTGCGGGTTCCAGTCTCCATAGGCCCTCCAGAGTGCATAATGGTACATAGGAGCAATCACTGTTCCACTTTATGAAGGTCCCTGTCTGGGGTCTAAGAGAAAAGCAGTCTTAGGATTCTGCTTGTGGATTGAATCCCCACTGAACTAGAGCTGGTAACCAAATGTGAGGGAGAGAGAGGTGGAGACCATGAGCCTAAGTCATTTGAGTCCTGCCAGAATGTGAGGCACTTGAGAGCAGCTATAAACTCCCATTGAGGTTTCAGAGAGCTGCAAGGTATCATAAGGGTCTCCAAGAAATCACTAGTAGAGGCCTCAAATGTGCTGCCCAAGAAGTGAAAAGGGGATTACAACTGAGCTGTAGGGTGTGCCAGAGCTCCTGTTGGGAGCGTCTAAAGGGATCACCATCCTGGTCCCCAATTTAAATTCTGTTTGTACAGTGAATGCAATATCCATGCTCAGCTAGGGTAGAGCTCAGAAACAGAGCCAGTTTATCATGCAAATGTGTGAATTGTCTACACACTGTTGTTGTAAAGCATTTTTTTTCCAAGTCGGCATGCCAGAGAGATTTGCAGAAGAGCAGCTCAGCAGGCGGTGAGCAGAGAGGTTCCACCCACATAATAAAGGAGTCTCGCGGTTTTCAGTAAATATATTAAATGCTGGACTTTAGACTGTGGTGAGTTTACTAGCTCCCTGCTGGAGTATGGTCCCTCGTAAGTTGCTTAATTTGATTTCTTGAGGGAGAGCACTCTTAGGTCAGCTGGCCTAGCAAGGAGCTGATTGAGTGGTGGCAGTATACCACAAGATTTTGCCAGAAGCTGCTCCTGAGCCCAGTGCCATTTTCCCTACAGTCAGACCCCTTAAGGTTTTTGTCTATGTATTACCTCAGGCTTAGGCAATCCTTGTAGGCAGGTATTATGGAATGGCGGTACCAGGTAAATTGCAGCCTTGAGATAGAGATCTTCTGCTTACCAATGGCACCTATACAGGGGTATTGCTTTGAACTGTGAATTTCTGAGTACTGTTGTCACTGGCCTCAGTGGTGTTAGACTGCAAGAGAGAAGCATGTGACTGGGAATGTGAAACGTGGTGGCCTTGAGGACAGTTCATACAGAAGTGAGGCCAGAGGAATGTCCGGGCTCCTGATTTTTTGCTGGGCATTGGCATAGGCACTTGTACAGGTAGCTAACAAAGGGTGCAAGGTGTGACTGCCTCAGAACAGTTGCTGAAGCTGAAGAAAAGTACAGTTATGTAAAAACTTACCGTAACAGTAGATCTTCGAGAGGCGCTCTTGCAGCAAACACCTTTAGGGCTAAGCCACCAGGCGCCAGGACCCCATGTAAACTTTTTAGCTAGCAAGACCAAGCAGGGGACTGCCCCCTACATTGGCCAGCCCCCAACATCATATCTGGTATAAAACGGGGCAGTCCCCACCCCAGCCCATCCCCAATTCTTGTGCCAAAGACCATCTAAAGAAGAAAAAGAACTGAGGAATGAAAGCATCTACGATGGAAAGGAACTTAACAGGGGGGAAGGAGGTTGGGAAAAATAGTACCTGCTGCAACAGCTCATCTCGAAGATCTACTGTTATGGTAAGTTCTTACGTAACTGTACCATCTTACTTTGAGAATCACTCTTGCAGCAGGTAACACCTTTAGGACAGAGTCCCAAACAGTAGAGGAGGAATTCTAGGCAGAAGGGTGGAGGTATAAGTCTCCTCAGGTGAAATTAGGACAGGAGGCCCTGGAGAGCAGCAAGTCCAAACCCAGTCCTACGGTGAGAAGCAATGTCTAGACTGTAATGCTTCACGAAGGTGTGGACAGAGCTCCAAGTGGCAGCCGCACATATATCCGTGGCAGACACATTTTTAAGTAAGGTGAAAGAAGCCTCCATGCCCCTGGTGGAATGACCCATTACCGAGCCCGGTAAGGGTTTGTCATATTTGTTGCAGCAGAACACGATGCAGTTGACCAACCATTTGGATAGACACTGCTTAGAAACTGGAGCCTCTAGCATTCGGGGGGTGAAAGACACAAACAACTGGTCAGATCTGCGAACAGAACGGGCATGGTGCAAATAAAAATGGAATACTCTGTGGACATCCAGAGTATGCAACAAAGCCTCCCCTCGGTTTGAGTACTCTGGGTAGTATACCGGCAGGCGGATATCTTGATTCAAGGTAATCTCTGAGACAACCTTCAGGACACCCTGTGCTTGTGAAAAAACAAATAGTGCTCTTTACACATCAGGACCTGGAGCTCAGAAATCCTTCGAGCAAAAGTAATGGCAACTAAAAATAACACTTTCCATGACAGAAAGCGCAGCTCGCAGCAGGCTCAAAGGGAGGCAGAGTGACTTCTCTGAAACAAAAAAAGGTCCAAGTCTGGACGGGGTCCCAGATGGGAGGCTTCAAGTGAAGCATGCCCCGTAGAAAAGTGCAGAAAAGGTCCAGCTGGGCAATATACTTGCCCTCAACAGGCAGATGGTATGCGAAGTGGCAGACAGGTGCACCTTTAATGAAGAGTAGCTGAGTCCTGCATCTGAGAGAGAGGAGGTACTCCAGAACCAAATTGGCTGGGCAAGTAAAAG
Organism: Neoceratodus forsteri; assembly: GCA_016271365.2. Taxonomy (NCBI): domain Eukaryota; kingdom Metazoa; phylum Chordata; order Ceratodontiformes; family Ceratodontidae; genus Neoceratodus; species Neoceratodus forsteri. Next base: position 930,976,179 of record CM057450.1, on the reverse strand, counting down.
GATCTAAACTACTTGCAGTGGCCCAAACACAGAACCTCTTACATTTCGTAGCATAGGTCACCCTTGTGGAGGGTTTTCTGGCAGCCACCAGGATGTCCACTACCCTCAGAGAGACTCTGAATCTGGAGACAGCTAGGTCTGCAGGAGCCCTACATGGAGATGCAGAGATCTGAAATCCAGATGTACCAGTGAGCCCTGCTCCTGGGATAGCAAGTCTGACCTGAGGGGCAGGGACACCGAAGGTTCCACAGCTAGTTGTTGCAACAGTGGGAACCAAATCTTGTGAGGCCAGAATGGAGCCACTAGGATAATTTCTGCTCCTTCTGACTGCAACTTGAGGAGTACCCTTTGCAGAAGAGGAAATGGAGGTAACGTGTAAAGAAACCTCCCCACCTAGGAGAGGGACAACACGTCTTGCCAGAAATCACCAGGCCCTGGATCTAGTGATCAAAAATTGGGCACTTTTGCATTGGATGGGGAGGCAAAGAGTTTGAGTGCTGGGCAACCCCATCTGGCAAAAAGATCTTCCACCACTGCGGGGAACAGCTACCACTTGTGTGCCCTGGACTGAGTCCGGCTGAGACTGTCAGCCAGGAAATTGTGAATGCCTGGAACATGGACCACTGAGAGTTCCAGTTGGTACTCTATCACCCAAGACCACACTCACATGGCCTCTCTGTAAAGAAGGTAAGTGTGTGTCCTCCCCCACTTGTTTTTTTTTTTTTTTCCAATCTCTTTTTCTGTCCGGTCACAGTCTGGGGGGGCCTCTCTCAGGCATCCTGCCTGCTCCTGCCCTGCCTGAAGTCCTCCTACCTCTGCCTCCTCTCTCCCTCCTCCACTGTCCATGATAGGCACCCCCAGCTTAACCCCTTCGGGTTGGGGCTGCCCTTCTCTTTGGGCACACTTAGAGACAGACTCCGACGTGGAAGAGGACCCGGGTGGAGAAACCTGGAAGGCCAGGTAGGATGGACCCAGCAATGGGCATTGCGGCAGGTGCCGTAGTCTTCCTCCACAGACCAGGTTTTTCCTTATTCTGGTGCTCTCTCCCCCCCTTCCATGCATGTGCACATCCCTGATGCTAGGTGCACAGCAACCCTTGTCTGCGTCAGGGTACTCTAAATACATGCAGCCGAGCGTGCTGCAGTGCCTCCGATCTCCACCAGAAGCCGCTGGCATGCCGGGCGATCCCCGACCACCCCCCCAGGGAGGAGAGCAGCCCATCATGCGCTAAATCCTCACCCACCCCTGCCATCCCACGTTGGCCTGAACTTGCTCTCGAGCCCAGGTCGCCGGTGTGGTGCAAGGTGTGGCGTCCAGTGCCTCAACCTTCAGCACCACTGGGCCGGCGCACCTTCCCCCCCTCTTGTTCATATAGAATACCACCGACATATTGTCTGTCTGGATTAGCAGGGGGCCAGGCTGAAGGACCATCTGAAAGGCTTGCAGGGCATAGAGAACTGCCCTTATCTCCAGAATATTGATGTGGAGATGACACTCCTGCTAATCCCAGGACCCCTGAGTCTGGCGAGTGCCCAGTTGCACACCCCAGCCCTGGCCTGATGCACCAGTGGTCAGGATCTGGGTGGGAGATTGTTTCCAGAAGTGAACCCCCCTGGAGAGGTTGTGAGGGTTCAGCCACCATGCCAGAGACTGTTTGGCCAGGTTTGACACCAGGACCGGCTGGTCCACGCTGGCTGACCTCTGATCCCACTGAACCCGAAGTTCCATTGGATCACCCACATTGCAAAGTCGGGCCATAGGGGCTGTGGCAATAGCCACTGCCATATGGTCCAGTAGCCGAAGAACTGTCTTTGCCTCAACTCATTGAGCCGAGAGAGCTGCTGTGCATGGGACTGGAGGCATTCCGCCCTGTACTAGGGGGGAAAGGTGTTGCCTTGTGTCATATCCAGGACAACTGCTATATGTTGAAGCCACTAACTTGGTCAAAGGCAGGACTTGGGGTGGTTTAGAGTAACCCCCAGGTCCTGAAAGAGGGAGAACGTGTTTTGAAGGGTTTCTGTAAGCCAGTCCCAATGGGGAGTGGTGAGAAGCCAATCGTTGAGGTAGGGGAAGACATAATGCCCCTGCATCCTGAGATTCAAAGCTACCACAGCTAGGCATTTGATGAACACCCTCGGTCTTGAGGATATGCCGAAGGGCAGGGCCCTGAACTGTTAATGTCAGCCCTGAAAGCAAAAGCGCAGATACCTCCTGTGTGGTTGAAAAATCAGAATGTGGAGGTATGCATCCTGCATGTCCAGGGAGCATAGCCAGTCCTTTTAATGTAACAGGGGTAGGAGGCCTAACAGGTTGACCATCCTGAATTTTTTTTTGTACTGTATATGCTGGTCCAAATGGCTTAGATCCAAGATGGGACGAAGACCCTGTCTTTTTTGGCACAAGGAAAAAGTGGGATTAAAATCCTGTTCCTCGTTGCTCCAGGGGTACCGGCTCAATGTCCCTCTTCTGAAGGAGACCCTGGATTTCTTGTGCTATGAGAGCACTGTGGGCCAGAGATTACTGAGATGGAAGTGGAGGGTTGTCTGGAGTGGTCTCTGTAAACTCGACAGTATGCCCTCTTTTGATGAGGTGCAGATCCCAGCGGTCTGATGCTATCTGATGCCACCCTGCGGTGTGCAAAGAGAACTGATCCCCACCACTTCCTCCACGGACTCCGCTGAAGGAGGAGGGTTGGACAGCGAGTTATGCGGAGGAGCTGGGGAGGGGCAGGCAGGCTGAGAGGTTCTGGGGGCCCAGGGGGCAGAACCTCCGGTCACAGGGGTCAGTGGCTTGCGTTTGAAGCCAGCCCATTGCTGCTGCTGCTGCTGACCTTGAAACTGCTGTCTTCCAGCCCTATGAAAAGACTTTAGGAGGCTGCTTATGCTTGCACATGGTTTGTACTGACATAACTGCTTTCCTTGCCTCCTGCTAGTGGGTAATGAAAGACAAGTACAAATTTGAAAATACAGTCATGCTGTGAGCATGGACATAGTGTCCACAAATCTGCTACATATTTCAAAACCTGACTGCACTTACTAGAGTCGTATGGGTGTTAAAAGGGCGACATCACTCACACAACCATCAAAACAGGTAGCATTGCACAAACAAGAACAGTGCTTTGTACTCTGATCTATACATATATTTGTGACTATAGTGCGCCTTCAGTTATCTGCCACCCTATTGTTTGCCATCCTCAATTAGCTGCCAAATTAATTTTGTATGTAACCCTTAGGTGACGCTATCCCAAGAGCTACTACCCCTGCCTGCTTGGCTAGTAGCAGGTTAAGGGGCCTGAGTCCTGAAACAGGTGCCTCCACCAGGAGATCGGGGTTGGTAATGGTCAAGCTAACCTGGGCACAGCCCTCCGGGACACTGTAACCTCCCTCTTTCCCCTCTAGTGGCATGAACACTGTACAATAATCACTTTCACAATGCCCCTGGTACACCACGCAAGTGCCCACACTGTTTGCACTTACCACCAGGGCTGGTTCCTCTGGCTTAACCCTGGGGACCCCCTGTAAAACAAGGTTATGCACAGTAAATAGCAACAGTACAGTACTTTGAGCACAAATTGGAACCACAGTCAGATTACATGCAGAAAAAGTTAGATCTGATTTATTCAGGGGACTTGAACAAGGGAGGGCCAAAATCAGGTTAATTAGCTTAAAGGTTATATCAATCAAGCAGTTATGCATACGCTTTGAGTCCCCCCCCCAACACAGTCCACCTCTGGGTACCCAGGTGGTGAAGAGATGGGCTAGCCAGGACCGTTGCCCGGGGTTGCAGCTGGTTGGGGTCCTGTGTTGGAAAACATAACATGCACCTTACATAGTATTTGTAAACTGGAGCCAGAGGGCTCAGATCGTAAAGGAAATGAAACAACAAGACAATCAGATGACACACTCAGATTAAGCTGTTGTTGCAGGGAGCTACCCTGGTATTTACTCACAATACCCAAGACTGGACACAAGCTGGACGAAAATGGAGACTGCAGGTGGTTGATCTGGAATGCCAGGAGAAGCAGGGTCCACCCGAGTCACAGAGGCGTCGTTCCTGTTCGAGCGTGGAGCAGGGTGCTGGTCCCCAGGCAGGTCTCTCATCAATGGCTTCTCTGTGCAGTGGGTAGTCTGGCTGGGCCAGTCTGGCAAGGCCCAGACTGCATGGAGACAAATTCGGGTGCAGTCCATTTTGGGCTGGATACAGCTTCCAGCAAGCAGAACACAGTTCACACAGTGGGGAACTAACTCACAACCCACTAGCAGCTCATAGCACATTTACATGCATGGGAATTCTACTGTACCAGGCAAAGCACTCTCCGGTCACAATTGCAAAGTCTCCACCCACACCGGGAGCTTAGGGGTAGCTGAAACTCCTGACAGGCCGATCGCATTCAGCAAAATCTTCGGTCTTATTCAGGTTGAGCCTGGCCCACTTCAGTAGCTTACTTTAGTCACACAAACTTGGATTTAGTCCAAAATAATTCTCTTTTCTCCCTCTCAGGAGCAGCAGGCAAACATACAGGCCAAACACTCAGCCTTTTCCCAGTTCTCCCACGCAAATCCACTCAGGATTGCTGCTCAGAATTACTTCAGCTCCTTCTTCTTGAGCTTCCAGCCCAGAACTAACTGAAAACTGCAAGCAGCCCGGGACTTCCCCAAGATCCAAAAGATTTGGTTGGCTGAGTTGGCTGTCAGTCAAAGCAAGAGCTCCCCCTTTCAGAAGCAAAAAAGGCGCAAAAAGTTCAAACTACAGTTCCTACAGATTTTGAATTCAGACAGCTTCTGGAGTCTGGTTACATTTTAGGTCCCACCAGTATTGTTTGGTCCAATTTGCAGTCCAGGACCAAGATAGTGGAGACAAACAAAACAGTCCTTGCTACAAAGAAAGCAGGTTAGACAAACTACATTATCATTATCACTCTAAATGATTTTCAGTAAATAGTTACATCTTTCAACAGAGCTCCCTCTTAGATTACTTAAGCTGCAATTAGGCAGCTCTTAAAGATACAGTACACAGAGGCTATACAGGATCTGGTAATCACATTTAAACTGCTAAAACACAGGACATCAGCCTGGCAATGAGCATTTAAGCAAGCTCAAAGAAAACTTTTTGGGAACCCCCATTTGTTGGGTGGGTTACGCCCTTCCCTCCTTGGGAAATCTAGGCGTCCTCGTCAAGTCTGTACCATTGTAACATTGAAAATGCAACACATACAAGATATTTATACCATTAGCATGCTATACAAGTACTATCTGATTCATCAAGTGGCATAACTTGTCACTTTACTATACATTTCAATGTACTCCACTATATCATTTCCATTCTGACAATACATTATGCATATTTCACACAGGTAAATTGAACCTTACTATACAGAATCGTGTAATAACTTCTTGTACTCTAAACAATGCAAGAGGGGTCCCTTCCCTATCAGCTAACTTGGGGCTGGATGGGGCAGGTGCACCATGGTGAGAGGGCAGAACAAGTAGCCTGGTATGGGCCGTCAAGTTCAATTTGGGCAGTGAGCTCTGACAGACATAAACACCTTTGTGGACTACATTGAGAGGCAAATCCACTGGCCTCCCAGGGGAATCATAACTGAAGCACACCACTGGCTTGACAGCCCAGCCAGTCTTTCTGGGGTGAACAATCACAGTCTCTGTACTTTCAGCAATGGTCTTGGAGAGTTCATCACTTGTGAGGGGTGTCTCTGCATGAAGGGGAATGTCCAATCTGGGAACACTGTCAGCCCATTGCTCTGTAGTCTCTGTTTCTACAACACTTGGCTCATTTTGAAGACACTCTGGCACTGAAGAGGGGTTGTCAGCACTCTCATAGTGTTCCTCAAGTTCTGGCATGTCACCAGAAAGACTCATACCATCAGCCTCTCCTTCAGGCAAATCATACAGTTCCACAATACACAAAGACTCAGCATCCTCAGATGTGATATTTGCACTTCACCTTCAGGGAGCATTGGCTCCAAGGATGATGCCAGGGTGTTAGACAGTCCAGAAGGCCCAGCTTTGTCCCCATAATTCAACATAGGATTTCCACGAAACAACTGACTCAGTTCATATGAGGGGTAATAGGCATTATCACACTCACTGTCATCCGAGTTAGACTGGCAGTCACTATCATTCTGGGCCTGCTGCGGGGGAAGTCGTAAACCAGCAACCACGGGGGCAGGCTGACTCTGTTTTTTCTTGCAGCAGCATGAGTCACTGGTCCAGGGGAATCAATCTTGGAGGGTTCAGCCTCAATTATAACTTGACCAATAGGTAGCAAGTGGTTACGGTGCGTGGTCTTGACAGCTTTGGAGTTATTCTCTGGGCGCACTTTGTACACTGGCAAATCATCCAACTTTCCAGCTACGACATGGGAAGATGGTGCCATCGATCAGCAATTTTGTGTTTACCATGCAATCCTAAATTTTGCAACAACACACAGTCTCCAGGCCTAAGCTCTTGACTCTTGAGCCTTTACTTTTATATCATGTCTCTCTTTGTTGGCTAGATTTCTTTTGGCAGCCATTGTCTGGGCCAGTTGATAGGCATGGTTCAATTGAGCTTCAGTTTTTGTACATATTGCAGGTAATCTTTGGCTCGGACCCCATCGGGAGAAACCCCAAAACAGACATCAACAGGCAGCCGGGCCACTGTCCCGAACACGAGGTGGTAGGGAAAGAACCCAGTAGCATCATTCTATATGCAATTATATGCGTGTACCAAGGTGCTAATCTACTGGCTCCATTTATGCTTATCTTTTGGGTGGAGGCTGCCTAGCATGTCTAGCAGGGTGCAGTTAAAGCATTCTGGTTGAGGAGCCCCCTTCGGGTGATAAGGGGTGGTTCTTGACTTTCACACCCTCCATAGAGTTAGCATTTCTTTGATTAGTTGACTCTCAAAGTTCCATCCCCGATCAGAGTGAATTCGCTGGGGGGCCCCATAGTGGACGAAGAAATTTTCCACTAGCACCTTGGCCACGGTAGATGCTTTTTGGTCTTTGGTGGGAAAAGCTTGTGCATACTGTGTGAAATGGTCTGTAACCACTAACATATTGCCAGTGTTTCGCTGATCAGGCTGTAAACTCAAGAAGTCTATACAGACTAGTTCCACTGGGGGGCTGGTAGTAATGTTGACAAGGGGGGGCAGCCCTCTGAGGCAGGACTTTTCTCTGCAGACAGTGACTACAAGTCCTTACATGGTGCTCAACATCGGCCCCCATCTTGGGCCAGTAGAATCAAGATCACACTAGGTCAAGGGTCCGGTCAATACCAAGGTGGCCCATATGATTGTGGAGGGACCTCAGTACCAAATCTTTGAAGGCTGTGGGCAGGACCAATTGTTGCTTGTCTATTTGACCACCCCGATCTACTGTCTCTCTATACAACAACTGATTAAGCGCTTCAACCTGGGGCCTTCTTTAAACAATAAAGCGGTTCGCAGATCAGAGGAACGCAACTTGGACACATCTTTTCCTGCATGAAGGGCGTCAAGTGCTGGCTGAATCATAGGATCTCGGGATTGAGCCCATTGCATGTTGTCATTGTCAAACTGAGGTAGTGCACTAATATGTAGAGCACAGAAGTGGCAATACACAGCCGGTATGCAGGTGTCAGAGGGGCACAAGCAATCTGCTAAGCAGTTGGCTGTGTCCGTAGACATCTGTTCATTTCTATCAAACTTTTGGCACAATGCTCGGATGTCAGGTTCAGACAGCCTGACCCAGTCGCTCTTGGAAATGGGCATACGGGATAGGGCGTCAGCATCAATATGATTCAGGCCCGGTCTGTATTCGACAGCATAATCATATGTTGACAATGCAGAAAGCCACGGGTGACCCATGGCGTCTAACTTAGCTGAAGTCTGTACATAGGTCAATGGGTTATTGCCAGTCCTCACCAATATTTTCGCCCCATAGAGGTAATCATGAAACTGGTCGACAATGGCCCATTTCAACGCAAGGAACTCTTAACTTGTGCACAGGGTAGTTTCGCTCTGACGGAGTCAGGCTCCTACTGGTGAATGCCACTGGTCTCAAACCATCCTCATGGTCTTGATACAGTACAGCTCCTAGACCCTGCAGACTGGCGTCAGTATGCAGCACATAGGGTTTGGTGGGATCAGCAGAAGCGAGGATGGGGGCATGGGTGAGCTGGTATATGACTTTGTGGAAAGCTGCTTCACAGTCCGGCATCCAACGGGACCTGAAAAGTTCACCTGGGTGGAAATAAGCTTTGTCTGGTTCTTTGATGGCCCTTTTTTTGTATTTTTGATTGGTAGGAGGGTAACCCTGGGTAAGATTCAAGAGTAGCCGAATCACTTTGGAATAGTCCTTTATGAACCGTCAGTAGTAGCCACAGAATCCCAGGAAATGTTGTAGTTCTTTCAAATTGTGGGGCTGGGGCCAAGTAGTCAAGGCTTCAACTTTACTAGGATCAGTCTCTATCCCCTCTGTAGACACTATGTGCCCCACATATTTCACAGAGGTTTGGAAAAACTGGCACTTGTCACTGGACAGCTTGAGGCCGAAATCTTCCAGTCGGTCTAGTACTTTGAACAGTTGACTCTCATGTTTCTATAGGGAGCTCCCAAACACAATGACATCATCCAAGTACACCAGGCATTCCAGCAAATTCATGTCTCCCACCACTTGTTCCATCAGTCGCTGGAAGGTGGCTGGGGCACTCGATATCCCCTGTGGCATTCTCAAGAATTCGTAAAACCCCAAAGGACTGATGAAGGCTGTCTTCACACAGTCCTCCAGAGCCATCGGCATCTGGCAATATCCACTGCGAAGATCCAACACCGAGAACCATTTGCTCCCATTCAAACAATCCAGAGCATCTTGTATACGGGGCATGGTGTATTGATTAGGGATGGTCTGCCTGTTGAGGGTCTGATAAACCACACACATTTGTACTGTTCCATTCTTCTTATGCACAACTACAATGGGAGAAGCATATGGGCTCCTGGATTCTTGTATCATACCAGCTGTGAGTATTTCCTGCAAGTGTCTTCTTACATCATCTATGTCTGCAGGGGCTAGGCATCGAGACCTCTCTCGAAATGGCCGTTCATTGTGCAGGCGTATTTGATGATCCGCACCCTGGACACATCCCATGTCCCATTCCTTCAATGAAAACACTTGATCTCTCTGGGAAAGTTTCTGGTTAATTCTAGTCTTCCATTCAGCTGGCAAAGGGGAGTCACCAAAATCAAACAAATTGGGAGTCACTCTATCTGTCTTGCCAGGGGGTTTGTTGCTGGGCAACACTGCAGTGTCTGCGCAGTGTACCGTAGCTAGGGTGCATCCTTTGTTCACCCGGATCTCCCGATCTGACACATTATGAATCTGGACCATCACGCGTCATGCATAGGCATGAGCACGAGTTGGCAAGATGCTGGGCTTAACCAGTAATCCTTCTGGCAATTTTCCATCGCCTGGCACGTCCAACATCAGTATTTTGTTCTTGACATGACTGCGGAGGCAGACCTCCCCTTTAATGGTACACTGGGCGTTAGGGGCCAGTACCATTGAATTGGGATCCTTCTTCCACACGACCCCTACCGGTTCATCTTGGTCCACTCTCTTGGGGTTCTGTTGCAAATCGTAGGCCTTCTTGATCAGAGCGGGAATTCTTAGGGCCTTCCCAGTCCGTCGCCCTTGTTTCTCATGATAGAGTTGTGCCAGTCTCCCAAACATATGGGCGTTGGTCCCAATTAACAGGGGAACCCCATCATACAGTCCAGTAGGGGGACACACTAAGGCCAGTGTCTCGACTTGCTCCTCTACACCAGTTACAGCTGCAGGAAATGACAACCAGAGGTGGACATATCCTAGGTAGGGATAAGACTTGTTGCTCAGCCCCCACACATGTAGGTCTTCCAGGGATTGTAAGGGCACAGCAGATAAGTGTTGTCATACCAGTCCTTAAATACAGTGGTCACTTGCGACCCACTGTCCAGCACAGCCCGAGTAGGAATACCATTCACAGCCATGGTAGTCTCCATTGAAGGGCCCACTATTTTGGACCAGTCTGAAGGGACAGCAGCAGGGGCCTGGACAGATAATTTAGCCACATAGGGATTTGAGTTACTACTTCTTGAACCCTCACTGTGGTCATTTTGGCACTTCTCGACCACTGATTCATTCTCTGAAGCTCACCTTGAAGCCTATATACAACTTTATCTAGGTCTTTTGTGGACTGGCATTCTCTCTTCATGTGCCCATCCTTCCCACAATTATGGTAAAATATGTTTTCTGGGATTTGGGGTGGCCGAGGCATCACACTGGGAGCTGGGACGGTGGTACTACCAACTGAAAACCTTGGTGCCATCTCTGTCTGCTGTGTGGTGAGCATTTGGAGGCATCTTGTTAATTCTCTTACTTCCATAGTCAAGACATTGAGTTTCGAGCTGCTGTCAGTAGGAGATGCCTGGGTGGATACCCCAACCCCCATAGCAGATGCAGTTGGATAAGGGTCGGTGCCTGTACTTGCAGGAGTAGCCTTCATAAAGAGACTGTTTTTGTTTCCTGAACTCCTCAGAAGTTCATCCCATGGTGGCACACCCTCATTGGTCCCCACTCGGAAGGGCCTTCGGTGCCATGATCACTTGGGCAGCGCCACCCTAGAATTACAATCCCCTCTTCATCTTCAAACTCCCGAGTTCTTTTATCAAGTCACAATAGTCCGGTGGGTTACCCCTTCTATCTGGGAGCCGTAATTGAAGGAGCTGCAATTTAGAATGCTTTGCATGTTGCAGTATGTGCCCCATCCTCACATGGTTTAAGTCATTGGCGTCTACTCCACCTTTTTGGTAAGCCTTCTGCAGCACTCTTTCCAGACGAGTAACATATGCAGACAAGCTTTCCCCTGGCCATTGTTTTGTACCTCAAAATTTCCACATCAAATTCTCCCCTGACTCAATGCTCCCAAAATTGCCTTCGAGTACAGATAGGTACTTCTGGGCAGATGCATCAGGGTTTGTGGACCTCAGAAATTTAATATGCCTCTAGGGCAGGACCCCTCAAACTTTCTATGATCCTTTTTCATTTCTCAGCCTCCGCACACTGCCATTCAGGTACTAAAGGGGCAACACAATCTATCCAGGTCTCCTAATCATCCTCCCCTTGGGGGGTGGGGAGGGTGCTGGAGAAAATTCTCAACCTTCAGTAAGAGTCGTGACTAATGGCAGCTACAGACATAGGAGCCAGCATTGGCACGGGCACAGAAGAAGGGGCAATAACAGGTGCTGGAGTGGGAGGGGGGTGTTGGGGGAGGAACACCCCCAGGTGGCAGGAATAGTTTCTTTAAGTCCTCCACAGTTTTCCTTTCTTCCAGCAACAACTTAGCAAATTTCTCCTGAAAAGTCTCAGACAGTGGGGGGGGGGGGGCTGATTCTCCCAGGTGTCTTTACTGTCTTTAGTTATCACTCTCCAGGCAGTGATGGCTCCTTTGGGGGTGATAGTCCGTGGCACTTTGGAGCTGTCTACTGAGTCCTTACACTCTACTAATGCCATGAAACTTTGGGCGAGCAGATTAGCTTGTCGACCCACCACCACAGGGTTTTGTAAACATTCAACCTTGGAAAGTACTCCCTCTACAGTGTCCTTATTGGTACCCAGGGGAATATTCAGGATAAATATAGCATTTTGGGGGCCGATCTCCTGCCCAGTACACCACCCCACCAACTGGTGTACAGCCACTTCAGTTGGGGTAGCCATTTATTTTTAACAGCACTTCACAAATTTGGCCACTAGGGGACATTAATCCCAGCGGTGAGCCTCCAAGATGTAACCTCTAGGTGGCGCTATCCCAAGGGCTACTACCCCTGCTTGCTTGGCTAGTAGCAGGTTAAGGGGCCTGAGTCCTGAAACAGGTGCCTCCACCCGGAGGCCAAGGTTAGTAATGGTCAAGCTAACCTGAGCACAGCCCTCCGGGACACTGTAACCCCCCTCTTTCCCCTCTAGTGGCCTGAACACTGTACAATAATCACTTTCACAATGTCCCTGGTACACCACACAAGTGCCCACACTGTTTGCACTTACCACAAGGGCTGGTTCCTCTGACTTGACCCTGGGGACCCCCTGTAAAACAAGGTTATACACAGCAAATAGCAACAGTACATTACTTTGAGCACAAACTGGAGCCACAGTCAGATTACATGCAGAAAAAGTTAGATCTGATTTATTCAGGGGACTTGAACAAGGGAGGGGCAAAATCAGGTTAATTAGCTTAAAGGTTATATCAATCAAGCAGTTATGCATACGCTTTGAGTCCCCCACAGTCCACCTCTGGGTACCCAGGTGGAGAAGAGATGGGCTAGCCGGGACTGTTTCCTGGGGTTGCAGTTGGTTGGGGCCCTGTGATGGAAAACACAACATGCACAGTACACAATATTTGTAAACTGGAGCCAGAGGGCTCAGTTCGTAAAGGAAACGAAACAACAAGACAATCTGATGACACATTCAGATTAAGCTGTTGTTACAGGGAGTTACCCTGGTATTTACTCACGATACCCAAGACTGGACACAGGCTGGACGAAAATGGAGACTGCAGGTGGTTGATCTGGAATGCCAGGAGAAGCAGGGCCCACCCGAGTCGCAGAGGCGTCGTTCCTGTTCAAGTGTGGAGCAGGGGTCTGGTCCCAGGCAGGTCTCTCGTTGATGGCTTCTCTGTGTAGTGGGTAGTCTGGCTGAGCCAGTCTGGCAAGGCCCAGACCGCATGGAGACAAATTTGGGTGTAGTCCGTTTTGGGCTGGATACAGCTTCCAGCAAGCAGAACACAGTTCACACAGTGGGGAACTAACTCACAACCCACTAGCAGCTCATAGCATATTTACATGTACGGGAGTTCTACTGTACTAGACAAAGTGCTCCCCGGTCACAATTGCAAAGTCTCTGCACACACCATGAGCTTATGGGTAGCTGGAACTCCTAATAGGCCGATCACATTCAGAAAAATCTTCAGTCTTCTTCAGGTTGAGCCTGGCCCACGTCAGTAGCTTATTTTAGTCACACAAACTTAGATTTAGTCCAAAATAATTCTCTTTTCTCCCTCTCAGGAGCAGCAGGCAGACATACAGGCCAAACACTCAGCCTTTTCCCAGTTCTTCCATGCGAATCCACTCAGGATTGCTGCTCAGATTTACTTCAGCTCCTTCTTCTTGAGCTTCCAGCCCAGAACTAACTGAAAACTGCAAGCAGCCCGGGACTTCCCCAAGATCCAAAAGATTTGGTTGGCTGAGTTGGCTGTCAGTCAAAGCAAGAGCTCCCCCTTCAGTTGCAAAAAAGGCGCAAAAAGTTCAAACTACAGTTCCTACAAATCTTGAATTTAGACAGCTCCTGTAGCCTGGCTACATTTTAGGTCCCACCAGTATTGTTTGGTCCAATTTGCAGTCCAGGACCAAGATAGTGGAGTCAAACAAAACAGTCCTTGCTACAAAGAAAGCAGGTTAGACAAACTACATTATCATTATCACTCTAAATGATTTTCAGTAAATAGTTACATCTTTCAGCAGAGCTCCCTCTCAGATTACTTAAGCTGCAATCAGGCAGCTCTTAAAGAGACAGTACACAGAGGCTATACAAGCTCTGGTAATCACATTTAAACTGCTAAAATACAGGACACCAGCCTGCCAGTGAGCATTTAGGCAAGCTCAAAGAAGACTTTTTGGGAACCCCCATTTATAGGGGGGTCACATGTATAAAATGTTTGTTTTTCTATTGCACCTTATTATCCTTCACCCTTCATGTTCTGCCACCCTCTGTTATCTGCCTTATTTTGTTTGTTCTAAAATGGGTGGATAATGGAGGGTGCATTGTATTTAATTTAAAAAAATACAAACCTTATTAGTGAAAGTAAAATCTAAAAGGTTGCCTTAGATAGATGCAAATACACTAACAGTTCTAAAATGACTGCTATATTAATTTACTTCAGCTTCATATTTCACATGCAAACATGGACTTAATATACTGAATCTCTTTTTTGATGCTCCAGTACTCCTCCGTGGCGCAAAGGGACCCATTTGGCGGTCGTGAGGGTCTCGGAAGAACCCTCCCCCACCCCCCAGAACTGCAGACAGGCTGCTCCAGTACTCCTCCATGGCGCAAAGGGACCCATTTGGCGGTCGTGAGAGTCTCGGGAGAACCCTCCCCCACCCCCCAGAACTGCAGACAGGTATGCTGAAGGACTGCTACCGCGTGTTGAGCTCAGCAAAGTTAGAAAGCTGTGAGCTTGTGAAGGCGCCATTTTTAAATAACAGCACTACATTTACCTGTCGGCACAGATGTGGAGATAGTTTATTTTTTGTAGAAATTGCCGAAAACATTGTACTTTACGTGGACTCTCTGCTTCAACTTAAGTTAAAACAGTAAGATAGTTTATTTCTTGCTAGTAACTGCATAGTTTGGTGAGCTTACTAGGGCTGTTAAAAGTTAAGCCGCATTTTCATTATTTAAACTGCAGATCCACATTCACCTTAATTGCCTGAACTGTACCTGTGTATGAGATCTAATGCTGCACTGCACTGCACTGCTGAAACGGACAATTTGCTTTAAGTTAAGCCATATATTCTTAAGTTAAATGGCAGACCCACAAGCACCTTAATTGCCTGAACTGTACCTGTGTATAAGATCTAATGCTGCACTGCACTGCTGAAATGGACAATTTGCTCTAAGTTAAGCCGTAATTTTTTTAGTTAAACTGCAGATCCACAAGCACCTTAATTGCCTGAACTGTGTATGAGATCTAATGCTGCACAGTTCCACAAGGCTCCCATTAGTTGAACCACAGATTAATGCCAAACTGTAAGGGCAATGTGCTTTCAGTAGATTCACAAGGCTCCCAGAAGGTTCACGATTCCTAGCGAGAACACGCCACTCAGCTCCCTATACCCCGGCCCCCAAAAGTCTCTATACTATTTAATCCCCTACCTCTCTCCTTTCTCCTTAGGCTGCTCCAGTACTCCTCCGTGGCTCAAAGGGACCCATTTGGCGGCCGTGAGGGGCTTGGGAGAACCTTCCCCCACCCCCCAGAACTGCAGACAGGTACGCTGAAGGATTGCTACCGCGTGTTGAGCTCCGTGCAGTTAGAAAGCAATGAGCTTGTGAAGGCCCTCACGACGCAAGTGTCGGCTCCCCACCGCCCCCACCACCACCCTTGGTGAGCATGCCCTTTATAGGACTCTTGGAGGCTTCAGCAACCAATCAGTCCATTTCTCCATCTGCAGCTTATACTGCTCAGCCACTAGAGGCATATGCTGCATCACCTCAACTTTTGCAGGTTTCCCTTGGCAATGCCTCACGTACTAGCTGCTGTGCCACAATTACTCCTCCTGCTCTACGTGCAGCTACCCCATCAAACAACTCCCCCTGTCACCCTCCTGGGCTACATAACTGCTTCTATACCCCCTATGGCTGCCAGACTAGCAGTCGCCTCTACCCTCAACCCCCGAGTCCTCCTCAAATCAAGAATCCATAGCCACCTACCCCTTTTGTACTGTTTCCATTAATCTTGCTGCCTTCCCTCCAGACCTCTGCTCCCACTCTCAACACCCTATGCATAGCACCCTCTGCCACACCCACAACCACTATCAACCTTGCCATCCGAGACTCCAACCTCTGCCCCCAGTCCCCTCACCTTGTCTCCTACTACTGGGCACACCCCACTTAACTAGCCTCCCCATCCCCATATTGCCCACTCCTAAAGGGGCCCTGGGTGGTCACGTACACCTCACAAGACCTCGAAATGGCACCCAATCTGCAGGTTCTTCCTCCTCCTTGTGCTGCTCACGTCAGGTAACGTACACCCTAACCCTGGCCCTGCCACAACTACCGTTCCTGCACACCCTCCAACTAGCGGACTACGTATTGCCACGCTTAATGTCTGTAGCCTTCTTAAAAAGTGGGACTCCTTCCAGGGCTGGGTCCACCAGCACCAGCCTGATATCATTGCACTTAGTGAAACCTGGCTCTCTCCATCCACCCCTGACTCGTCGCTAAATCTCACAGGGTACAACCTTTACCGGGCAGACCGAAAGGGTAAATGTGGGGGGGGGGGCTGTGCCGTATACACTAAAGAGTTCCTACGTGGACAACTTCTTCCCACAACCCCCAGCTACAACCAGACCCACAGGCCCTCACTATAAAAATCACACTGGGAACCTCCAAATCCCCCCCATCTCATCACCACCGTCTACACCCCTCCCAGAGAGCAGAAGGCGGCCTTCCACTCTGTTCTGTCCTACCTGACCACTCTTCCGCCACAAGCTGAGAAAATCATACTAGGAGACTTTAATATTAACTGGCTTGACAAAGCTGCCACACTATTCATAGATGCCGCTACTGCCCAAGACCTTACGCAAGTCGTCACATCTTTTACAAGAATGAACCAGCGCACTGGGTCCTCCTCCCTGCTGGACCTGGTATTCACCAACCGCCCCACTAAAATCGCCTGTACTACTGTACTCCCAAACGCCCTTAGCGACCACTCCCCTGTACTCTCCTCAAAATGTATCTTAGGACTATGGACTGGTCCTTCGTCACGAATGCCCCCGATACTGACCGAGCCCTTGACCTCTTCATCCTTGCCTTCAACACCATCTGTGATATATTTGCCCCAATCACCAAAAGGGTGGCCAAAGGTAACCCGGCGCCGTGGATCTCTGAACATTTCCTGGACCTCATGCGGGCCAGAGACTCACTATGGTACCTCTCCAACGAGACTGACCTGCCAACTGACAGGCAGAGCTAGAGAGAAGCTCAGAACAAATGTACTTGGTCCCTGCGCAAAGCTAAAGCAGAGTACTACAAGACCTCCCTCACCAACTCATGGGGCTCAGGACGAAAGTTCTGGGACAATATTAAAGACCTGTGTGGAAAAGCTCCCAACACCACCCCAGCCAGATTAGGATTGATGGGTGCCTTACCTCTGATCCAGCCCGAATGGCCGATGCCTTCAATGACGCATTCTCAAACCTCAGCTTGGTTCTCCCCCCAAACTTCTTCGACCCTCCTCTGGACACACCCCCACCCCCAACAACCCCACCCTTTCGCCTGTGCATCTCTCACCTAAGGGCACCGAACCTTATCTCAGAAGGGCACCAAGTCACTCTCGGTATAGCAGTGACACCTTAGACCTGAAACTCCTTCATCTCTCTCTCTCTTCCTGAGGTGC
Organism: Neoceratodus forsteri; assembly: GCA_016271365.2. NCBI lineage: Eukaryota > Metazoa > Chordata > Ceratodontiformes > Ceratodontidae > Neoceratodus > Neoceratodus forsteri. The sequence continues at coordinate 930,959,000 of CM057450.1, read as the reverse complement.
TCAACCCCCTCACCCACATACTAAACAGCTCCTTATGCCTAGGGAAGTTCCCCTCCCACTGGAAATCTGCCCATATCATGCCGATATTTAAAAACAGGGACCTTGTCCTCACTAACAGCCACCGGCCTATCTCCATTCTCCTTCCCCTATCCAAGGCCCTTGAGAGGATAGTCTCAGACCAGCTAACGGATCACCTAAACAAATACAACCTGATTAGTATGTACCAACAGGGCTTCTGGAAGGGGCATAGTACCACCACTGCCCTCCTGGAACTCACCTCTCATATCCACTCCGCTTTAGACCGAGGTCAAATCTCAGGGGCTGTCTTCATCGATCTCACTAAGGCGTTCGACACAGTGAACCATCTGCTCCTGCTATCCGCACTGACCAGCACTGGATTCTCTCAGGATGCCCTTGGTTGGTTCTCCGACTACCTGTCTAACTGTTCCCAGCAGGTCAAAATTGGAGACACCATATCTAGTGGGCTTCCTGTCCTCTCGGGTGTCTCGCAAGGGTCTGTCCTTGGTCCATTACTGTTCAGCCTCTTTCTTAACTCCCTCCCCAGTACCTGCTCTGGGAACCTTCTCCTCTATTCGGACGATGCCGTACTCTATTCCTCCAACACTGACCCAATGCAACTCCACCTCTCCCTCCAGTCCTCCTTTAGTTCCGCAGAAAAATGGTTCACCTCTCATCGGCTTATCCTGAACTATTGCAAGACTAAAGTTATGTACTTTTCCCACCCGCTCAATACTAGAAAGGAACTATGCCCTCAAGTACGAACTGCCAATCTGACCCCCTTGGAGCAAGTGGACTCCTTCAGATACCTAGGCTTAACACTAGATCCTGCACTCACCTTTCACCAACATATCCACCTCCTATCCACTGCCCTCAATGTGCGGCTAGGGCTCCTGTATCACCTCAAACACTGCTTTACCCCAAACGCATTGAGGCTTGCTTTCTCCTCCTCTGTCCTCTCCCTGCTAGATTATAGCCTACTCATCTATGGGGCAGCAAACTCATCGGCCCTCAGCAGACTACGTATCTCCCTAAATAAAGCCTGTCGCCTCACCTTGGGCTGTGACTGTCTAACTCACACATGCTCTCTATACAACGATACCAACTGGCTGAACCTTGACAACAGGATTAAGTTCCACACCTGTCTCATGGCAAAAAAAATAGCCCTAGGCCTCTGCCCAATAGGACTCACAGCACTAATAAGACCGGCCCTGACACTCAAGCACACTCGTAGCTTTGGTAAGCAACTCCTCTCTGTCCCTCACTGCCGTACTTCCCAATACCAAAGGTCCTTCAACTACAGAGCCCCTTCCTGGATGAATAGTCTGCCCACACCACTTACAAAAGAGAGCAGACTCGGCCCGTTCAAAAAACGCCCTCAGAGACCTACTACAGTCCTCGAATCACTGTGATTGCCACTGAAATACCTTACACCATTCTGACCGGCATAGGCTGTGGCCGGATTCCCATCTCTCCCTGCCGCAACCTGTGTCCCCTTAGCCTAGTTCTACACATGTTGGCTATTTGTTTTTGTGTGTTTACACTAACTTTTCCCTAGTTATTCTTTCTTACACTGTTAGCCTCACAACTGCTACTGTAACTAATTGACTATGTACTACTGTACTGCTGTGTAACCTGTCTTTCTCTGTTTGTAATACTTGTGACGTGGAACCTTTGTAAAGGAGTCTCTGACTCAAAGGTATTTTCCGAATCTCCAATAAATAAATAAAATAAAATGTCTATAATGTGAGATATATTGAAGGTTCAGGAAAAACAATTCTAAGTTGTGACATATAGTGTGACACTCTGCCATCTGCTTATGGTTATTGTATAATATTTGTATTAAATCCATGGTCTGTGTATGTAGTTGTCTCACACAAGTTAGCAGTTTGGCTTTTAACCTTCAAGGTGTCAGTGAGGATGTCATAAAACAGGCCAGGGAAACTTAATGTCTTCCTTGCAGAGGGATAGTTTATGGCCCCTTATCAACTGCTGCTGCTTTGATGTTGGTTCCTAAATATGAATTTTATGACATCAGGAAAGGACGTAATTTGGCTGATTCCCCTTAGCTTTCTCACACCTTAGTGACAGATTGAGGGGTTGTAACCCTCAAAAGAAATGTTTGATTAAAGACTGTCATATTTGGGAAATGGCTTTTGCTGATGTTCACATTAATTAAAATACCTCCTTGCAGAAAATGATGAAGAAATTAACTCCAAGGGAGGGTCTAACTGACTTCACAAAAGAGGAGGGTAGATGCCTCCTGAAATGATTGAGCATCTGGTGAATATGTGACATACAATTCTAGACTCTGAGAGAGACAGTTCTCTGAAAGCACTTAAAAGTAATAGAAAATTAAGTATTTGGGTAGGAGTTTGTATTCTGTAACTTTCCATTTTATATTTGTAGATGACTGTGAGATTTGTGATTATAAACTGTTCTATGTTTGATTTTACCTGTTTGAAACTTTTTAGTGAACATTTTGTTTAACATACTGCTCGTGCTCTTTTCTGTTATTTTACATGTGATGCTGAATCGGTGTTTAAGTCTGACAGCTATTAAGGGCTTGCATTTTGTTACTGAGCTTGCTTAAAAGGTAAGAAATACCTAGGTCCCTTATAGAGTTGAAAGGATTTCATATTGGATACCTGGCTAGATGCCCTTGGGTGAAAAATTATATTGATTCCCCCCGAAGAGAGTATTATCTGAGTCTGTTAGTTGGGTATGCTAGCATAAGGTTCACAGTTTGAATCCCTCCAGAACTCGAAGCTAATAGTTGATTCAAACCCAAAGCAGACAGGAGGGTTACCCTGTCTGTTACCTGTTCACACTATTACACTCTGAAGTTGGCACTGTGGGAGCAGAGGGCCTGACCTGTGGAGTGTGTTTGTGACACATAGTATATAGCAATATTACTTATGAAAGGGAGTGGGAGAATAACAGTTTGAGAATGGAGAGAATTAGAGACATAGAATTGAGTGATTATAATAAATATTAGCACTACTATACTTGGAGGGGGAAGAGAGAAAATGGCATAGGTAACAAAGACTGAAAAACATATGATATTAAAGTAGTGTCAGTTTTGAATATAAGAACTATCCTATCCAACACTGGAACATTATTACTGAAAAAATGGGCTTAACTCTAATACATCATTTAGTTCTACTGGCTCCAAAGTGTTTAGGTGGTAAATCCACCAAGCCTCCCACTGTTAAAGCCTGGGAAACTGGTTGCCACCTCTTTCTGGCTGGATAATTTTTTTCCAAACCTACACAGCTAAACAAGCTATGGTCACAGATGTGTGCTGCTTTGAAGTGAGCCCCTAATGCGTTTTGTTCAGTGCCATCTTTGTACATGGCACTTCAGTGAACCTGCTTTTCAAGTGAAGTGAGGGAGAATAGCACAGCAGTTTCCCCAGCAGGAGTTCAGGGATGTGCTAAGTGGAAGAAAACATGTATCTCTCTATTGGGATCGAGTGACTGGAGGTGATAAAGTTAGCATGGTTTGAAAAAAAGTAATTTTCTCTGGTGTTTTATTGAAAAAAATGTGTTGCCTAAATTATTGCTTTAAGAAGTAAAGTACCAGTGTTCCTGTCAGTTGTGAGTGCTCGCTACAAAAGTGTCATTTTATACCACTCTACATTGGGTTTAATGGTAAAAGAACAGAAATGCATACAAGAAAAGTACCCCACAGTAGAGTTACATACCTCTCTGGGCAAAACCTTTGACACTCATGTCAAAACATTGAACCCCCCCCCAAAAAAAAATATACTTTGTGGGCAATTAAGGTTACCCATATTTGAGCCTGTACCTGGCAATCCATACACTTTAAAAGCTACCAGTACCCAGACATGCAATACAAAAAAAAAATCTAAAGCCCAAACATTGACTGCCAACATGTGATTCCACACAGGGAATAATGAAGGCAATCTGGCTGGCTAAACTTGATAGTTCCTAGCTCTCTAACAAACAGTAAACACAGTGCACACATTTCATTTTCCCTTGTGTGGATTTTTTCTGTTCTCTTGCTGTTAAACGCAGTGCATAAGCTGTTCTCTGTATATTTCCCCAGACTTAGTGCAACCCTTGTGGGCAGTGGTTACACAAGAAAACAAAGTTCAGCATGATCAAGAACTGCAAGTTTGGAGCACCCCTAGGAGGAAGTGATCATATAACAGGCTGAATTTTAAAATCAGCTATTGCAATGTGCAAGTGTTTGTTTCAACAAAGCAGAACTTTAATAAGATGAGACAGGATCTGAGTATGAGCAAAGGCACTGAGGGAATGTGGGGATGTCTTAAAAAAATAAAATGGAAAAGCTGGTGAAGGAAAATGTGATGGAGAGGGTTAAATAGAATAAACGTGGGAAGGTTCCTGCATGGGTTGCTAAAAACATTAAGAAAAGGAATAAGTGAAAAAAAGGTACTAATGACAGACTATGTTCCATTATAAATGGAAAGTTAAACCATGCAAAAGGGCAATTAGGAAAGCAAAAGCACAACTAGAACATGAACTGGATGTGACAACTAAGGACAAATATAAATCTTTCTACAAATGCATCCCAATGTCAAAGGAGCAAGCCACTTTGTGGGACCCCTAGAGGTAGGATCACAGAGCGCTTCTAAAGAAAGTGAGAGGGCAATAATATTTAATATTACTATTCAGTTTTTCATTCGGGTACTCATTTTAAAGATAGCTTACTGCAGATCATCAGTGATCAAGAATTTAAGATAGATAGATACAAAACAGAAAAACTCCTTAAAGAGCTAAGCCCAATCAAGACTCCGGGGCTCGAAGAAATGCACCCAAGGGTTTTGAAGGAAATAGCTGGGGAGCTAGCAGGTCCATCATATTGTATACTCAAGCTCTCCCTAAATACAGGCCAAGTGATTAGTAACCGGAGGGAAGCTGCTGTCATCCCCATCTTCAGAAAGGGCTCAAGAGTGGATTACCAGAAACTATAGGCAGGCTAGTCTCATATCCTTCATAGGGAAGCATTATAAACTATTACAAAGGAAGAGCTAGAAAACCAGAAAACCACCTAAGTACTAAAAACCTAATAGATGATACACAACATGGTTCCGCAAGGGCTCATCATGTCAAATGAATGTGATTACAATTTTTGAACCTGTGAACCTAGCTTTGGCTAGGTGACTGCTAGTTGATGTATTTATAGATTATAGCAAGGTTTTCAACACAGTACCACACAAAGAATTAACTGATGGAATTGACTGGATTGGCCAGAATGAAAGACTAGTGAGCTGGATACAATCATGGCTGCATGGGAGGAAACAGAGTTAGTATCAAGGGGCATTTGTCAGATTGGTGCTCAGTTACAAGTGGAGTCCCTCAGGGTTCGGTCTTGGGGCCTACATTAATAAACACCTACATGTCTTTGATACAGTGCACAAAAGGCATGGATATGGAAGATCGCCAGAGATACCAGGATCAGACTATTGCAGACACTGAGGAAGCAACAAATAACTTTAAAGATAAACTTCATCAGTGAGAAATATGGGCTATTACAACAAAATTAAAATGTAAGCATTAGCAAATGTACAGTGATGCACTTCAGCAACAAAAATCCTAAGTCAAACTCAGATACATGGTAACGGACTTACGGAATCCACTGTGGAGAAAGATATTAGTGTATATGTAACCAACTATGTTAAGTTTGAAAGACAATGCAAGGAGGTTCTCCTTTCTCCTTTGTCCTATGGTAAGGCAAATAGGACATTGGGATGTATCAGAAGGAGTATAGCCAGGAGGAGAAGAAAAGAGGCAATACTATCTATTTATAGATCTTTGGTGAGGCCACACCCGGAGTACTGTGTCCAGTTCTGGGGTCCTCACCTCAGGAAAGATAAGGATAGGCTGGAGACAGTGCAGCAAAGGGTGACAAAGATTATTTAGGGTCAACATAACAGGTCTTACAAGGATTACCTCAAGGCACTGAACATGTACTCACTGGAGGCCAGATGGAAGAGGGGAGATATTTTTTCTCCTTGTCTGTTTCTCTCCCCTTTCCCGACTGGCCCCCCCAACCCCGACATCCACTGGACTCACCTCTGGATCTCTAATGAGGTGCCAGCTAGCTTGGTGCAACGCCTGCAAGGAACTGGCATCATCTCGCCAGTCGGGATATTTTTCCTCGTTTCTTATGTTCCTTGACTGTGGTGCGGAGGTGTGCAATGACGCCAATGGCAGACCCATACATACTTCCACCTGTAGCACGCTGGGCACCTGCCCCGCATCCATCCTCTTTGTTTAGGTCAGTTGCGCCATCCCCCAGCCGCTGCTAGGGGACAGACAAGCAGCTGACTCCATCCCCACCCCTCCCCAGGAAAGGAGAGCTGTCCTCCGGACGCTTGATCCTCTCCTTCCCTGACCGACCCCTGGTGGCCCACTCACACCACGAATATGGGTCACCAGTGTGGCAGGAGGTAGGGCACAGATACCTCAGCCCTCCATGCCACTGGGTCAGCCACGGGAGAGGGGAGATATGACAGAAACCTTGGAGTTCCTGATAGGCATGAACAAGGTGAGGTGCAGGGAATTATTTAGCATGAGTAGCAGTTCGAGGTCACAGGGGCATGAGTGGAAACTGACAAGAGAGAGGTTCAAGAGTAATATGAGAAAGTATTCTTTTACAGAAAGGGTGGTGGAACTGTGGAACAGTTTATGATTGAGGTGGTGGGTGCCAAAACCATTAATAGTTTCAAGCTTGATTGGGACAGAGTGACGGATATAATGATTACTTATGACAACAGTAACAGGGTGGGGAATAAGGGGGTGGATAGGGATAAGGGCCGACATGTTTTTGATATATAAATCACTCAGGGGTAGGGATATTTGGAATTGTCTAGGTCCTGGCACCAAGGAGTCTCAATAAGACAGAAGGGGTAATAGCAAACAACTGAAGGGGACCTATACAAAATTAATAGAAGGGGCACATGGATCACCCAAAGAGTTGTTACTATGTGGAATAATTTGCCAGAATATGTGGTTGGTAGTAATACATAGAGCTTCTTCAAATCAAACTTAGATGCACACTTTTTTTGGGAAAAAAACTATCTCTGGATACAACCATTGAGAAGTGGCAAGCATGGCATGGGCCAAAGGTCTACTGTTGCTCATACTCTTTCCTGTGATTCCCATGATCAAGCAATTGTGCATAAAATTGAATATCTTGGGCATATTAGCACAGTATTGAATATTTTAATATGTTAGTACTATGGTTAATTTATATACAATGTATTCTATCAAGACAAGAACTATTCTTTTTTTTAAATGTAGTTAATTGCTGCCTGGACCTAATATCTTCAAGCTACTCAGCTTCCTGCCTTTCTCCTTTGGCCTTAGCTTCTTGTGGTTTTTGCAGCTGCTAATTGCTTTGCTGAATGGGAACCACCTGGTTGGCTCACTTCGGCTGCATAACAGCTGGCACTGGCTGTACTACATGCGGTGACCTGACCTTGTGCTGCCACATGTCAGGTTATGAGTGCTCTGGACCATCATAGCTGCTCCACGGGGTCCTCCATCTACTGTGGCATCAGTTGGCTGACTAATGGCTTATGTTTAACAGGCAGCCTGCTGGCACACATGGCACAGTGCTACTGAGTCCCTGTTCTGCGTCCAGTCACAGCTGGAGAGTGGCTATACATTGGAATGGACACATGAAGAGTGGTGTTGTGAGTCACACTGTCAGTCTGACACTGATGTGGGAGCCAAATGGCAACTGTAGGATGAGGAGGATGTCAAGGGTTAAAAATGTCTCTTGGCAGGGCCTGGGTAAAGCTACCAAAAGTCCCTATTTTCCCAGGACAGTCCCTACTTTAGGCAGCATGTCCCAGTGTCCCCACAAGTTTTGTAAAATATCACTTTTATCCTGGTTTTTGCTTACTTGTCTCAATTTTGTTCCCCCCCTTTTTTTTTTGCTGAAAGTTAATTCATGAGTGAGTTATTTCAGCACCACTGTGGCACTGCTTGGGCTGGACAGCAGTTTGCAACTTCAACCCCTGTGCCTGTGTTGCACTGCTAGCATGTCAGTGGGAGCACAGTAAAGCATGTTCCTTCCTGTTAGATTAGACTGGGTAGTAGTGTGTAAACAAGTACATGTGGACATCTGCCTGCCAGTAGCTGAGAGGGACTCCGGACAGAGAAGAGACCTGCAGCAGAGAACTAAGGTACCTGAACCTGATCAGCTGTAGGGAAGTGTGTGAAAACAATCTGGTGTGGTGGTGGGAGTCGCTGAAGTGAAGTTTGCTCAACAAATGAGGTGAGTGTAAACGGGTTGGATGGGACTGTCAGGAGGAGCAGTACATGCAGCTCGAATGTCTGATCACAGTTTAAAGCAGGTTTGCTTCTAATGAATTTCTGTACATCACGCTTTTGAACTTGCTGCAGCAGAATGATGTTTGTTTTAATCTGAATGTTTGCTACTGGTGTTACTGTGGGGTGGCATGGCCAGAGCAAGCAGCAAAATTTAATTGATTGTGCACAGTGTTGTCTGTGGCAGTGCCCACGGGAGTGACACGGTGGGGATTGGGGTCATGGTCAGTATAGGTTGTCCCAGTTTTAGGCCTTGGAAAAGTTGGTAGCTTTAGACCTGGGTGAGGCAGAGAGTAAAAGGCTGAGCTCTGCTTCTTCTTTCATTCAGTTCACCTTGCCACTTGCACATACACTTGAGCAAAAATGGGACCAGCACCCAGGACCGGAAGACGTACTGCCCACCATGGCTGCGCAGCATCTAAGGTGGCAAATGGAGAGAATAATAAATGACAACCACAATGTTGGTAGTGAGAAGATATCTTTCTTTCTCTTTCTCTTTTTCTCTCTTTCTGTCTTTCTCTTTTTCTTTCTTTCTTTCTCTTTCTCTCTTTTTGTCTTTCTTACTTGTTCTTTCTATTTCTCTTTCTTTCTGTCTTTCTTTCTTTCCTTTCTTCCTTCCTTCCATCTTTCGCACCCACATTAGCATCATATTTTCCTTCTTAAGAGAAAGAAATAAGTGTCTTAGTTTGGACTGTCTGTGAAGCACCAGGTTGTGCATTAGAGAAATAGTAAGATGTTTATAGGAGTTCTAGGTTTCCAGCTGCATTGGTGGCATAGCTGGCAGTGCAACCAGAACAGAATTCTGTGTTGCCTGGGTTCAAATCCCAACTAAGGAACTTATTTCTGTCTCTCTCCTCTTTGTTTGGATTCCCTATATGTGCACAGTGCACCCTTGTATGTAGAAAATATAATTCTCTGTGCGGCAACATATTTTGCACTAGAGAAAGAGTAAGGTACTCCTGGGAGTCCTGTTTCCAGCTGTCTTGGTGGTGTAGCTGGTATTGCAGTCAGAATGGAATTCCAGGCAGACTGGGTTCAGATCCCAGCTAAGGCACTTATTTCTGTCTCTTTTCTGTTTGGGTAGCATTCCCTGCAATATAGAGCTCTGAATTAAAGAACCTATGGGATGAAGAGTATCTATGGCTGGGTTTTTACCCATTTTCTATAATAGATAATGTCTGGCTTACAGATGCCTACAATGGTCTGTATCAGTCAATTTATATTTCAGTTTAAGCTGTGCAAAAAAATAAAGGAACCACGTCAGCCACTCTCCAATGTTCTGTCATGAGTACAACCTGGCATTTCAATAAGCCAGTTGAAAAGTCATAGCATATGGTAATGCACACAAGGGTTGCAAAGGGCTTTTAAATTGTTGTGCCATGAAAATTTGATTCCAGACCAGTAATATAATTTGTGTAAAGGGATTATCTGATAGTTGTACACCTTACAATGGAGGGCTAAAAACAGTACTTGATTTCTGTTTCCAGTGCACATCATATGTGGGGTACAGCCAGGAACATACAGTATGTGGTGAAGTTGTGCCCCCCTGAAAATATCATTGTAAATGTGGTAGGGCTGTACCACCCTTGTATTTTGGTAAAAATGCAATTATAACATAGAAATAGAATTTGTCAGCAGAAAAGGACCATTAGACCCATCCAGTCTACCCTATTTTCCCTGCCTTTACTGACACCTCAGATCCTATTTGGTCATAGGCATCCCTCCAGCCTCCCTTTCCTCTACTTATTATACCCATGTGCCTATCCCACACATGCTTGAACCACCCCACTGTTTTCGCCTCCACCACTTCTTCTGGCACTCTGTTTCAGGCATTTATCACCCTTTCTGTGAAGAACTGTTTCCTCACATCCCTCTTAACCCCCCCCCCCATTAGCTTCATTGTATGTTCCCATGTTGTGGTGCTCTTTGTCCTCTGAAAGAGACTCCTCACCTGCACCTTGTTCACCCCTGTGAGGTACTTGTAGGTCTCAATCATGTCCCCTCTCACTCTCCTCTCCTCTTCTAGAGGGAGTAAACACTGAGATCCTGCAGCCTTACCTCATATGGCTTCTCATGCAGCCCCCACACTATTTTGGTAGTCCTCCTCTTGACCGCTTCCACCCTTTCAATGCCCTTGCAGAGGTGCAGCCTCCAGAACTGGACACAGTACTCTAGGTTGGGTCTCCCTAGTGAACATTACAGTGGCAACACCTCCTCCCTCCTGCTAAAAATCCTTCTCACTCCTGCTAAAAATCCTCCTCCCTCGGCACCCCAGCATCCTACTAGCTTTGCTTACTGCCTTGTCATAGTACCCTGACTCCTTGTGATCATCAGAAATGATTACCCCAAGATCCTTTTCTTGCATGGTGACTGCATGTACCTCCCCCATCTTATACACAGCTTCTGGGCTTCCCCGTTGCAGGTCCATGACTTTGCACTTTTTGGCACTGAAACCCATCTACCACACCCTAGACCACTCCTCTAGTTTCCCCAGATCACTTTGATTTCTCTCCACCTCTTCCTGAGTGTGAGTGTCCACCCTGTTTCAGATTTTTGTGTCATCCACAAAGAGACACACCTCCCCCTCCAGTTCCTTGGCAATGTCACTTATGAAGATGTTGAAGAGGACTGGACCCAGTACTGACCCCTGTGACACCCCACTAGTCACTCTCCCATCTTCTTAGTGTCTGCCCTTTACTACCACCCTCCTGCCTCCTGTCCTTCAACCAGTTTGATACCCAGCTTCTGCTTTCTCTCCAACCCCCAGGCTGCTTAGTTTCTTAACTAGCCTCCTATGTGGCACAGTGTTGAAGGCCTTACTGAAATCCAGATAGGCCACATCCACTGCCTTCCCCTGATCCATTTCCCTAGTTACACAGTCAAAGGACTCTATGAAATTTGTTTGGCATAACCTCCCCCCTGTGAAATTGTGCTAATTTCCCCACCACCAATGTGAGACTGACTAGCTTTTAGTTGCTAGCTTCCTTCCTGCTTCTGCTCTTGTGTAGAGGGACCACATCAGCCATCCTCCAATATTCTGGAACTACCACTGTCTTCATAGAGGTGCAGAACAGTGTTGCCAGAGGGTTGGGGGTCTAGCATCATGCTTAGTTGTTTTAGAACCATTTGGTGAATCCCATCCAGTTCCATCACTTTGTTCTCCTTTAGGGCTTCTAAATCCTTTCTGACTCTATCTTCTGAAAATGGACTTGTGTCCTCCCTCCCCTCCCCCCCTCCCCTCCTCATGGTGCCCGCTGACACATTAGTCCATCCCAATCCCTCTATTGTGAAGACCAAGCAGAAGTACTCATTTAAAATTTGAGATTTTTATTATCTTCTTTTGCAAGTCCCCCCACCCCGATTCTCACCATCCCATCTCTTGCTTCCCACTTTTCACTCACTTAGAACATTTTATCCCATTTTTTGACTTCCTTGGCAATCCTCTCCTCTGTTTGTGCCTTAGCTGCCCTCACGCTCCTTCCTGCCTTCCTTTGCTTTATCAGATACACCTCCCTGTCCACTTCAGTCTAAAGAGATTTTCTGGTTTCCAACACTAAATTCACTGTGTGCATCAGCAGAACTCAGTTACACAAAATTACTTCCAAATTTTAATTTCAAGACCTACAATTTTTATTAGTAAAGACATTTTCAATAAACCAGGAACCTTTACCATTAGACATTATCTGTTTACACTGCTTATTCCTGCATTGAAGTCATAATCGTTAATTTATGACATTATAATATATTGCTACTGAAATGTTTCTAATGTCACAGGCAGAGGATTATACTTTCAGGGAAGGAAAAGCAGCTGGAACAAATAGGTTGTTTAGTACAATAAAGAATGAAATGTCCTTAAATAAATTGTGGAATGTTATGAGAGGCGAGTCTTGTAGCCCACTGTACTTGTTTTGCAGGAATCTAGCAAGACACATTGACACAGGAGATTTTACAGGATAAAAGAGTATGTCTTGTAAAGCTAGCATTGTCGAGGAACATTTGTTACATTTTTAATAATATGGGAAGTGTTCAAATGTAGAAAAAAAAAGTACTGCACAAGGACTACATTATGCCTGCATGTTGCAGAGCTTGCAAAACATGTTTCAATTTCCATGCAAAACTTTTGTATTAAACTTACCTCAATATCTCTTGTATTCTTTGCTTGTGCCTTGCATGTTCTCTAAATTTGTTGCCACTCTGTTAGACCCACTTCAGTTGGGGATTATCACAAGAAGGATGAGTGCAGCTAGGAAGAGGGAGTTAAAGAGGGGATGCAGTAGAATAATTTTCTTAGCAGAACTGATGAGCCAGTCTACTGAGTAATATGTATGGATATGGTTAAGTGAAATGGTTGCTGGCCATGAGATAGTCCCAGTTCATGAATATATAGTGAAATGTCATCATGGCTGGAATTGCTCTCTGCCAATCAACTTCCTGGACTGATCTTAGCTCTATCATGTGATCACATTTCACCAATCACATTTCTTTTTTTGGCCCACTGCAACTTGCCTTCATGCCCTAGCTGCTCTACTAGTTTCTCTTTGCACTGTTACTGGCCCAATAGGGACATCAGATTAAGTCCCTCTGAACCTTTTAGCACTTCTATGACTTGCCTTCATGGTGGAGCCCTTTATGGCATGGACCATGGTTGCAGGCCTTGTCAAAAAATGGATGCAGACATCATTGCTGGGGAAGGTAAGGTAGCATGTATTTATATGTTGCCCGAAAGGTCTTACTGGGGCTAGACACAGGCTGTAATGAGGTGATCATGATAAGCTGAGCCATCATTTGGTGGGCCAGAATCACATTTCCTTCTAGGGAACTGTACTTTAACCCCTGAGCAAAAGCAACCTGTTGCATCATTCCAGTGACAGTAAGATAGCTGTTGTCCTGTGGTCACCTGCAGTGTCAGTGCTGTCCCATCTTCTGACTAAGAAGTTGCTGTGAAAGCAAGAGAACCTGTTTCCTTCCCAGGCACACTGTGCATTATACATCATGCACCCCATCCACCCATCAACCAGCCATTCTCCCTTGCTGGCACCCATGAGCAGAAGGGCCCACAAGAGTGAAAAACTATGATGATGGTCCTAGGTTATTCACATGTACCCAAAGGCACCACTTCACGCTAACAGATTGGAAAATGGGCAAGTGAATTGCTGTATTCTGGCTGGCTGTTGCCATTTCATTGGCATTTAATATCCAATAGAGTGGGTAGTATTGGGCTACGCTGGACTGCACAGGGGTGTAATGAGGCCTAACACAGCCAGCAGAGGGCTTTATAGTGGGAAAGTCTGGTATAGCCCATATTACTGACCCTGGAGGGTATTATTGCGCTTAGAAAATGGGTTATTTGCTTACAGAATGGGCATTTTTATTTTTACTTTTTATGAGGTATAGAAAAGTAAATAAAATAAAAATGCTTTTTAAATGTAAAGTAGTTTCTCCACTCGTAGAGTTACCAAAAGAGGGTGTTGCTGTTTTTCAGAGCATTATTTTTGTCCTCACCATACCCTTCCCCCTACACAGACACACATTTATACAAACAGCATCCGTTGAGGTGTGGTGAACTGTTTTCATGACTGGCTTATGGTAGTCATTTGATATGCTGTCAGTGACTGTATTGCCATGAGCATGGTTGGGAGACTGGCATGGTCAGTGACCAGCGATTGTAGTGGGTGCAATCAGGAGAGCGGCTGAGTGGCTTGGTTGGTGACCGATGGTCAGGAAGATGGGAGGAGACAGCCTGCCCTCTCACCAGTAAGATGTTACTAGATAGAACTGTGAGGCAGATTGGTAAAATCGGGGAATGGAACTGGTGGTTGTAAAGTTAATGCAAGTGTCATTCCAGCACTAAGAGAAACATGCAACCTCAGTGTGTTGTTACCGATAAAAATAAAATGAAATAATTCTTTGGGTGCCGCTACTGAGAGAACTTTTTCAAGGAAACTGGTATAGTTTTATTTGGCAGTTCTTCAGAATATAGTTTATTTTTATTTAATTTTTGTTGACTGGGAAGGAGGACTAGACAATTCTGTCTATTTTCAGCTTCATCCTGGGGGGGAAGGATGATACAGATGGATGCCAACTGACACTGAACCAGATAAAGCTGTTGGTGATATTTTTGGTGAATGTAAATATAGTCAGGTTGAGGTTTTGTTCACGGGGGGGGGTGCTTGTTTGCTCGCTAAGTGAGCAGAAAAAAATGTCTGCTGGTCATTTTTCTAATATTCTGCGGGGTACAATGATTTTCATTGTAAAAAGGCAGGCTGGCACAGGGACTAGTTCACTAGTCTCTGTAGCCTGATACCCACCCAGGTAAATGGTGCTTTCAGCCAATCAGATAGCAGAGTTTCTGATACTGTTCCACATAGAAGATTGATTAATTAGCTGGGTAGGCTCAGGGTGGGTCACAAGTTGGTCAACTGGTTGGCAAACTGGTTGACGGGCAGAAAACAAAGAGTGGTGGTAAACAGTCAGAAGAGATGCAAGTCAAAAGTGGGGTACCTCAGGGATTAGTCCTGGGGCCAGTCCTTTTCAATATCTTCATCAGTGACATTGCAGATGGACTGGAGGGTAAGGTTTGTCTGTTTGCAGATGACACCAAGATCTGCAACAGAGTAGATGATCCAGATGGGGTGGGCAGAATGAGAAGAGATCTGGATAAACTAGCAAAATGGAAGAGTGTCAACTGGGGTTTAACGCAATGAAGTGCAAGATTATGCACATAGGGAAGAGAAACCCTGAAGCCACCTATACACTGGGAGGGGAGTTGCTGGCAGTCACAAGGGAAGAAAGAGACTTGGGCATCATCATCACTGATGACCTGAAATCATCCAAGCAGACCACTAAAGTAGTAGGTAAGGCTAGAGGGATGTTGGGGTATATTAGTAGGGGTATCATAAGTCATAAGAGGGAGGTAATAATCCCTCTTTACAAGACACTGGTTAGGCCCCATCTGGAGTACTGCATGCAGTACTGGAGGCCACACCTTCACAAGGACATTAACCAAATTGAGGCAGTCCAGAGAAGGGCAACCAAAATGGCACAGGGACTGCATCAGAAAACATATAAGGACAGATTAACAGAGCTCAATATGTATACCCTAGAGCAAAGGAGGGAGAGAGGTGATATGATTGAAACATTCAAACACCTTAAGAGCATTAACAAGGTGAAAGAGTCTAACATGTTTCAATATAAGAAAAATAGCACGACAAGAGGACATAGCATGAGATTAGAGGGAGGCCGATTAAGGGGTAATGTGAGGAAGTTCATTTTCACAGAAAGGGTGGTGGATGCATAGAACGGCCTACCTCAGGAAGTGGTGGATATGAATACAGTGCAGGGCTTCAAACAGGCATGGGATAGGCATAAGGGAGCAATACAGATGAGTATGAATAGATAGGCTATTGACAGAACAAAGGCCGATGGCACATTCATAAGGTAGAAAAAGAAATGAGCAGACTGGATGGGCCTTGCGGGCCTTATCTGCCATCATCTTCTATGTTTCTATGTTTCACTAACCCATTTTCTAAGTGCCAATACTGCCCTGTAAAGAAAACAGTCCAACCACATGGTCTGGAATTCAAACAAATCACATACAGAATTCATGAGCCTCTTCACTCATTCCTGATTTTCGTCACAAATGTGGCTGCCTCCCTTGCTCTTATACAAAAAATTTCAACTAGTTCTTAAAAATAAAACTCTCTTAAATTAAAACAATGAATAAATAATTTAATGTTCTTGCCACACACAAACAAATTTTAAAAAAATCAAGCTATATTCAGAGTTTCATTTCTGGTGTTTCTGTATTGACCATTAAAACCCCCCCTCATAATCTAACCAGCTGACAGAGAAATCTCTGCTGCTTAAAACTGCCAGAGATAAAATTGAGGCTCGCCATCCAAATAAGGCCTATGTGTGTCTGTGTAAGTGTCTGCCAGTAGCACAGAGCAGAATTTTGAATTCATGCATTCCATGCTACAGTTCCATGTTTGTATATGTGTGCGTGTGTGTGTGTGTGTGGGGGGAGTTCTGCTAGGGGGATGCTGCTGAGTACTGAATTCTTAAGCTTTATGGTGAACAAACACACTTTACAAGGATCAATCAAAAGTCTGCGGCCTAACAGAAAGAAATGCACTATGAACCTTGTATTATTTTCAATGTATAGTTACACTAATATGAACAGAATATGACCTACTGGTATAAAGATCAAAAGTTTCCTGTTGTAGGTACATGCCGGACAAAGTTTGATAGGCAATAATCATTTAAGAATGGAGAAAACTGAGATCAGAGCAATCAACAAGTATACCTCCATATCAAAGGAATGACTCCAATGCGAGTCCATGAGGATATGGTCAACACACTTGGGACAGAAGCCCCTTCATATTCAACTGTCAAGAATTGGGCTGCTGAATTTAAGCGTGGCAGGAGAGGTGTTGAAGATGATCCCAGGTCAGGGCACCCAAGAGAGGTGACCACTGAGGAGAACATTGACACAGTCTGACAAATGGTGATGAAAGACAGATGAGTAACTATACAGCATGTAGCCAGCACCCTGGGCATCAGTTTTGGGGTGGTACAATCAATCTTGACTGAAAACCTGGGCATGAGCAAAGTGTCAGCAAGATGAGTGCCAAGAATGTTGGCACCCGATCAGAAACGAGCCAAAAGGGACATATCAAGCCAACTTCTTGCACAATACAAGAGGGATCCAGCAAACTTTATCAGTCATATTGTAACACTGGATGAAACCTGGGTTCACCATTTTGATGCAGAGTTTAAATGTCAAAGCAAATAATGGAAACACCATGTATCTCCAACGCCAAAGAAGTTCAAGCAGGCCACCTCACGTGACAAAATCATGGCCTCGGTACTCTGGGACTCTGACGGTGTGATCATGATTGGCTGTCTTGAAAAAGGAAAGACAATAACTGGTGAGTACTATGCTGAATAACTGCGTGAGATGAGAGAAGCCATCAAAGTCAAACACCGTGGAAAATTGAAGCAAGGTGTTTTGCTCCTGCAAGACAATGCTTCACATCATTCAGAATAGGTTGCAGGTGCTCCTGCAACAGAATGTGGGTATGAACTGCTTCCTCACCCACCCTACTCACCAGATCTTACTCCTTCAGACTTTTACGTATTCCCAAAACTGAAGCTGAACTCCACGGAAAGACATTTGCTGATAACGAAGAGGTGATAGTTACTGTGGAGGGTTTTTTGGGAGACCAAGGCATAGAATTATACCATGAGAGAATAACAATGCTAGAACGATGCTGGACTAAGTGTACTGAACTTAAAGGAGACTGTTGAAAAATAAAATAATACTAGGTTCATAGTGCATTTCTTTCTATCAGATCATGAACTTTTTGATTGACCCTCGTATATAGAAAGATAGATGACTGACAGGTGGAGGAACTCTGACATTCTTTAAGCAATATTTTATGATATGTTTGTGTCTTTTTATCTTCTAGCTATTTTTTTTTTGTATTTGCACAACCCATTTTCTAAGCACAATAATGTGGGGTAGTGGTGGATACTCACAATTCCAGGGGCTGTAATTGCTGTTGAGCCTCATCACATCTCTTGGCATGCGAGTATCCACCAAAACTTTACACTCTGTCAGGTCTTGTTGTTCATGTAATACATATTTTGGAGCCGAAGACTTCAAATCCAATACCTAGACAGTCATAGGAATTTCCACTAGTCTGTCCGGCTCTTTCATCCAGCCTCCCTCAGCAGATCTAGGGCAAAGTGAATGCCACCAGGATTAGCCCCTCGCCCATTTATTTTTTTATTGAGATCTTGGAGTAACACCTTTGAGCCGGAAGCTCATTTACAAGAGTTCCACCAGATCTTGTTCCTTCAGACTTCTACCTGTTCCCAAAACTGAAGCTGAACTCAGTAGCTAGTATCAGCACAGCAGGGTTTATGCTTACAAATGCTTGGGTTTAATACTGGACAGTCATTTAACATTTGATTTACATATCAAAAACATTTCTACTAAGGTAAAGCAGTTACTGTTTTTTCAAAATTGAACTCTCTTTAGTTTTTCACTAAGGAGATTATTAGTTACATCTTTATTTTTACCGGTATTGGATTACGGTGATTTTATTCATAAAAATGCAACAGGAACGCTACATGAGTATTACATTCGAAGAGCGACGGGAGTACCATGAAGACAGTTACAGCGACAACATCGGCAGTTCACTGCGATGGTCCCTGGTATTCCCAGCACTGCTGTCTCTGGGGATATCGCCCCCTCCCCGTATCAACTCTGACTCAGAGTTAGTTATCTATAGTATGGAGGTTGCAGGGGGCAAAGCCCCCCTGCAAAAAACACTTGCTTTCCCAGATGGCACAATGCCGACTGTCTGCCTGTAATGCTGTTTGACACAATTCATGTCGTTATGGCATGGTGGAACCCACTACTTGATACTCTTGACCCACTGTATAACAGTACATTGAGATCTGTTACAAAACTGCCGTATAAAACACATAAGTGTACCCTATATAGTGCAGCTGGCTGGACTTCCTTGGAAGACCAGAGACATTTTCACTGGAATTTATTTGTGTATAAATTTATTTTACAGACCTCACCTTCATTTTTACTAAGTTTGTTGCAACCCAAAATTCATTCTAAATATTCTTTGAGATCTGCATCCCGATCTTCATTCCAGATTCTGAGAAGCAGATCTAAATGTGGTGAAAAATTACTGTCAATAGCAGTACCTCGTACCTGGGACATGATACAAAGAAAGCTGGGAGTACAAGTATTGCTTCCCTTAGGATGCTTCAGGGCTTCTTTAGCCAATTTATTTCACAAACATTGTAACTGTTTTGGATGATTAACTATGATTATCATTTTATGACTATATAGTCTTAAAACTAATATTTTTATGTCTGCCAAAATGTATTTTTGTAATGTTATTGCCTTATCGTTGGACGCAGTTGTAAACGAGAGTTCCTCTCAATTTTGGTATCCAATAAAACTGACGATGATGAAATAAAAAATAACACAGTACACACATTACGTAAACAATGCATACATTTAGTAACTGGAACAGTGCATACAGTTAAGTGTAGTGTTACAGGGCACAGTTAACCATACAGGAGAATACAAGGTTACACACAATTTGCAGCAGCATTACAAACATGAGGTATTTAAGCAGAATAACATTTCTTTGTCGAAGCTCAATGAGAAAAGGGGTGGGAGAAGAGAGGTGGGGGTAGAAAAGTACCTTATGTAGGCTATGAGAAGACTGAAGAGGCAGAGGGTTGGACAGGGCTCATCAGGGTGGGGAGGGGCAGAGGGAGGGAAGGGCAGGATAAGGCAGAAGGATTAGTTAGGGCTCATTGGGGTAGAGGGGGTGGAAGGCAGAGGGTGAAGAGGGCAGGAGGTGGATGATCAGTGAAAGAAAGGGGCTAGCAATCACAGCTACTCAGACTGATGAGGTGTTAGTGGAGTTTTCTTTTAAACAGCCCCAGCTTGGGCTCATTGGTTATGTATGAAAGGAGTTCATTAAGCCATAGTGGGGTGTGGTAAGCAAAAGACCTTTGCGCTTGTGAGTTATGGAAAAAAGGGACATGCAATGATTGCTGGCATTGCTTCTTGTGCAGTGGGGGTTGAGAGCTGTGAAGAAGAGGTTCTGAATGGCACATGGGGATAGGCCAAGGCATGTTTTTTTCCCCTGAGGAGACATTCCTGGTATCTTACTCTGACTTGTAGGGTAAGCCAATTTGTTTGTGCATAGAGGTCACAAGTGTGTGTTAATCTATGAGCACCAAGAAGCAACCTGCAGGACTTGTTGAGGGCAACACTAACCCTTTTGAGGGTTGAGTCAGAGGCTGCACCATACACCACAAACCCGTAATCAATGATAGACAGTATGGAGCTTGTTATGGTGAGTGTCAAGGCCTCTTGGGTCGGGCAATGATGGAGCCTGTATAGTAGGCCAGTTCTAGGATTGATAACTTTAACAATTTGGTCTGTGTGCTAGGCAAAGGATAGAGAGCTGCCCAGAGTGATGCCTAGATATTTGAAAGTCTGAACTTGTTCAATGGAGGTGTGAAGGCTATTCAGGATTGCCATCTGGAAGTCCTTGTGCTTATTGTGGGGTTCACAAATAACATTACTTTAGTTTTTTTATAGTTCAATAAAAGCTTGTATTTAGAGAACCAAGCTTCCACTGTGGTGAAGTCACTTCGGAGATGAGATTGAAGTTGGTGCAGGACTGGGCTTTTGGAAAAGATGACAGCATCATCAGTGTAAAGAAGAATTTGTGCTTTGCAGACAGAGGGAAGTTTGTTAATAAAAAGGTTGAATAGAAGGGGGCCAAAAATTGACCCCTGTGGGACACCAGTGAGAACCTGGTGACTGTTGGAGAGGGTGCTATCAGTTGTTACTTGTGACCTATTACTTAGGTAACTCTGAAACCATCCTACAGCATCAGAAAACATGTCACTGGAGAGGAGCTCAGCTAGTAGCGTTTTATGATTAATAGTGTCAAAGGCCTTGGTGAGGTCCATGTAAATCGCCACGGCTATCTGACTACTGTCAAGGGCCCCATGTAGGAAGCCCATAAATTCCAATAAGGTGGTGGAGGTACTATGCCCCTTGTAGAACCCGTGCTGCTGTGGGCATTGTATTCCACACTTTTCCAAATAGCTGACCAATTGGTCAGAAACCATTTTTTCTAAAGCCTTGGGGGGGGGCAGTATTGGTATTGGGCAGTAGTCTGAGTGGATGGCTCTGTCACCACTTTTGTGGACAGGGGTGACCACTGCAGCTTTCCATCTCAGGAGGAATTGTCCCAGCCAGAGAGATAGGTTCATAAGTTTTGTTAGCAGCAGAAGCACCTCTTCTGGGGTAAGGGCAAGTATCTTTAGGTCCAGCATGTCATTGCTGTGTCTAGATTTTCCCAGTACCTGTAGGAGATATTTCTGGCTTCAAGCACAATGATTGCTTTAAGATAGAAGGGGGGACCAGTGGGGGACTCATTGTATGGGGGTCTTAGGGCCAGGCACATTTCCATCGAATGCACCAGGGAGTTTGGGCGGCAGTATGCTGCTGTGGTCAGTGAAAGCATCAATGAAGATGTTGGCGATGGTGCTAGGATCCTGGGTAATTTCCCCATTCACCAGTAGCATGGAGGGTGAGGTTTTGTTATTTTTACCAGTGAGGTCCTTCAGGTTTTCTCAGAATTTCCTGCCATCACCCCGGGAGTTGGTGAGGCAGGCTTTAAAATAGCATGATTTAGCGAGTCTGAGCTAGTGGGTGCAGATGTTTCTGGGTGTTTTGTATTTCTGAATGTCAGCCTGTTTGCCAGTGGCCTTGGCCTGATGCCAAAGATGGTCTCCAGTGGCCATTAGATTCAGCAGGGTGGGGGTGATCCAGGAATTGTGGGCTCCCTTAATTTTGCGTTTTCTAATCAGAGCATAGCGGTCGCATGCTTCATTAAATTTAGTGATAAAATAATCCAGTGCCTGGTCTATGTCTAGTGCAGAGTCGAGGGTGGACCAGACTATATGTCTAAGGTAGGCCTTGAGTGAGTTTAGCTGCACATGCTTGAGGGTACAATTCATAAAAAATTTTTGGGGGGGCTTCAAGGCCTTATTGGCCCAGTAGCAGATGACAGGGGAGTGATCACTACGTGAATCAGCAAGGACAGCGGTGTTGAATATCTGGTCTGGCTGATTCATGAGGATACAATCTAGCAGGGTACTGGAGTCAGCACAATATTTGGTCCTGGTGGGTGAATAAACCATTTGAGTGAAGTTAATACAAGACAGGGCATCTTTGTATTGGGCGACGTCATGGGACAACCAGTTTATACTGAAGTCCCCTAAGACTATCACCTCCTAATTTTGCTTAACACCTTTAATATAGTCAGTAGTTTTGTGGAATCCTGCAGATTGATCCCTGGGGAGGGGGAATGTATACTGAGGCAATTGTCAGGGACTTGCAATGAGCACTTAACAACAGGCTAATGGCTAGGGCTTGTGCTGTATTCCCAGTATCAATTGGACGGAGGGCATGGCACCGTATGTGATCTCTAACATAAATAGCACATCCACTACCCCTTTTACCTAACCTGTTGAGCCTGAAGAGGGTGTACCCATCTATTTTTATTTATTTATTTAGTTTTTGTTAACCAGGTAGGTGCACTAGCCATAAAATGACTATTTTCAGGCATGACCCGGGAGAATGCAACAAAAAGAGAACAGTGGAACAACAGCAAGATGGGTACAGTAATACAAATAGAGGAACAGTGCAGCAGTGCTACAAAAATACAAAGAGTAGAAAAAACAAATAATAATGGCAAGCATTAAACAAATAATGGCAGTAAGATATATAATAAATGCAGAAACCACGGATCCGACCTGTGGAGTGAAAGGGTTAATAAGAGAGTAAGGTTATATGGAGAGGAAAGTGAGGACTGTTCAAACATAACAAGAAAGACTGACAGAAGGAAGGTCAGGGGTGGTAACTGGCAAAACAACAGTGGATGGTAAGCAACAAGGTTCGAGAAGGAAGAGTTAGTAGTCAAGAAGTTATTTACAAAGAGAAGGAAAAATACGGGGAGGAAAAGAAGAGCCAGTCTTGGAGCTTGGATTAGAGCAGGGATGACATTATTGGTAAGTCTTAGGAGCTTCAGGTTGGGTCAAAGCATGTACAAGCATCAGCTAAGTATAGATAATGACGATATTCACTTTTAAATCTCAAGTGAGACTGAGACAGCTGGAGGTTGAGTGGAAAAGCATTCCATAGCATGGAAGCAGAGAATTGGAAGGCCTCAGTGCCTTTAGTCATCCGACATCTCGGAACATAGAGCAAGGATTTGTCAGCTGATCGCAGGCCATGGGAAGATGGTTGAGGGACCAGCAACGCCGCCAGCTGGGATTTTTTTTTCCCAGATGATCGAGTCCATTAGTGATCCAAGGTAGTATTGTCTACTGGCAGAGGGCAAGAGCCAATTCAGATCCTTATAAAGAAGGCAGTGATGTTTGAGTCGAGGCGACAAAGAGGCAAATTGGCATATATTGTTATAAGTTACGTCCCATTTTAGTAGGGAGGTTTTATGGGCAGAGGCAAGAATAGAGGCATCATAAGTAAGGGTTGGGAGCAGAATACCTCGGGCAATTGCTAATTTCGCCAAGGGTGTAAGCATGTAGCTCGTTTTGTAAGCTACTCCCAGTTTCAAGTTTATAGCTTTGCACGAGGACTGAATGTGAAGATTAAAATCCAGGGATTGGTCCTGCAGGATCCCAAGGTACTTGAAGGAAGTAACATTTTCAAGTGGAATTCCTCCTGGATGAAGAACCTCCAGCAAACTGGAACAGGCCTTAATCTTCAGTGCAGAACCTAGGAGCATGGCTTTCATTTTCTTTTCATTTAGTACAAGCTTATGGTCTAGTAGCCAGTCTAAGACCTTATTGAAGTCTGAGGTAAGTGATGTGTTTATGCAGGCAATACTAGCAGAACTAGTATAGATGATCAGGTCATCGGCGTAGAGAATAGCCGAGCAGGATTCCAGGACCTCAGCTACATTGTTGATAAAAATTGAGGACAGAAGGGGCCCAAGGATAGAGCCCTGGGGAACCCCAAGGTTGATAGTAGACGTGTTGGACAGGGATGAGTTAAATTTGACAGCTTGCAACCTGTTTGACAGGTAGCTACAGAACCAGTCCACAACAGGGGTAGAGAAATGAAATTTATGGAGAGTGGAGAGAAGCAGGGGATGGTCTACAAGGTCGAAAGCCTTAGTGAGGTCAATGAAGATGGCACTTGTGAGTTTTCCAGAATCCACGTTGGACAAAATATCAGTAGTTAGTTGAAGAAGAGCCGTGGTGGTGTCATGTCCATTTCTGAAACCATGCTGGGTGTCCGACAGGAGATTGTAGCGTGTAAGGTAGTCAATGGCTGTGATGCAACTATTTTCTCTAGGATCTTGCTAAGGACAGAGAGAATTGCAATAGGTCTGTAATTGGCCATGTCCTTTGGGTCACCATTTTTAAAGACAGGCGTTACTCTTGCAGATTTCCATAGGTCCAGCACGGTGCTATGGATAAGGGATAAAGTATAGATTCTGGCAATTGGAGAGGCAATGAGTGGAGCAGCCAGCTTAAAGAGATGAGGTTCCAATGAATCAGAACCAGAGCTGGTATTGGCAGATATGGATCTTAGTAATTTCAGAACTTCCGCTCCTTGATATAGCCTTGAAATAGAATGGTGGAGCTGGAGGAGCATCATACGATAGGGCAGTATGACTGTCTGATGGTAGCGTGGTAGGTAGATTGGAGTGCGATCCACTAGGTTGTAAAGCCAAGGTATAGTGTGACAAATCAGAGAAAAGATTGTTAAAACTGTTTGAGATGGTCCTAGGGTCATTACAATGTGCCCCATTTATGATCATTTCATCAGGAGTGACCGACTACGAGGTACCCAGAAATGTTTTGACATCGGCCCAGAATTTCCTTGGGTCACAGGCTGAGCTTTGTAGAAGGTCCTTGCAGTAGTTGCTTTTAGCAGCTCTAACTTGTCTCTTACATCTGTTCCTTAGTTCAGGATAGACAATAAGGTCTGACTGTAGGCCAGTTTGTTTGTAGCGAATCCAGAGCTTGTACCTCCGGCACAGATTAGCAAGGAGTTCTTTATGTAGACGGTAGAGCTATAGACGCATCTGGGACCTTGGGTGAAAGCTAGGTTTCCACTAAGGAAAGGCCATTTAGATTGTGTTGGCTTACCCACACTTGGAGCTGGTCAAATTTGGCCACCAGGCTACGGATATTAACTGACGTTAAATTTTAGAGCTTGGTAGATGTTATCAGCACCAAGAGGTTTTGGTGGTGGGGGGGGGGTCCAGGTTTAGGGTGGATGTTAGGCCCATGGCCTTCCCAAGTCAACCAGAAAATAAAAACATGGCTGGGTAACTAAAAACAGGACCCAGATATCATGGTTCTGATGAGAAATTTTAAGGAATGTGGTTGTGCTTTAGTTTTTAATTTGCAGTGCACAAATGTGAAAATCCCCAGGTCTGAGTAAGCCATCCTGCCTGTGAACCCCTGCCTCATACTGGTTTTGTGTATGAAAAACAGACAACTGATTCAGTTACCAGAGAGACACTCATGGTGCAAGGAGGTGCTCTGCCCATGGGATGGCTGTCCTGTAGATTTGGGTAACAAAAAGAACAAGGTGCAATAAAAGTAAGGTTAAGAAGGTGAAAAGTTTTCAATAGTGCAGCTTGGGTGTTTTGATACGAAACAAAATAAAATGGAGGCAGGCACACAAGGTAACTAGCAGTTCATTATCTACATGAATCGCAAAAAAAAAGTTTTAAACCAAGAGGTAGAGCTCAAGCAATTTATTAAATAGCTCCAAAAAGTTTTTTGCATTTATACATTTGTGCACTGGCTAGTGATAACAGTTGCTGGCTATCCCAACATAAAATATGCAAAGCTTCCAATAATATCCAGTGCCAATGGGCATAGCTGCCAACTGTTATCACTAGCCAATGCACAACTGTATACCACATCACCATCCCTCTTGTTTGACATATTCTTAAAGTTGTACTGTATTCCCCTTCCCCAACTCTCCCAGGATGCATCTGGAAATGTGTTA
This sequence comes from Neoceratodus forsteri, assembly GCA_016271365.2. Lineage (NCBI taxonomy): Eukaryota > Metazoa > Chordata > Ceratodontiformes > Ceratodontidae > Neoceratodus > Neoceratodus forsteri. Next base: position 930,933,035 of record CM057450.1, on the reverse strand, counting down.
CCAGTTCATCAGCCTGCTCTTCACCCCTCCACCAATGTCCAGCAGTCATCTGTGTTCCCATGCTCACCCTGCCACATCGGGGTTCTCACCCCCTGGCAGCTAAACAACACACAACACCAAGGTGCTCAATTCCCAGTGTCAGCCCCCCATATCCACCTGTTGTCTGTGTCCACACACCCTGTGACACTGTGGTGCTCACCCCCAATGCCACGAAACAACACACAACACTGGGGTACCCAATCCTCTGTGTCAGCTCATTCCTCATTGTCCTTTTTTTTTGCACCCTAAACCTAACATAAACTGCCAACACAGTCAGCACTAGTTGGCACCCTTGCTGACAGTCCAACATGAGATGCCAAGGACCGAATGGGCATGGAGTCTGAACTAGCTTGTCACCTATGTGGTGATACCCTCATGGCAGGGTCCAGGTACATTGGTAGAGCAGTGTGGGAAAGCTTGCATTGTAATCAGCTGTGCTGTATCTGTCACGTGGATAAATAGGAGACTTCAAGTTCCAGTGCTGTCAATCCAGCACCTTTCACAAGCACTGAATTCACACGCAGAAAAAAAAAAACTTAAAATAAAGAAAGCAATCCATCATTGTTAATTTTAGCCTCTGCCCTATCTATGCCCAGCAACAACAACACAGCGGACAATCATCGAAGCGCTGGGGTTCGGGTGAGAGCCCTGGTCTCAAATAAATGAACTTTTGCTGATATTTACTTTGTGAACTTTTGTTCTTTGCTGAAGTGCTGTGTGCATGGAATTTTTTAAGGTGAGGAGCCAGCAGGGGACATAGATCAACATGGGGCTGATCATGTCTAGCAGTGCATGGGGGGAAGGCTGGGGAGGGGGGTGCCACTGAACACCAGGTACTGGAATTAGCCCTGGGAAGGAGATAAAGGCCCCTGGACCACCAGGGGAATGTGAAGCAAGAGATACAAATCAGAGTTACATCAATCCACATGCAGCCCATAAGGTGAGGGGTTGGGGTGATTAAGTAATATGGCCATTGGTCCAGTGCTCTGAGTATGGAATAGTACCAGGCAACTGGCACAATTCCATGCCTATATCCCTGTGGCTGTCACTAGCCAGCAGGTAAGCAAGCTGGCCTGATGGCACAGAGTGCAGAGGCACCCATGCCTCGCCTATTGCCATGCCAGTGACCTGGTTTTAGTGAAGAACCTGGGCCACTGGGGGGGGGACGGTGGGGGGGGACTGAACATCTCAGCTGTCTGTTTCTACAGAGCAGATACTGTAACTTGAACACAGTGTGGCTTCTTTCTTTCAGTGCTTGTTCTTGCCTTCGTTATCTGGTTTAGCATTTTTTTATTCTTTTAAACTTTTACACCAGCATGGCCACATTTTTCACACAGCTGTGATTCTCTCAAGAACACTCCCACTTATTTTGCAATGTGTGTACAGTGCTCCCTCGATTATTTGAAACATTATTTGCCACCCTCTATTATCTGTCAAATTTGTTTTGTACAAAATGGTTTCTTTTCTATTATATGTGATGCTTGGAAAGCTGGTTATGATTATTGTATGATATTTGTAATATAAAAATATAGTATGTGATTCTCACATAAGACATCCTGTACTTCCATGTGTGACCCCCCCCCCCAGGTTTCAGTGAAGCTACAGGATATGTAAATTGACCAGGAACCATTTAATTAACTGACTTCCTTCAGAATGGCATTTTATTACCTTTTTATGACATGCCTAGGCTTTTTGAAGTGCAAACCAAATGTGACTTTATGACTTCAGAAACAGGATGTCATTAGGCTGATTCCTGTTGGTTTTTTTTTTAACACATTGGTGCCAGTGTAGGATTTTCTAAGTTCAAAGGAAACGTGTAATTAAGGAGTTATATATATAGGAAATGTCTTTTTTCTTCTGATGGCACCTTATTTAAAATACCTCCTGATAGGAAATCATTTTTTGTAATTTTATATTCTAAAAGGAGGAGGAGCTAGACGACTCACAGAAGGGGTGTGGAGACACAGAGTTTAAACTGATACTTGTGTCTGAAATGTAGGTCATATAATCTTGGGACTGTAGAGAGACACAGCTCTCTGATCTAAGTTTAAAACGCACTTCCAGAGGTAATACCTTAGATAGCAAAGATCTAAATGTGTTGTGGTAGAAGTTTTGTTTTGTAATCTTCTCTTGTTCTTTTATGTGATTGTGAACTCTTTGATATATTGTTCTGTGTTTACATTTTTCATATTTTTATCATCTTTTAGTAAAGAATCTTTTCTTTGAAAGACTGCCTGGGTGTCTGTCAGTTCTTTTTGCATGTGATGTATAGATGATTAAGTCTGACAACTGTTCGACAGCTTGATGGTGTTACCAAGCTTGAGTAAAAAGGTAAGAATATACCTAAGATCTCTTATAGAGTTTTAAGGGTTCATTTTGGAAGCCTGGCTGGGTACCCCTGGTGAAAGATTGTACCGCAATCCCCGAAGAGGGTACATATCTGAGCCTGTTCATTGGGTATGCTAGCATAAGGTTCACAGTTTGAATCCCCCGAGAACTTGAGACTAAAGGTGATTTGGACCCAAAAGCAGACAGGAGGGTTACCCTGTCTGTTACCTGTTCAAACTATTGCGCTCTGAGGATGGCACTGTGGGAGCAGAGGGCCTGACCTGCAGAGTGCTTTTTGTGACATTATCCACCACCCTTCATTGTCCACTACCCTTCATTGTGTTGCCTGTCTATCCATGGCACTCCCACTCCTTACCTTACGGTTATGTATGCCTGATAGGGTGCTCGCTGCACATGTGACCTTAAGATTGGGTTTCAATCCACCACCAAGCCCCTTCTGCATCCCATAATCCCCAGTTTTAACTTGTGCATCTGATCAGGCTGCAGCACCTCACCAAGCTCCAGTGCCAGAGTTCTCAAGAATAAGATATTTAAAAAGGTTTAATTAGCACAGACGGCATTTTTTGAGACATAAATGTAGCCCTTTGGGCTTGATCATTACTAGCCAGGAGTATACAATTATACCTGCATTATTAGAGGTTAGAAGCTATGAGTAAAAAAGACTGTATTTCTATTTAGAATGTTAAAGTCTTAAAGTTTGAATTATTCATCTTTTCAGCACCAGTATACAGCATAAGTAATGAATTCTTATATGCCTTATATTCACTACCAACTCAGGCTCATGTTTGTTTGAATTTTAAAACTGGAGCTTCTATCCCGACTGTATCTCATTCATGCTTGCAGACCCTGATTCAGCGTCTGCATAATGTTGGCACTATAATGCAGAGCTGATTAATCCCATAAGCTATGCATGTGGTGCACTCCCCATACTCAGCAGAGTACACTGTCGAGTTGTGAAGAATCTGGCCCTGTTTGTGTCCACTCCCCTCATGTAGCGGAGTATACCACAGGGACTTAATCTACCATCTGTTTTCTTTGTGAGCCCATTGGAAGTATTGTTAGCTTACCCAGTGCACCTGTATTTGTAGAGATAGCCCTTAAGGAGGATCGCCGACTCGTTAGCTCCACTGTAACTCCTCCCGCTAGTAAGTCCTGCAGTTTGGATGCCAGCCCTCATGGCATCTTAACACTTGGTCTTCACAAGATGGCCCCAGCTCCATTGTTATTTTAGGGCCTTCTTCTTCGGGGTCTCACCACTGTTGCGCACGTGCGTTGATGCACTCGTCCATGCATGCATGCTGATGTTCAGACCGCCATCTTAGGTATGGCATTCAGGGCAGAGATCTCAGAGCTCTGCATGTGCAGATCCAGCACCACCATCATATGGATGGCAAATCAGGAACGGAGCACTTTCAAACACTGCACATTCCTGGTTTTTCTTACCACGTCTACTGGACCCTGTAAAGCAAGAATTTTACACCTTTGGGCAGGGAATAAATACCACTAGTGATAGTTAGCTAGCCCCCAGTCATATATAGGCACTATTAATGCGGGTAGATATTAGATGCTATAACTAATGCCCACAAGATTAAGCATGTATACCAGGCTGGCAGGCATGCAGTGCATCTTAAAGGGGAAGTAGCTCCCTTTATAGGCATAAGCAATAACTTCAAATAAGGGCATACGATTAGGGAGACTGTGGACTTAGGGGGCTATATTAATAATACTACACCCATTTGGGGAGTATTACAAAATTTAAGAAGGGAGTTTAACCCTGATTCAGGGATGCTAAAGATATTCCCTTGCTGATTTCAGATGTCAAAGTCAAGAGATTGTCTGTCATGTAAGACCCCCCCCTACTTCCACATCAAAAGAGGGTTCAGTGCCCCACTTGTAAGCAGGACAACCCGGATCTCGATATGGAAGCCCAGGATCCCAAAGAAGCAGATCAGAGCCTGCCGAGATAGGGATGGCAGGTTGACCCAGAGACTGTCACTTTACAGAAGGCCACAGTGGCCATGATGGAAAGCTAACAGACCTTCTTGCTGAAGGTACTGGAATGCATGACAGCCATGAACAACCCCAGCCCACCCTCCAATGTACTCTCCAGAGCTGGGCCCTCTAGACATGACAAGAGAAAGAATGTCTCCCAGACACAAATACAGTCTCCTCTTAATAATGTAAATGATGACTCAGAAGAATCTCAGGATGAATTAAACCTCCAGGAGGAGGTGGAATCAGATGTTCCCATCGACAGCAAGCATGACTCCAATCAAGAGTCACAACATGAGGACCCTCCCTCCAACCCAGAGGGGACATTCATAACCTCAAAGCTATTCCCTATTGACAACATAATGGACCTGGTTAAATGGATCTGTACTAAACGGGGGCTCAAATTAACTCAGCCGGCCCCAGAGAGTGAATTAGACCTTATGCTACTGCCTCCACCTAAATAGAAAAACATTTTTCCCAGTTTGCCCAGCTCTAAATGACTTGATAGTTAAGGAATGGGAATCTTCAGACCCTACTAGACTACCAGAGAAAAATGCATTGGACAGAATGTATCCACTATAAGAGGACAAGGACAAGACTTGGTGCTCAGCACCTAAGATAGATCCAAAGATTGCAGAACTAAACAAGAGGACGGTACTCCCAGCAGAAGGGACAGCCACACTAAAGGATCTGGTGGATAAGAGAATGGAAGATCTACTTTAGAAAATATACAACTTCTCAGGTCATGCAATCAGGGCCGCTACAACAGCATTTTATACCTCTAGATCCCAAACAAGATGGCTGAGGGAGATTGGCAAGACTCTAACTCCAAAGTCACACGAAGCTGAACTGTTGAAGTATTCCCTAATGGCAGAAAAATACTTGGGGTACATGTCCATAGACTCTTTAAAGATCAACACAAGATTGGCAACAGTTGCCAACAGGGCCAGATGCACCCTATGGCTAAAATTTTGGGAGGCAGATAATGAGTCAAAGGCCAGACTACACAAGCTCTCATTTCAAGGAGAATGAGTATTTGGAGAGGGCCTACATGAATTTTAAGGTGAAGAGGCCAAGGGAGAGATAGCAAAATCAACAAAGACTCTTGCTATCTACCCTCACACAGAGGGCATTCTTATGGACATAGGTCCAGAGGTGACAGGAGATTCAACAGTAATTTTCATGACAGAAGGAATAACACTCAAGCCAAGTTCAACTGCCAAGGCAAAGGGACCTCCACGTATCGCACCAGAGGAGGACATTCAAAGGGAAAATTTACAAGCTGAAGGAGGTAAAATACCAGAAGATCCACCCAATGACTACCCAAGGGCCACAGTCAAGCATCAACAACCAACGTTATCATGGAACATTGCCATAGAGGGTTGCTTACAGCAATTCAGCACTGTATGGGCGAAAACATCATCAGACAAGTGGGTGAACAAAATCAACACACAGGGATACGCAATCGAATTCCGGGAAAAAACATTCAAGGAAAGATGCGTAATCTCCCCACTGGCAAAAAGAAAAGGGTCAGTACAGCGAGTAAAGGACATCCTAAAGAAACTGCCAGCCTCAAAGGCAATACAACTAGTCCCACAAGAAGAGACCAGCAAGGGAATGTACTCAATTTTCTTTTTGGTACCAAAAAAGTCCAGAGACCTACGATCAGTACTAGACCTCAAACTAGTCAACAGATACATTGCAATAAAAAGATTCAAAATAGAAACCATACAGTCCACACTAAGAACAGTCACAACAGGTGATTACCTAACATTGGTCGACCTCAGGGATGCATACTTGCACATCCCAATGCGACCTGCACACAGAAGACACCTAAGGTTCCAGATACTGGGCCAACACTTCCAGTACAGGTCACTACCATTTGGCCTGGCCTCTGCACCGTGAGTATTCACAAAGATATCAGTAGTGCTAGCGGCAAAGCTACGGGAGCAGGGTGTCCACATCATACCGTACCTCAACAACTGGCTAATAAGGACGAGGTCACTACAGGAATTCAAGAGGGCCACAAGCCCTGGCAGATCACGGCTGGGTAGTAAATCATGCAAAGTGCTGTCTAACACAAACACAAAATATAGAATATCTGGGAGCAGACATAGACATAAGACAGGGGTTGGTCAGACCGACACAAGCACGAACAGAGAACCTAGTCACATCAACACAGACATTAATAAAGACACCAGAACCAACTATAGCTCTAGTCTCCATGGTATTAGAAAAATGTCATCTTGCATAGATGTGATACCATGGGCGAGATGGTATATGCACCCATTACAAACATTGCTCCTACAGTACGGTTCGCCATCAGAAGAAAACTTGCAACACCACATTTAAATGACACAAAAAGTCAAGACATCAGTCACATGGTGGATGTACAGGGAAAACCTAAACAGGAGTAAACCCTTGGAACCATCTCATGATGTAACCATAGACATGGATGCCAGTCTATGGGGATGGGGAGCATCGATGGACCACAGGTCAGCACAGGGCAGATAGTCACCCACAGAGAAGAAACTCCCAATCAACGTATTGGAGATGAGGGTAATACGCAATGCACTGAGGTCATTTAAAGTACACCTCATCGTGAAGACAGTACTAATACATTCTGACAACAGCGTAGCAGTGGCTTACATCACCAAACGGGAGCACCAAGAGCAAGGGACTACAGAAGGAGACACAGTCATTCATGACATGGTCACAGAAGGACCTACAGTATATAACAGCCATTCACTTAGCAGGCAAGATGAATACGACAGCGGACTGGCTCAGCAGGGAACAGATCACCTGGGGGAATGGCAACTCAATCTGGGCATACTCTTATCAGGATATAACCGACACCTCAGAGTGTGTTATTGCGCTTATAAAATGGGCCCTCTGGTAAAGTAATCAATTTAAAAAATAACGTAGAAATCGTATATAAAAAAAGACAAAAAAAATGTGATTAGTAGAAAAACAGAAAAAGTAGTCCTTGTCATTGTGTTTTAATGGAGCTGTTTGATTAAGTCAGTAGAGGAACATGGTGTCTGTGTTTCCCAGCCAGCCACAGATAAAAACCGTCAAAAGTTTTTTTCTTTTTTTTTTGTTTCTTTATTATTTATATTTTGTTTACTCTAGATACTCACTTTTATTTGAAGCATCGTCGAGGGAGCATGTCCATGTGCAGAAAGATCGTTGAGGGAGCATGTCCCTATACAGAAGCATTGGCGAGGGAGCGTGCCCCTATGGAGTTTCAGTTAGAGTAACAAGCAGTGAGGGTGTCTCATAGTGGCCCCTCTGCCTTTCCAAGGCAGTAACCTTTTTTTTCTGTGGAGTTTTATTTTTTGGGGGACTTCTCTTCAGGACATCTGCCTTTTCTAGGAGCAAGCGTGTCCCTTAGCAGCCACTGTAAGCAATCATTTCCTTCTTTGCAGTTTTCAAACCGCAATGGTCGTGGTGACAAAATAAAGGATTTTTCTTTCTGGGTTATTGAAATGTGCACCGCTCCATTTAGTATTTTTGCATTGTTGAGCTGAAATTTAGGACATAAAATGGGAGGGGGGTGCGATGAGATGGGGTCTGGGGGACCGAGATGGAGTCCGGATATTCAAGGAAGTAGCTGGAAAGACAAATCCAAATGAGAAGAGCCAAATGTCAGTAAGAGTGAGCAAAACAAAATTACAGTTCTATACCCCGAAACACTTTCAAAGAGACTGTGTGAATTTTTTTAACAGGTTGAATGGTTGTTTTCTGCCCATTTTACTGCTGCTTTAAATGTGTGCCTGCGTGAGGAGAACACAATTTCCCACTAGCGATTCATTGAGCTGTGCCAGTCATTGCTTTTTTTTAGGATTGGCACAGCTCAGTGATTCGATGTTATGTGCCCTGGGGGTAGAGGGTAGTCCTGGTTGGCTACAATATCTTCTGATAAGGACACGGCACAGAAGATGTAGCCAATCAGGTTAGGGTATTTTTAAAGCCCATTTTATAAACCTTCATATGCTCTCCTGTGTTCCTTTTCATTTATCCTGTAGTCTGATATGTTTTAGACACATTGGGCAGAATTCACATGGCACATGCGCTCGGCACATCTCAGATGCCTCAGTGCAAATGAGATGTGCCAAACGTCAACTGTAGTATTCACAGAAGATGCGCCAGGGGATGCTTCCAGCGCATCCCCTCTGTGAATACCACAGTTGCACCCAGCCCAAGATGCGCCAGCACAACCCCCTGGTTGAGCTGGGAAACCAATAGGGCAGCGCATCACCAGATGCGCCATGCCCTAATGTACCATTTACAGCCACAAAACACAAATGGGGTCATTAGGCATGCAAGGCACAGTGGGCCATTTGCATGTCATTATGGCCTCTATTTACGCGCCTGTAGGGGCCAGGCCGGGCACCTGCAAGGGCTGTGGGACACACACATACAGCACTGTAGACTTGAATCCCTGGTGGTCCAGTGGCCACCCCCCTGCCCAAATCCCCGATCATGCAGTAAACTGCCCAGTAATATCCCTGGTGGTATAGTAGTCCCCATTCCCTGCTCGTATCCCCGATCATGCAGTAAAGTGCCCAGTAATATCCCTGGTGGTATAGTGGCCCCCCCACCACCTGTATCCCTGATCGTGCTGTACAATACTCGGTTACATCCCTGGTGGTGTAGTGGTACCCCCCCCTTTCCTCCTGCAGCACTGGTAAAATGGAAGGATATGCGGCAAACCCTTGTGATCTAGTAGAAACCCTCCCCACCCCAACTTGATCGCAATGCCAATGGTAGTCTGTCATCACAAAGTGTCCCTGGTGGTCCAGTAGACCCCCACCCACTCAGGTACCCCCACCGTGCTCCCCCATCCCAGCACAGTCCCAATGTCGGTGGGCAGCTCAACCCACACACATACCGCCATGACTGCCCACCGACAGAGCTGTCTATGAATGACAGCTACTGTATGCCTGGAAGCCCATTGGTGGACACTATCAAAAAATGGGCCTGCAGTGTGTGCTGTACTCTGTTGTGAACCCCCCCAATCTTTTTTCAATTATTGAATTTTTCACCAAATTTTCAACATGGCCTTATTGGGGCCCCACCTCATGAACACTGCCCCTGTCATTTCATTCATTGGTCTCAAAAGGTGATTTTGTACAGCGACTGTGCCATTGTGCACCACAGGTACGAAAATACATTTTGGACCAGATTTGAAGAATGACAGCTGTACTATTCATGAGGTAGTGTGAAAAAATGGCAATGTTGAAAATTTGAAGTGAAAATATTGTAAATTACCAAAGTTATAAGTCTGCATAGAAACTGTGCAACACACGCTCATAATGCAGCCATTTTAGAATTTTTCACCAGGTTTCAACATAGGCTATTTAGGATTCCGACTCAGAATACCGACACTGTCATTTTATTATCTGACTTGAAAGGTGATTGCGCAGTGACCACGAAATCACCTTCGGGACCTAGTAACAAAAATGACAGTGTCACTGTTCATGAGGTGGGAGTCCCAACAACCCTATGTTCAAAATTTGGTAAAAAAGTAAGTAAAAATGGCCGAAATATCAACATAAGTTGAACTCCATTGACAGCCTATACAGCACTTACCTTGAATCCTCAGTTTGCAGTTCGGCTTTGAAGACTGCAGACGTGTCCCGGTCGACAGAAGATGACAGCGCCGACCTCCAGAGGGTAAGTTTGGGGGGGGGGTGCGGGGAGGTGGATTCACAGAGGGAGGGTCAGGATGGGGGGACATGACAAGGGACTGTTTTCTTGTTTACAGGTTAAAAAAAAGAAAAAGATGTCAGCAGACAGTTTTCTTTATTTCAGCAGTTAATCTAAAAAAAACATGGGGAAACAAGTAGCGGGTGGGACTGCACAGAGGGAGGTAGCAGGAGGGTTAAATGGGACAAGAGAATGAGGGTGATGGGTGGGACTGCACAGAGGGAGGTAGCGGGAGGGTTAAGCAGGACCAGGGAATGGATGGTGGGTGGAACTGCACAGAGGGAGGTAGCAGGAGGATTAAAGGGGTCCAGGGAATGGGTGGCGGGTGGGACTTCACAGTGGGAGGTAGCCGGCAGGAGGGTTAATTGCGGCATACTTGTGATTTCTCTAAGAAGTGCATCCCTAGCATGATTGCACTTGTGAAAGTGCCTTGGCACTGTACCCTCAGCCCATACGGAGCTTAGGCTGTGGCCTGCTCCACACAGGTGGGAGAAGAGAAGCAAAAGGGAGTCAGCGGGAGGTGGAGGAGGCAGGGAAGGAAAGCACCTCCTCCCACCTTTCTGAATCACCGCTCCAGTGGCAGTATTCTTAATTTATTTATGCCCTACAGGCGGGCCTACAGGGCTTAAGGTGGCAGCCAGGGGAGGAAGGAGCTGGAGCAGTAGCAGCAAGGAGCTGCCATTTAAGAAGTCGCTCAGATGGTAGTGCATGGTGTGGAGGGAGAGAGGGTGAGTGCAAAGGGTGGCAGGAGCCACCAATAACATTGTAAAAGTCTCGGCGGTGGCAGGGGGTTCAGAGCAAGGAGGAAGCAGCAGCATAGTGGCAGGTGCCGAGAAAGAGAGAGCCAAGCGAGTAAACATTTGCAGGTCCCAACTCTAATCGTAGAGATATCAGGTGGTGGTACTTGTTTTATTTAAGTGTCAGGGAGTGCACGAGACAACTAGACATAATAAAGTTGCTCAGCTGCTTGCTGGCTTGTGTACACTCTGTGTAAATGAAAGGAATGATGTGCTCCCATTGGTGCGCTTCATTTCTTTCAACTCAACAACTTCCCGCTGTGAAAACTGAAACAGTGTCACAGTCTGGTTGCATTCTCATTGGTCTGCCAGGGACGAGCCCCCTGTATAATGCTGTGCATTGGATTTGTCCCTGACACACCTCCCAAATGCTGTTCTGAAGCAACCGCAAGATGTTTTTTGCGCAAGCGCAAGGAAACATAAAAAGTCAAACATAATTAGTTATATTCCCAGCCCAACTTATCTAGTCCATTGAAATTGCTTATGCACTCTTGATTGTTGATGTGATTAAATTACAGTTCAGTAAAGAAATAAGATTAGTGACATGAGTGGAGAATCCAGTCCCTGAATAAATATATTGACTGCGGTTATAATGCAAGGGCAAAAACTACATACAGAAAAGGGAAAAAGAGGTTGGAATGTGTACATCAATCACATGACAAATATCTAATTTCTTTATAATACCACCAGCCCTCATGAAATGTCACAAATAAAGACATCGAAGTGGATTATGTTCATCATAAAAATCATGATGTTAGATTTCTCCATAATGTGGCAATGCCATAATGTGTGATTCCTCTCTGTTGTCTAATGGCTCACTGTAATCTTTTGTCTTGTAGGTGTGAATGCGGAAACTGTGGTCCAATGAAAACAGCATGGGTGAATAGATGCTGTCACTATTACGCTGCGGTGACCATTCAGTTTGAAGATTTTCCACACCTGGAGTGCATAACTGATCACGCTGGATTTCAGTTTAACAGCCTGGATAAATACAACCTGAGATCATCACTGCATGCATGCATACACTATAAAGGTCCAGTAGGAGATGAGACTCCCCAAGAAGAGTAAGTTCAGAATAAAATGGTGCAATGCATGTCAAGGTTTTAGTCCACTGGTTTCTTTTCATTACAGGCAATTTAAGTGCATAAGATGCCAATATTCAAAAATGTGACATGAGGTGTCTAAAAATTTGCGCTCTGCATTGCGATGACATGGGTGCCCTAAGATGCAATACTCTGCTTAATAGTGCAATGGTGCTATTCAACTGAATATAGGTACATGTTGGAACAGCGCTAAGCCATACTGCACACACCACACATGGCTCCCAAATTACGCCACCGCAATGTCGCACCAACATTCAATTTTCAATATGCACATGGACCAACTGGGCATGCAAGTGACTGAGTTGTCATTTGCATGCCCAGTATGTGCTCATTTGCATGTGTGGCTGAGCAATCTGTCTGTCCCTGTTGTCCACTTGTCCATCCTCCTGAGTATCCCTGTCCCCAATAAGTCACCATGATGATACACTTGCCATTACTGTGTTCCCCCACCAACAGTTGACAAGGCATGCCTACTGAAGTGAAGTTCCCCCCAACCAATATGCAACCGGTACCAGTAGCATTGCACCCATCTCCATCCCCATCACATACAATAATTCCCGTACCCATTTTAGCAGCTCCTACCAGTTTTCTGGTAACAGGTGCAGTGACACACAGTGGAGTGTTCAGATACCACTCAACAGAAATCCCACCCCATGTACTGCAGGTTGCAGTACAGGTCCCTGGCATCTATTAACAAACACACATACCCCACCTCCAGGGCATCAAACGCCTGACCCCCTGGCCCCCACCTATCCCTGTCCATCCCAGCATCGTAGCTGAGATCATTGGACATGGAGTGGCACAGCACTCATCACACTGTGCACTGACCACCCGCCACATGGCATAACATGAGAGAGCGAGCTGCTTATTTATAAGTCACGGTATCCCTGTCACAGTGCCCTATAAATAAGCATTGTACTTACTGCTTCTGCAAGATAGTGGTGTGTGGATGTTTGTGTCACTCATCTTCCACTGACCACGTAACCGGTGTTTGTGGGTTGAGGATGGGTTGTGGTAGAAGTGTTGGATGTTTGGTGTTGGGGCAGACCAGCAGACACCAAAGACCTGGGCCTAGAACAGCAGTACAAAGGGTTGAATGATGTCTTTGGACTAGTAACTGACTACTCCATTGTGTGACACTGTACCATTCATCAGTCCGGACGTATTCCATACGTCCGCTGCAAAGGATGGAGCTCAGACAAATAGCATCTCAGTCAACTTTGACATAGTGACGACATTGAAAACTGTTGTTTTTCTCATTCAGCATAGGTACTGCATCTGTACTGTCCTTTAGACTCGGCTGGGGGAGGGGTGACCCATGCAAGGATCTCATGGGTCATTTCTCAGGTGGCCCAGGGCACGGAATTCAGCCCTCTGATGTCGCAGAGGTCAGGAGAAGAGTCAGCAGTTGCAGGTACTGGATTTAATCTTACTTGTTTTCCCTGCACTGTATGGAACTAAGGAGGCTCCAGGAGGTTCTTAGTCTACATTTATTTTCAGGAGCCAAGAGGTGCAAGAGGGAGCCCACAGAGACAAAGGAGGGATGTTGTCTGCTTTGGGAGAGGATGCTACAGGAGGGACCTCTCCCCTTTTAAATTCTGAAATTGCCAGCTGTGTGCTTGCTGCTATGAGAGCACTCCAGGAGGGACCTCAAAGGCTAGGCTTGGATCTTAGGGCATGATGCCCAAGATTTGTGCCTTAGAGTAGATGAGCACATCAAGGATATTTCCTTTTGGCTATCAAGTCATATGGTGGGGTCTATGGAAATCAAGTCAGGCTACAGGAGGGAGACCTGTTCCAGACTGATAAACCCAACAGTGGTTAGATATTTTTTGAATTCAAGTATGTCTAATTCTTCACGACGATAGCATATAGACACAAAATTCTGCAGAATAACATTTTATTATGCTTAAAAAGGGGGGTATGACCCCTGAGTACCAGGCTGCATTATGACATTTTTTTTAAATATTGTACCTTATGTGAATGAGTTGCTTGGTGTTAGGAGCAGATCTGGATTGCGACCAACCACTCTTGATGCACAAAGTAAACTGGAGATTATCAGATGGGACAAGGGAGCTGTCCTCAGTCACCCCAATTTTGACTGGATCATGCATCAACCTATAGAATGGATGGGGAATATCACCAATGGTTTTGACTGCGGAGTACTATAAAGGGTATGAAATATAATTTTTTGTGTGTTCCTACAGGCTTTTTATGCATATGGTTTACAGACGATTTACCCACTAGATTTGGAAGAAGTTAGGACAGAGAAACAGAAAAATACTTTCAGCTCGTGTAGTTCGGAAAATTTGAGAAAAGTTCCCGTCCGATCAATATACTGGATACCAAGATGCTGAAAAGTTTGTGATAACAGTCAGCTTTATACACAGCATTTTCTACCTGCAAACATGAACTATTGCACTGACCCTGGCCCCAATCCTGTTAGCCTTTCCTTCATAACTTCCCTATGGCCCATGGATTCCCTTTATGTGTATCCCATTTTCTTCACTGAGACCTGCTTGTATACATGCCAGGAATAAACTATTGCCAGTATAAGTTACCATATAGAGCAACTTAGATGGTATTCAAGCAATGAGAGAAAGTCAATGTAAGAAATCATTCCATTTGTAGTCAGAATAAAGAAATGTGTCAATTGGTGTTCCCGTTTTTGAGCAATGACTGACGACATGAATATGCTAAGTTATCTGTTGCTATTATATTTGTGGGACCTTGTGCTTAGTGCATTATTAAAAACAACCCAATTCTGTCAACACATTGGTGCAGAAAAAAAATCATTGTTTTTACTATACTCTCTTGTCATGCTCTTATTACTTACATTGTCGAGGAACAGTGCCATATGATTACCAACAGAAGGGATGAGGAAATGTTTTAACCAGGAGAGGCACACTAAGCTGAAGCTTGTTTCCAGGTGTGACCTGGGAGCACAAGGAAGTTAAGTGACTTGCTCAGGGTCACACAGTATGCAAGTGGGGGCTGTTGGATTCAAACCCAGGTCTCCAGGTTTGCAGCTCAGAGCCTTAAAGCACTGTGCTATACTGCTTCCCAGACACATGTGTTGACTATTATTTGTGATGTATGACAAATGGTATATGTCATCATGTTTGCTGACAGAAATGGATTAACAGTGACATAACCATAGTACGCTACCATTTTCTTTCAATTGCCTGGCCTTTTGATATTGGTATGGTAGTGTCACCCTGATCCCTCCCCTACTGATTGCCCAGTTTGGCCCCTCATCCAGATTTCCATGCATGACCTCTGCACCATAATTCAACCCCTGCATCACCCTTTAATTTAGTGATGGTTTCTATGTTCAAATGTATACAGCATTATTCAACCTGATTCCACACCCATATACAATCACTCAGTGTCCTCCAGATGCACTGTTGGGGCAATGAATTTATGCACTGAATGTCTTTGTCAGAGGTTCACATCAATCCTCACTTGCCAAGTGCAATGCCAAACCACAGCTGTGATATCCAGTTCTGAGGTGGTGGAAGTGCGCCATGTGCTGTGACCATGAATACTGCATAGTTGGATAGCACTGCCACGTTGGAGTATGGCAGACAACAGCGTGGGCAATTTTGTCCTCAGGCCAAGATCACATCAACAGACCCAGTGTCAGGGTCAGTTATAGTATGCTGCCTGTATTCCTGTCACATAACACCTGCAGGCCCACCTGCCATGCATGACGTCCCACATCAAGCTTAGGATGAGAGTCACATGCCGAGCTGTGCTGCACCCGATGCAGCACCATGTACCAGCCATTCACACCTCACTGTATACTGGCATACTGCTGCTTGCAAAACTGCAGACATCTGATGTGCATTGAGTTTTGTCTGTGTGTGGCTTTTCTCACATAGATTACCAGTATGGAACCAAGACTTTAGAAATGTCATACTTACTTTCATACCAATCATTTGAAAGATCACAACAATTATGTCAGATTCAAAGTTTACTGTTTTTACTGATGGAACTGTATTGTTTCCTTACTCATCACAAAAAGAATAACAGCGGTTAACATCAGCCATCACTAATAATAAACTAAGTGTACAACTAGTGACACCACTAACTACCCTCTTTAACAAATTATGGGAGGATGGGGTGGTACCCGAGGACTGGAGGAGGGCAGATGTGAGTCTCCTTCACAAAAGTGGGAGCAAGGCAGAAGCAGGAAACTACAGACCTGTTAGTTTAACCTCAGTGATAGGGAAAATGATAGAATCACTTCTGAAGGAAAGAATTGTTGAGTATCTAGAGGCCAGTGGGGCACAGGACCCAAGGCAGCATGGATTCACAGCGGGAAGGTCATGCCAGACAAATCTGATAGATTTCTTTGACTGGGTGACCAAAGTAGTAGATCAGGGAGGGCTGTGGACATGGCCTACCTAGACTTTAGCAAGGCATTTGACAGAGTCCAACACAAAGATTAATATACAAGTTAGCCAGCCTGGGAGGTCCCAAGATGACAGCCTGGTAAAGAATTGGCTGGAGAATAGGACACAGAGAGTAATAGTAAATGGAGTCCACTCTGAAGAAAGGGGGGTTACTAGTGGGGTACCGCAGGGTTCAGTATTAGGACCGGTCCTGTTCAATGTCTTTATAAGTGACATTGCAGAGGGACTGGAAGGAAAAGTATGTCTCTTTGCAGAAGACACAAAGATCTGCAACAGAGTTGATGCACAAGGTGGGGTGAAAAGGATGAGAAGGGACTTAGCAAGGTTAGAGGAATGGTCAAATGTATGGCAGCTTAGATTCAGTGCTAAGAAGTGCAAGGTAATGCACCTGGGAAACAAAAACCCAGGGGAAGAGTACACAATGGGGGGTAAGATAATAACAACAACAAAAATGGAAAGGGACCTGGGAGTAGTCATATCAGATGACCTAAAGGCGGGCAAGCAATGTGAGAGGGCAGCAAGGAGGGTTGGGGATACTGGGATGCATAGGGAGAGGCATCACCAGTAGAAAACAGGAAGTTATTATCCCTCTGTACAGACAGCTGGTGAGACCCCATCTGGAGTACTGCGTGCAGTTCTGGAGACCCAATCTCCGCAAAGACATAGACAGGATGGAAGCTGTCCAGAGGAGGGCAACTAAAATGGTGCAGAGTCTGCACCAGGAGACATATGAAGAGAGACTTAAGGAGCTAAATATGTATAGCCTCGAGGAAAGGAGGGGGGGCATGATAGAAACTTTCAAGTACCTCAAGGGAATCAACAAAGTCCAAGAGGGTAGCATTTTTCAAAAAGAGGTGTGCAAGAACAAGGGGCACAATTTGAAGATAGAGGGGACGGCTCAGAGGTAATTTAAGGAAGTATTTTTCACAGAGAGGGTTGTGGATGCATGGAGCGGCCTTCTGGAGGAGATTGTGGAGTCAAAAACAGTTGTGGAATTCAAGCATGCATGGGACAGTCATAAGGCAATTCTGTGGGGTGGGGGTAGGAAGAAGTAGGCTGCTGGTTAACTAGGATCTGCAGCTTATCCATTAGGTAGGGAAATGGGCAGACTGGGTGGGCCAAGCGGTTCTTATCTGCCATCAAATTCTATGTTTCTATGTTTCTGTACTGTGGTATATTGACAGGTACACAATGTGTGACCCATGGTCCCATGGGTTCAATGTATTTCTATCACAGTATCTTCACTGAGACAATTATGTTTATATTTAAATGTCTGCAATCGAATTCTTATGAAATTGAACTCCTTGTTATTGCCTCACTGCAATGTCTATATCGCAAATAGTTCAGTTTCTAGCTTTATGAAAAAACATTTTTTTGGCACAACACAGATCACCAGTGAAACAGGATATCAGAGGCCAATGATAAATATTGGTTCAGTATTGAAACTTTTTCCAGGTCCTTTTCCACACAGTTTCCTTCTTCCCCTTTAAGCCTTACAATCCCACTGCTGGTTTTCCTCTTTTCACTAATGTACCTATAAAAAGTCTTGTCCCTTTTTATGTTAACATGTTTTGGCAGCCTACTGGAGAAGAAGGTTGTGGAGGTGTGGCAGTGTTGTGGCCAATGCCGCCACTGCTTTTTGGGGCTCGTCTGTGTGTCACCAATGAAGGAGCACGCTGGCTATGACAGTAGTCTGCAAGTGTGTCACCAACTTGAAATGATTTTGCTACTGCAATGAGGGAGCGCCCCCTCATTGCAGGGCGTGCCTTGCCTGGTATAATATTTCAATAAACATGGTGGCGGCTGTTGCCATCCACCTTTCACAGTCCCCAGCAAGCCAACTTCGGGGGTGCCCAATCCCCCTGTCGGCATCCCCCTCCCCAGTTCATTTGCCAATGGGGGAGCCTAATCCCCATTGGCATATGTGCTCATTTGCTGTGTTTTATCTGCCGAGGGGGGTGCCCAATCCTCCTCAGCATCATCCCCCCAAACACAGACATGCTTGCTGATGAGAGGGCCCAATACCTGTCAGCTTAAGTGCCCTATCCCCAATCTGCCGAGAGGGGTGCCCAATCCCCCTCGGCATCATTCCCCCCAAACACAGACACGCTTGCCAATGGGGTG
This sequence comes from Neoceratodus forsteri, assembly GCA_016271365.2. Classification (NCBI taxonomy): domain Eukaryota; kingdom Metazoa; phylum Chordata; order Ceratodontiformes; family Ceratodontidae; genus Neoceratodus; species Neoceratodus forsteri. Next base: position 930,914,501 of record CM057450.1, on the reverse strand, counting down.
CCCAGTCCCCTAGTCGGCATGTTTAACCCCCCCATTGCATTGGCATTTTCCTTCCCCCACCCCACCCACATTGTGTGCCACACTGGGAGCCCACCCCAGTGTGGCTAACATGACTCCCCAAACTCTTAAACCTGTGAAAAACAGGAAAACAGTCCGCAGTGCTTTTTTTTTTTTTTTATAACCTGAAACACAGAAAACGGACCCTCGCCATTGGGTACCCTCCCTCAACCCACACCCACCCTCTGCACACCCCACCTCCCTGCACCCCCCTTCACTCCATACTTACCTCTGGAGTCTGGCATGATGATCTTCGGTGGAGCGGGAACACGTCTGCACTCTTCAAAGCCAACCACGAACTGAAGAAATGCCGGTAAGCTGCATAATGGCATAAATGGGGGGTTTTCAACTTAGGTAGATATCTCGGCCATTTTTGTGACTTTTGGCCCTACATTTTCAACATGGGGTTCTTGGGACCCCACCTTATGAACTCAGTCACTGTTATGTTGTTATTCGGTCCCGAAAGGTTATTTAGCTGTCACTATGTGGAATCACCTTTCAGGACAGAGTAATGAAATGACAGTGTCACTGTTCATGAGACGGGCTCCCAAAAAGCTTATGTTGCAAATTTGGTGAAAAAATTCCCAAAAATGACTGTGTTACGAGCGTGCATTGCACAGTTCCCACGCACGCTCATAACTTTGAGAATTTTTAATATTTTCACTCCAGATTTTCAACATTGCCATTTTTCCACACCTCCTTATCAACAGTACAGCTGTCATTTTTCACATCCTGCCCGAAACATGTTTTTGCACCTGTGGCACGCAATGGGCATGGCTGCTATGTGAAATCAATGTTTGGGACAGATTAAGAAAATCACAATGCCACTGTCCATGAGCAGAGGTCCCAAAATGCCTATATTGAAAATCTGGTGTAAAATATCCCTAAAATAACTGCATTACGAGTGTGCGTTGCACAGTTTCTACGTAAGCTCGTGACTTCACTAATTTTTTTATATTTTCACTCCAGATTTTCAACATTACCATTTTTTACACCTCCTCATGAACAGTACAGCTGTCATTTTTCATATCCTGCCTGAAATGAGTTTTCACACCTGTGGCACACAATGGGCACAGTCGCTGCGTGAAATCAACGTCCGGGACAGATTAAGAAAATCACAGTGCCACTGTTCATGAGCAGAGGTCCCAAAATGCCTATGTTGAAAATCTGTGTAAAAAATCCCCCAAATAACTGCATTACAGGTGTGCGTTGCGCAGTTTCTACACACACTCGTGACTTCACTAATTTTTTTATATTTTCACTCCAGATTTTCAACATTACCATTTTTTACACCTCCTCATGAACAGTACAGCTGTCATTTTTTACATCCTGCCTGAAATGTGTTTTCACACCTGTGGCACCAAATGGCGCAGTCACTGTGCAAAATCACCTTTCGGCTAACGAACTGATATTATCACTGTTCATGCGGTGGGGTCACAAAAGCCCATGTTGAAAACTTGGGAGTGAAAATACCAAGAAATGCCCAGGGCGTTAGGGTTTCCCACCATAATGCCCTACCCTGTAGGGACTGACAGGCGTCAGGGGTGTGACTTGGGATTGTCGACAGTGATGCTCACGCCATATTACCCCCACCCCCACCCTGCAGCCAGTGACAGGCATCGAGGTGTGCCTTGAACTCTTCGGCCCCAAAGTTCACCCTATTCTCCTATACTGCACCCATTTCAGCATATTTCCTTATGGAGTGGGGTGAGTATAAAGCCTGAACACCCCAAAGCAGACCTCAACACTTGTCGGTGTCTGCAGGGTAGGGTGAGATGAAATTATGTGAGCGTTATGGGCGACAACCCAAAGGCACACCCCAATGCCTGTCCATCTCTGCAGGGTGGGGGTGGGGCTGGCGTCAGTTCAATACTTCACTGCCATTCCTATTTTGCATCTAACTCCTGCACTTCCAATGCTAATGCCAGCAAGCAAAAATTCGGCATTGACAAATGCTTGTTTTATCTCCTGTGCTGTTTTTTTCTGCATGTGCACTTTTGCGCTCCTGACTGATTTCCCTGCCTCCCTTTGTTTATCCAGGTACACTACCCTATCCTCCTCCTTTTGTGTTTCCTTGTACTTCCTAAAGCCATTTTTTTCATCCTTCCCTTCCCGGCTACTTCATTTGAGAACCATGGTGGTTTTTACTTTTTCTTGCCCTTGTTTACTTGCCTAATGCAAATGTTTGTTGCCTCCACTATGGCTCCTTTCAGATGGCCTCTCTGCTCCTCACTCCCCCCCCCCCCAATTTGTCCCTCCCTACCAGTGCGTTCTTGAGACATATTCTCATCTTAGTAAAGTCTGCCTTCTGAAACACTGGACCTCGCCTTTGTGTGGCTTGGCTCTGCTACTATACTCATACTGAACCACACTGTTGGATGATCGCTGGACCGCAGGTGTCCGCCCACCAACACTTCCACAATTCTATCCCCATTGGTGAGTACCAGGTCCAAAATTGCACCCTTCCGGTGGGCTTTAACACTAGCTGCCTGAGGCCTGCCCCTAGCATGGCATACAGGATGTCCCTGCTCCTGGCTGAGGCAGTTGCTGGGATGCTCCAATGCACATCTGGCAGAATGAAATCACCTACCAGCAACAACTCTCCCTTAGCTGCCATTGTGTGGATGCATTCCACAAGAACCCTGTCCACCTCCCCCCCCATGCTGGAGGTCTGTATATCCTCCCCCCCCATGCAAATAGTTGTGCCATTGCCCATCTCAGGGGTGACCCACAGTACCTCTGCCCCCCGGCATTCCCTGTATCTCAATTGCTCTGTTACCCTCTGTGATGTAAAGAGCCACTCCCCTCCCTACTTACCCTCCCTGCCTCTCCCAAACAGAGTATAACCTGTTATCACTACATCCCAGTCATGGTTTCCAGCATACCACATCTCAGTAATAGCTACAATGTCCAGGTCAGCCTCTGTCATCAAGGCAGAGATCAAGGCAAGTCTGAGATTTTATTTCCTAGACTGCAGGCATTGGTATGCATGGCCTTCAGTGTTTTGCCATTTCTCCTATTATCATCCCCCCTTTTGCCATTTTACCTCTTCTGGTTGTCATTCCTGTTTTTAACCCCCTTCCTCCTGTCCTCCACTGTTCCCCCCTTTATGAGTTTAGTTACCTCTGGCGATATCGTAACTTTATGGTCCTCCATGTTGACTGCACTATCCTGTGGGGGTCGGCAGTTTGATTCTCCCGGCTTCCTATTGCCACCCCCCATGTGCCTCTTACTGTGCATTTCATCGACTATAAATCTGTATGTGTCAGCCATGGTGCACTTCCACATTTGGCATTAAATTATCAGTACCAGTGATGATGTTCTACTGGTCATCACCATCTGTCAGTAGTACCACCGCTGATGGAGTTGTACTTTCATGTTAGATGTGTATGAGTACACTGATGGTGCACTGACCTTGCATAGTGCATAGTGATAGTAAGTAACTGTTCACATTGTATGCAAGATAATAAATAATGCACAGAAAGCATACGGTCCTCATGAACCAACATTGTGCATTTATGGGTGACTGTCACAACGTGGTACTTACAACAAGTGGTGGTGATCTTGCCAAATTGATGTTTCCATCCCTTTAGTAGCACATGCATGTGTATTACCCAGAAATGAGAAAGACGCAGTTGGCAGCAGTACTTATCATAAAGAAACTGCAGTTATGTAAGAACTCACCATAACAGTAGATCTTCGAGAGAGGTTCCTGCAGTAGGTCTTCACATATAGGACTGCACCCCCTGGCATCAAGTTCCAACGGCAAACTTATAGATAGCAATCATCAGTGGGGACCGCCCCGACGTCAGGTGACGTGACATCAGCCCGACTATAAAAGGGGCGGTCCCGCGCCCACCCTCCAATTCTTTTCCATCAGAGACCTAGAGAAAGGTAAGTAGAAAATAGGAGGAGTAAAGCACTCCTAGGACCATGCTTCCTCTCTAGACCCAAGGACTAGGCAGGATGAAAATGAAGGAAACACTCCAGGAGTAGGGGAAGGTGGGAGGGAAACTAGCCCTACTGCAGGAACCTCTCTTGAAGATCTACTATTATGGTAAGTTCTTACGTAACTGCAATATCTTACTTTGAGAGAGTTCCTGCAGTAGGTCTTCACATATAGGACTGAATAACAAGCAGTCCCAAAGGAAACAATATGAAGGTACATCCGGGAGGAGGAGAAGTCACCACCAGGAATTTATGATAGAAGACCCTGTAAAACTGCAAGACCAAAGCCAGTTCTGCGCCTAGAGGCAATGTCCAGACTGTAATGCTTAGTGAAGGTGTGGACAGATGACCACGTGGCCGCTGCACAGATCTCTGCAGTAGACACATTCCTGAAAAAGGCAGTAGAAGTTGCAACACTCCTAGTGAAGTGACCCTTAACTATCCCCAGAAGGGACTTCCCATGTTTTTTGGTAAGTGAAATGGATGCAGTTGGCTAACCATCTAGAAATGGTCTGTTTGGAAATAGCCTTGCCCTGGCACTGGGGAGCAAAGGCTACAAACAGCTGATTGGATTTACGAACCTCCTTACTTTGTGGTTTGTGTAGTATCTCAGAATCCAGTGCAACAGGTATTCCCCCCCCCCCGTTAGAATGCTGGGGATAGTAGACAGGCAGTTCTAGACTCTGATTAAGAGTGGTTTCTGATACCACCTTGGGTAGAAATGAAGGGTTAGTCCGAAGGACTACTCTGTCCCTATGAAAAATTATGTAGGGTTCCTTGCTGACGAACGCCTGAAGCTCAGAGACCCTTCTGGTGGAAGTGACTGCGACTAGAAACAAAGTCTTCCAGGAAAGGAAGCACATGTCACAGCTACAGGCTGGCTCAAATGGAGGTAAGGTCAGCTTCTCCAGCATAAAATTCAGGTCCCGGGGGGACAATGATTCCAGATTGGAGGTTTCAGGTGGAGGATGCCTTTCAGAAAAGTTTTGGCAACCTCCAGCTGAGCCAAGATTTTGCCCTCCACCGGGAGCTGGTAGGCCGACACCGCAGAGAGGTGGACCTTAATGGAGGAGTAGCTAAGGCCAGTCTCAGATAAATGTGTGAGATACTCTAACACCTGGGCGGCTGAGCATGAAAAGGGATCCCAGTATCTTGCTAGGGCCCAGATCGAGAACCTCTTCCACTTCATGGCATAAGTGGATCTAATAGATGCTTTTCTGGCTTCTACCAAGATATGTGCAACCTGTGAGGAGACTCCATAGCAGGAAACTGCTATGTCCACAGGTGCCATGCATGAAGGTGGAGAGACTGAAGACTAGGGTGCACCAGGGTGCCCTGCTCCTGGGTCAGAAGGTCATGGGAAAATGGCAAGGAGACCGGAGGTTCCAGTGCCAGTTGTTGTAAAAGAGGATACCAAATCTGGCGTGGGCAGCGAGGAGCAATTAGGATCACATGTGCTCCTTTCTGTTGAAGTTTCACCAGAACCTTCTGAATGACAGGAAAGGGAGGAAACGCGTAAAGAAACCTCCCTGTCCAGGACAGAGACAGTGCATCTTGCCAAAAAGCACCATGCCCGGGAACGAGCGAGCAAAAGCTGGGTAGTTTTACATTGAATGGGGAGGTGAACAGATCTATCTCTGGTCGACCCCAACAAAGAAAGAGGTCTTTGATCACCTCTAGCTTTAACTCCCACTCATGAGTCCTGGTTACTGATTGACTGAGACTGTCTGCCAGACGGTTGCTGATGCCTGGAATGTGGACTGCTGTCAAGAAAAGGCTGTGCTGAATCACCCAGTACCAGACCCTCATTGCTTCTCTGCAGAGAGGATACAAGTGAGTTCCTCCCTGTTTGTTGATGTACCAGACAGTGGACATGTTGTCCATCTGTGCCAGAAGTGGTCCTGGTACCAGAAGTGACTGGAACACCTGGAGGGTGTAAAGTACCACCCTGGTCTCCAGAACGTTGATGTGGAGCATAAGCTCCTGGTTGGACCAAGATCCCTGTGTCTTGTGTATCCCCAGACAGGCTCCCCAGCCTGAGTCTGAGGCATTCGTGGTGAGGATTTGTGAAGGAACAGGGGAATGGAAAGGAGTTCCCCTTGACAGATTGAAGAGATCCTGCCACCAGCGAAGATCTCTCTGTAGGCTGTTGGAGATCATGACTTTCTGGTTCATGTTGTCCGTCCTCTGAACCCATTGGACTCAGAGAGACCATTGGGTGACCCTCATGTGAAGTCTGGCCAGGGACACTGAGGAAATGGCTGCTGCCATCAGTCCCAAGAGACGGAGCACGGCATGTGCTGGGATCCACTGAGCCTGGGCCACGAGAGTAGCTTGAGCAACTGGAGTCTTGGCTCGATCTGATGGCAGAAAAGCCTTGCTCTGAACTGTATCTAGTACTGTTCCAATGAATTGGTGCCATTGGGATGGTACTAGCTGGTGGGATTTGGGCCGATTGACCGTGACACCCAGAAAAGAAAACAAGTTCAGAGTGAAAGAGAGAGCCTCTTTCGGGCTGTACGGAGAGGGTGCTGTGAGTAGCCAGTTGTCCAGGTACGGGAAAACATAAATGCCCTGGTAGCAAAGAAAAGCCGCAACCACCGCTAAACACTTCGTGAACACCCGAGGGGTCGAGGAAAGGCCAAAGGGGTGTGCTCAGAACTGAAAATGGTTCTCCAGGAAAGTAAAACGGAGAAAGAGGCAATGGGCCGGGAGGATAGGGATGTGCAGGTAGGCATCCTGCATATCCAGGGAGCACAGCCAAGAGCTTGGATGGAGCAGGGGGAGGAGCCCCTGAAGGGTCAATATGTGAAACCTCTTGTACTTGACAAAGAGGTTCAGCATGCTGAGGTCCAGGATCGGTCTCAGATCGCCCATCTTCTTTGGAACTAGGAAGAAGTGGGAGTAAAATCCCCTTCCTATTTGATTTTGAGGGACGGGTTCTATTGCCTTCTTTAGCAGAAAGGCCTGGATCTCTTGTGAGAAAATGGGGATCTGATCCCTGGGATAGAAAGACCGTCCCAGTGGATGAGGGGCCGGAATCTCAGAAAACTCTATTGAGAGACCCCACTGGATTAGTTGTAACACCCAAGATTCTGCGATGACGAACCTCCACCCCTGCAGGTGGAGGCCGAACCTCCCTCACACTGGTTCCTCCTTGCCTAACGGAGGTAGCGGAAGGAGGGGAAAGGAGTCAGGATGCCGAGGGGAGGGGAGCTTTTGCCCCAGAGGCCGGCTTGGGGAACTTGGCCTGGGGGGTTTGTGCTCCTGAGCCGGGGGTGTGTCTTTTGCCCTAATGCTTACCCTGGTTTTTATTACACCTTCTGTGATGAGAAAAAGGCTGCTTTTTCTGCCCTGTCTGGTACATGGAGCGGACATCCCAAAGGGAGCGTCCACTCTCCTGCAGCCTGGTGATGATATCTTTGGCATCACCACCAAAGAGGATGGAACCCTTGAAAGGGGTGTCCGGAAGGGAGGACTGGACATCTTGTGCCAGACCTGCTATCCTTAGCTAAGAAGGCGGCAGAGGCAGATCCCCATGGCTGCCGCTCTAGCCACTGAGTCCACTGAGTCATACGTTGCGCGCAATGCATGACGGCAAGAGGACTTTCCCATCCTGACCTTGTCCAGTAACTTTCTACGAAGGGTTTCATCCTGGACCTCCAGAAGGTCCCTTTCCAGTTCTGAGAGAGATGCCTTCTGGAATGCAACCATGTGAGAGACATAGTTGAGGGACCAAATGGCACAGATGGAAGAGGAATAAATCTTCTGGCCAAACTGGTCCAATTGATGAGAGTCCTTGTTCTGGAGGTGAGGAGCTCAAGTGTTTTGGCTGGGCTGACTGGTTGTGAGCGGCCGTGATCACCATAGAGTCAGCCTTAGGATGAGTGGTGAGGTGTTGAATCCCTTCCACGGGATTATAAGTGTGATCCACCTTTCTGGAGACTGCCGGGATGGACGACGGCTGCTGCCATACCGTGGTCACCAGATCCTCATGAGGACCCATCCAGGGGGGATGGGAAGGGGATCTGAAGTGGCTAAATCCAGGTGTGTTCCACCAGTCTCTTACATTGGGGATCCACCTCTTTGGAAGGCCAGCCTCCTGCTGCCTGAATGGTGTGTAAAAGGTCCCCAAAGGAAGGGTCCTCTGGAGGAGATTTTGGGGACTCCTTGGAAAGTACCTCAACAGGGGACCTAGGGTCCAAATGCTCAGAATCAGAGTCCGTGTCAGAGGGCTCAGAACCACTGGGGATGGAAGGATCCACCCTAGATGATCCTACAATGAGAGCACCCGATGTCCGTCCGGAGGGAGGCGGTGGAGGGGGGGGGCCTCGGCAGAGGGATGTCCCCCACTGACTGCCTAATCTCCATGAGGAGCTGGGTTCTGGCATCCTGCCACCACGAAGGGGCTGACTTGTGGTCTGGCGCCTGAGGTGGAGGTGGAGGAGGCTGAAAGCCCGGGTAGCCTGGGTACTGGGGGTATTGCCATAAAGGGTACTGGTAACCAGGCAATCCTTGAGAGTAATAGGAGTACCCAGGATATCCTGGCATCGGGTATCCCAGCATTGGGTATCCTAGCGGCATCGGGGGCACATGGCCTGGCATTGGGTACTGAGAAGCCGACGGTGGGACATGGGGGTCTGGCCCTGAGAAACCACCTGAAGGTTCTGGACCTACTGGAGTAGGTGCCAAAGTACCACTAGGTGGTGTGGGATCTGGAAGGGCCCCCGAAGGTCCGCGAGTGAGGAGGCTCCATGTTTGGTCGGCGATGGACTCCTGTCCGGGGGCGGCAAAAGACCTGGCAAAGGGGGAAGATCTGGGAGGGAACCTAATGAAAGATTAATCAGTGACCCTGATGGGAGGGAGAACACAGGATCGGGTGGCTAATCCCTGGAGCGAAGAACCCGGAGGGATGACGAGTCACTCCGCAGCTCACTCTGTCCAAAGTCGGGGGCCAAAGTGGAGCCCAACGGGAGAGTGGAAGGGTCCAGGCGGGCAACGGAGGATCCATCATCTGATTGATCGGACCTTAATGGGCTAGAGAAGGTCAGAAGACCACCGCTAGACTTATCGGCAGGTGTCGTGCACCCTTCGACAGAGTCGAGGGGTGACTTATTGGCCAAGCTGAGAGGTGACTGAACAGAAACCTCCAGAGAGGCAACCCCCGGCTGCCCGCTCAACAGGAGGGGGAGAAGGTGCCCGGCCCAAAGAGGTGAATGGGGTAACAGAAGCAGTACTCACAGTTTTTGGAGGCCTCCCACGTGGCGACGGACTCCTGTCCTGGCGTTTCTCCTTACTTTTCTTCTTTCTTGGGGCTGGCAATGATGACCTTTCCCTCAACTCCTGGAGCTCCTTTTCCATCGGAGCCAGACGTCAGGTAAGGAGGTGGACCTCGAGGGTCCACTTGCACCTGGTCCGAGTTGCCAGGTTGAAGGCCTGGCAGATGGAGCACTCCTCAGTGTTGTGCTTGGGGCCTAGGCACAAGAGGCAGTGGGAATGGTCGTCCCCGTGCAGGATTTGGGCTCCGCAATTCGAGCACTTCTTCTTCTTTGGTCGAGAAGACATCAATCATCGAAATAACTAAAAGAAAGGTTATGAGGCAAAGAAAAACTTCAACTAACGCTGCGGGCATTTGATTGCTGTTCTAACTCGTGGCCGATCGAACTGAGGCGACGGCGGGAAAGAACTGAAGGGCGGGCGTGGGACCACCCCTTTTATAGTTGGGCTGACATCACGTCACTTGACGTCGGGGGTGGTCCCTGCTTATGATTGCTATCTACAAGTTTGCCGTTGGAACCTGACACCAGGGGGGCGCAGTCCTATATGTGAAGACCTACTGCAGGAACCCTCTTGAAGTAAGATCAATCAATTCCTTAGCTTCACAATGATCATTTAGTACAGCATAATGCATATAATAACATCTAGATATACTCATTAGGAAATCTAATTACCATGCCATAATGTTCTGCACAGCAAAGGATGGAAAAACCTTACAAGTCAGCTTTTTAGATTGTGCACATAGGACCAAAGTCTCACGAAAGGAAAAAAAGTAGCCAGCAACAAAGATACAAGGAAAAACGGTCTGTGACATGCTGTCACACCTCTCTCTTCCCACTGAGTGACAACTAAGAGGGGAAAAGCATTGTGCTGATATGAACACTAAAAGCAATGAAGTAGACCACACTGTGACACTTGAGGATAGCCATAAATACCATATAAAACTGTGGGACACTAGTTGGGGAACATTCCATTACATACACTGGGAATCACAATTGTGTAGGATCTCTGTGATGAAACAGTTACATTGGTTGATAGCCTGCTTCTATTTGTATGTATTTCAGGTTTTCATGCTTACCAATCTATATAGCAAAACAGGTACACTTTGCCAAATCCATGAGGCTACAATTTACTATTTCATTTGTACAAGTAAAGGCTATCACTGCAGACACACAACCCCCACTGTCAATAGGTGAAACGGGAAGGCAGGAAGGAAAGGACAGGGACCATTACAGCAGACTTGAATGAAAGGTGACAAATCATTGCTAAACAAATGGCCCAGACAAATGGATTCATCACACAGTAAAATGAATGGAATGCAGTAGATTTCAAATAACTTAGACTTAGCAGTAACATATGTCTTGGGTTTCAATCTAAGTCTTATAATCTTCGCAGCACTAACTGCTACCATACACATAACACTACTGCTCTAACAGGCTGGAAAGTACTTCCTAGTCTGGAATTACATCAGCACTCCCATGTGCTGGCTCAGAGGCACAGGAAAAGCATGACTGCTTGGGGCTATTAAAGAGCAGGCAAATCAATATTAATTACACAGAAACTACTGACTTGTTTTAGTTAAGATTTTCAGAAATAACTCAGCAACACAAGGAATGGCACTAGAGTGTTTATTACAGAAAAAAACAAGGGTAGAGAATATGTTGCACATGATCTTTAAACACTGTGTGTGTGTGTGTGTGTGTGTGTGTGTGTGTGTGTGAAATCTAGGAGGAAACATTGCTGCTTACAGACAGAAATGGGATGTTATGCAAAGGAACTTAATATATCTTCCGCTATAAACGACACTATAAATAAAATGTTACCCATAAATAGGAAAAGAGCAAGAGATGAGACAGAACAAGACCAATCAGAAAATGAGTGGTACCAAATAGAAGGCACAAAGTTACCCAAAAAAGGCAGAAAAGCAGAATGTTTTAATACCTCCACACAACACTCTTTTGACTTATTAAGTGATTTTGTAAAGGAATCTATGGTGGTTGTACCACCACAAAAAAATTATTTCCAACAGTATACAAGGAAATAAAGACAATATAATGTATGGTAGAACGTTGTTAATCTTAGGAAATCATCATTTCCTAAGGTTGTTATACCATCGATGTGACGTAATAATGTTGTTAACCTATCGATGCTATGTCACATCGATGGGTTAACAACGGGGATTAGTCTGTGCATGTGCGTGCCTTTTTTTATACTCGGGAACCGATGGATGCACACAGCGGTAAGGAAGGACCCGAGCGACCATGGCGGTGACTATGTTGAAAAGTAAGGAGCCGTTTCCCTTTTCTTTAGGACCGTCCACTATAAAAATGTGTATGGCCCCTAACGACAACCGGTTACTGTTAACCGTCTCGATGTTAGCATAGGACATAAACCTCCTTTAGCTTCGCCTTCAAGGTTTACACGGTCGCCCTGGCAACCTCTCGACAGTTAATAGACTGGTTACCGATAGAGGACCATACATTATCCTCTATGTTATTCCAACACAAACTGCAAAGGAGAAGGACATCAACCTTATGGATGTTGAACCACAGGAACCCAGGCAAATATTTCTATTAGGAGACTCTACAGTTAAATATCTGGACAGGAAAATATGTGATCAGGACAAAGCGAACAGGAGTGTCCTGTTTCCGGGGGGGGCCAAAATAAGAGACATCACTAGAATGTCTAGACAAACCCTGCATAATAGTGGGCCTAGACCCCTGGTAATGGTACATGCTGGTATAAATAATATTATGCATCAAGATGCTCAGATAATAAAAGAAGAATTTGTGGGGCTAGCAAACACCCTAATGGATAGGAACTGTGAGTTTGCTTTTTCTGAGATACTCCCAGTAAAGGGTATGTACGATTACCTGACAAATAAAATACAACATGTTAATAACTTGTTAAGACATTGCTGCCTTAAACAAAGTATTGGTTGTATTACACACTGGGAGGAGTTTTGGGGTACTAATGAACTAATCTGCTGGGATGGCATACACCCCTCCAGAAAAGAAACATCACTCCTGGGACAGCATTTAAACGAATACACAAATAACAATTTAAACTAGTTTCCAGGGGGTATTTACTCAAGCTTCCTATAACTTAAACCAGGAAAAGTTGTCATGATAAAGTAACTATACTATACTCAGAAAATATTTCAACTAGGACGGGCAGTGATGCCAATAAAAGCAATAGGATAAAAAAGCTAAATTCCACCTTTAAAATACTACAGCTTAATGCAAGAAGTCTTACAAACAAAATGGGTGAACTCCAACACAGAGTACACAAAGATCATATAGATATGTGTGTCATCACAGAAACATGGTTTTTTGATGGTGATTGGGCAACTGACATCCCAGGTTTTTCTACTATTTCTAAGAAACGTCAGACAAAAAAAGGTGAGGTATAGCACTTTATATAAGTAGCAGATTAAAACATTGTGAAATCGAGAGTATACACCCTAACAGTGAAGTAATCTGGGTTAAAATTTACCTACAGAATGGACCCTTAACAATTGGGGTTGGATACCGTGCTCCAAATTAGATACAGAAGCAAACAACAACTTCTTCTTAGCTTTAGATAGCATGGAGGTTACTGACAAATATGTATTAATAGTTGATTTCAACCTACCCAATATATGCTGGTCAACCCTGAGCAGAAGTACACACTGGGAAAACAAGCTGATCCTTTTTACAGTACAAAACAATCTAGAACAAATAGTCACTGAGCCAACCAGGAATAATAATATACTGGATTTGATTTGTACTAACATCACTAACTTTCACTGTAGTCTTCAGATACAGGAACCACTGGGGGACAGCGATCACAACACCGTAATGTGGAGTTTCTCAAACCCTAAAACTAAACCAATTGGTAAGACAAATATTAAAAATTTCAATAAAGCAAATTATCAATTAATTAAACACTTTTTAAATAACTGGAGCTGAGAGACTGAACTGCAAAGACTAGATTAGAAAACAATGTGGGACAGCATTAACAAAAAAATTTAGTTTTATATAAACACATGGGTCCCTGTACGCACTAAATATAGTAACAACAAACAACGAGTCCCAATTTGGTGGAACACCAAAATCAAGAAAAGTATTAAAAAGGAAAAGGGGCCTTCCGCAGTCATAAAAAGAACCCCTCCAATAAATTTTGGTCTAATTTTAAAAACACTGCAAATACAACAAAATCACTAATAAGGCAGAAAAAAAAATCTTGAAATAAAACTTGCTAAGGACACGACTGACAAGAAAAATAAATTTTTCAATTACTGTATATTGGGTCCCTTAAAGGGAAGCACGTCTGTACAGGCCCTCTTCTTAACCAGAATACTCTTATTACCAATGAGAAAGATATGGCAGATGAATTCAACAAATATTTCACTAGTGTATTTAAAGTAAAAGAAGCTATATCCTTTAATAATCTAAACAATTCTGATAAACAAATATGCTTTACCATAAAAGAAGTTTTGACTGCAATTCAAAATATTAAATCTAGTACAGCTTCAGGTCCTGATGAAATTCCTTCCATTATTAAAAACCTTTCTCATGAGTTAGCTGGAATACTCACATTATTATTTAATACGTCAGTTAAAAAGGGAAAAGTATTAAAGGGCTGGAAACTTGCTAATATTACTCCTATACATAAAAAAGGCTCAAAACAGAATACCGGCATCTACAGACCTATAAGTCTGACATCCTCTGTTGGTAAAACAATAGAATATTACAAAATAAAATCCTTTCCCACCTAAATAGTACAGGAAATAATGATATATCTCAGCATGGGTTTACTCAGGGAAGGTCTTGTGTGAGCAACTTAATTACTTTCTTTGAACCAGTCAGCAAAGCTCTGGATAACAACTTACCAGTGGATGTGATCTTTTTTGATTATGAGAAGGCATTCGACACTGTGTCTCACAAGATCCTAATTGAACAACTTATAAAGCTAGATTTCCCCACCCAAATTATAAAATGGATAAACTCATGGCTGGAAATGAGATGACAGAGAGTTATCCTTAAGGGGTATAAGTCAGAATGGGAGGATGTGACCAGCTGAGTGCCTCAAGGATCTGTGTTGGGCCCAACTTTGTTTAACATCATGAGTGCTGGCATACAAACAAATAACAGAGTGTGGATACAAAAATATGCAGATAACAGCAAGTTGGACTGCATTGTGAATAATGATTCTGCTGTAAATTAATTCCAGGAAACCTTGATAATCTTTACATCTGGGCAGTACAAAACAAAATGACCTTTAACATGGCTAAGTGCAAGGTGATGCATTTTGGAAAAAACAATAAACAAGCAAGTTATACAAATAATAATACAACTTTGCAGGTCACAACATCGGAGCGAGATCTTGGGGTAACTATTACAAATAATTAAAATTTAGTACGCATACAAAACAAACAGCAAATAAATGCCATGGGATCCTTAATTGTATTTTCAAACACATTAAAAGTCTTAACCCAGATGTCATAATTCCATTATATACTAGTTTAGTGCGGACAACTCTGGAGTACTGTGCCCCTTTTTGCTCCCCTACATCAATCAGGGATAAAACAACACATGAATCTGTCCAACGTAAACTAATTAAAAAGATTCTAAACCAACAATCGGTGGAATATGAAGGTAGACTACAAAATCTAGGACTTTACTCCTTGGATTATAGAATTCTAAGAGGAGAACTTTGCTGGGCCTATAAAGCTTTTAGGGATCAAACTCAATTAGAACTAAGCTGTACGGTTAGACAAACATAGATGGAGTGTACAAGATCTCATAATTTGAGGTTATATACCGATCTATGTAAAACTTCACATAGGAAAAATTTTTTAACACAAAGACTTCCACCAAAATGGAATGCACTACCAGTAGAAATTGTTACTAGTGAAAATATTGTACTATTTAAAAAAAGACTTGATCTGTATATGGGAGATGAAAAAATTCACACTCTGCGGTTAGTTGTTACGGCGGTGAGTTCAATATGGGTTCACCCCTCAAACTCGTACTACCTATGAACCTATGAATTTTGGACTAATGACTGAGCTGTCACTCTGGCATGGTAGGAGAGGTGCTGCAATTGTAAAGAAAACACACTGTTTTTTCTTGTTTTTTGGGGAAGGGATTTTGTTGTCGGGAGTAGTTATCTGGCGTAGGAGACTCTGCTGCAACTCCAACATGTTCTTCGGTGGGAAAGAATGCTTTGAAGTAATGCCAAGTCCCTTTTAGAAGCAAAATGTCTGCAAGGCTCTGCCCACTACAGCCATAAAAATCCCATCAGTTTATTATTTTGTCCATAGTTATTTTTTGACTGGGTAAGGATGGCTGGACAGTAATGCTTGTTTTTGGTTTCATATCAGATGGAGGGAGAGACAAGTGCATTGCAAACCAACTGAAACTGAACCAGATTAAGCTGGTGGTGGTATTCTACTTAACAGGAAATTAGGCTAGGACTCTGGAAAGAGTTCCCTACTCTTTTCATGAAGTGCCATAGGATCTTTAACAACCACCTGAACAACTACCAGAAAAGGCAGACAGGACCTAAGTTTAATAAGCAACTCTCACCTATAATAAAATTCTTAACACTAGATGCACACCAATTATGTTCTAACTTCAATGTTTTTTCCCCATGTTGACAGATGGATTCTTTCACAGATTCACAGAAATCTGACAGCAGAAAAGGACCACACTGGCCCATCTAGTCTGCCCTTATATCAACCCCTTCCCCCCTCCTCCTTTTACTGGCTCAGAACTTCCCCCTCCTCCCAACCCCATATGTTTGTCCCATGCCCTCTTGAATCCCCCCACCATTTTGGATCCCACCACCTCCTCTGGTAGCCTGTTCCAGGCCTCCACCATCCTCTCTGTGAAGAACTTCCCCCTCACATTGCCTCTGTATTTCCCCCCTTCCAATCTGAGGCTATGTCCCCTTGTTCTTGCTCCCTCTTTCCTTTTGAACAAGCTCCTCTACTTCACCTTATTGATCCCCTTCAAATACTTAAACGTTTCAAGCATGTCCCCCCTCTCTTTTCTAGTCTCTAGTGGGTATATATTCAGCTCCCTCCACCTCTGTTGATATGTTTTTCCCCACATCCCACGCACCATCTTGGTTGCTCTTCTCTGAACCCTCTCCATCCCCTCAATGTCCCTATGTAGATGCGGTCTCCAGAACTGTACCCCATACTCCAGGTGCAGCCTCACCATTGTTTTGTACAGCGGCATAAGTGCCTCCCTCCTTCTGCTAGTTATGCCCCTTCCAATGCAGACCAACTGTCACAGCGTATGGGAATAAACTTCAGACGAGGCAAATTTACAGGTTTAAAACACACCATGGTGTGGTATTTATTTTTCAAAAGTTATGAAAATAATAAATGAAAACAGAAAGAAATTGCAAAGAAAATCACTACTTAACATCAGTAGTTTCTCACATAATACAGTCCTGGATCTTAAAGCTCCTAAGACCATTCTCCTCTGCATTCAACAGCTTGTCTACAGTCACACCTCTCTCTTTCACTCTCAAGACTGAACTCTACTGGACTGAACTGAAGTGAACTTAGTGAAGAGGTTTTATATCTTTTTGTGGGGTCACCTTTTCATGTCTGAACATGTTGTTTTTAAAACCTAGGGAGTTTGTTTGTTCCAGGGGACTTCCTGGTTCAATTAAAGGTACAGTGTATATCTCCACAGATATTGACTCTTTATCCCTGATCCACAGTGACTAAGCATTTTTATAAAGCATACCACAGCTTTTTGTTTAGCTTCATACAGTAACATGTTTATAATGTGAATTTATGAAAATACCATAAGGATTTTGTATAACTGTACTAATCATGAAATGATTAGTTTGATATGGCTTCTGAATCATTTTTCTTTAAAAAGGCTTTATTAACTATTCATTCCTGCTATCTAAAATAGCCTTCATGCTTTTTGTACACAAAATGCACTTTACACAACACCTCTCCAGGTGTTTGGCATCATTCCAGGGATTGGATGGATGGAAATGGAAAAATAATGAAAAGAAAGAACTAGTAAGAAGTTTAGTAGGGATGGTAAAGAGCTATGCTAGGTGGCCAACCTAGGGTAGGGGGGAAAAGAAGAAAAGCAAAGAGAAAAGTGTTAACTGTTGTGCAACAGAAGTTTTGGTAGCTAGGAAATAAGGAGATAGGAAAGTGGTCCATCAGTCACAGCAGAGGGTGTAGCCTAACTCCGCCAGACACCTCCTTCCTTAAGAAAAACTCAGTTTTCAAAACTATACTGGTTTTTCAAGAACCCCTTCTCAGTCATAAATATTCTGCCAAAACTGTAGAATGGGGGTTGGTTGAAACTTTCTCTCACCCACTATGAGAGTTTCACCCCAGGGTCCCTTAATTCAGCTATTTTTAGCATTGTCCACCATACCAAGTTACTGCAATATGACAATACTTTCACAACATTACCCTGGGGCTGTCATACAGTTCAGCACAGTACCCATCTATACTTTCGGAGGATTTCAGTCTGTAGTGACTGTCTACCCCCTATTTCACTCTGGTTACTACAACTCAGACATTTCATATGTAATATCAGGCACCCATCAATAGGCATCATTTCAGCACCCATCGCTTGGCATCGTGTTCGACCCCATCACTTGGCATTGTTTCAGCCCTGTGCACCCACTATCGTACCTTCATCAGTACAATAAAAAAAGAGGAAGTAATATACAGCAGTTTTATGCTGACTTCTACCTTCCTCCATCTAGCTATCAGGGTGGCCGTACAGGTCTATACCACAACTTTCAACTTTCTCCGGGGTGAGTTGTACCCAGCTCTAACCCAATTCTAACACATTGTTTCCACTCAGGGGCCCAATCATAGGTTCTACCCTATACCTAGATCCTCCACAACCCTAGGTTTCTCATTTTAAATAATACAGTATAGACATTTCTTTTATGTTATACATTTCTTATATTTCATTTATCCATTTCCCTTTCATATATTTTCTGGTAGACAAGGAACCTTCTCATGCTATCAACCAGCCAGTTCCTAATTCCCAAAACCTTTGGGGTTTCCTTTCAACCCTTATTTGTAACATACCAGCACTTTGCTTTTGACCCTTATTTCTAACATACCAGGAGTTCCCTTTCAACCCTTACACCATTCTGGTACTCTCAACTGACTGTACTCAGCACCAGCCTTAAAAGCTATATTCATTTTGAGCACTACATGTTTCACACATATCGTCCCATATCACAGGGGGTTCAAAACATGGAAAAGTCTCTTCAGCCACCATGGTCTTCCCTGTTGCTTATAGTCTTAACCTCAATATGCATATGTCCTGAAACAGTCTTACCTGGGGTCTTCATCTCGTCATCATCCAAGTAGCAGCAGCCCAGAAAAATGGGCAATAACGGGATTTCAAAAGTGCCTGGCAACAAAGGTTCCATATGGGGTCCTCTTCCTCTAGAACCACTGATTCTGGTCCTCTGCCACAGATTCCTCTGGTTGGGAACAGGAACACTCTATCAACACCTGGCAGCAGTGCTCCACCTCTCTTCAGCACTGGTCCACCACCATATTCCATCAAACTCCAATCCAGGCAATAGCTCCTCTCTAGTTCTCCTCACCTGGGCTCTGGAATACACACCAGTAAGCTCCTCCTCCTCCTCCAGAACCTTGTCCTCCACAGGATCCTGTAGGTATGCCATCCTGCTCTTTGCCTCCTACATCTGGATACCAAGGCTAGTATCCTGGTACTGGTCTCCTCTTTGTTTCTCTGGACAACCAGTACTATCCCACTTCTAGCATCAAGTTTGTCACAGCATGTGGAAATAAACTTCAGACGAGGCAAATTTACAGGTTTAAAACACACCGTGGTGTGGTATTTATTTTTCAAAAGTTTGAAAAATAATAAATGGAAACAAAAAAAAATTGCAAAGAAAATCACTACATAACATCAGTAGTTTCTCACATAATACAGTCCTGGATCTTAGAGCACCTAAGGCCCTTCTCTGCATCCAGCAGCTTGTGTACAGTAACAACTCTCTCCTTCACTCTCAAGACTGAACTCTACTGGACTGAACTGAAGTGAACTCAGTGAAGGGGTTTTATATCTTTTGGTGGTGTCACTTGACTAAGCCCTTTCTATTGTCTGAACATGCTATTTTTAAACTAAGGGAGTTTGTTTGTTCCAGGACACTTCCTGGTTCAATTAAAGGTATAGGGCCGGATATTCAGACTGCAGCACAAAGAAGCACAATAGCAGGAGCAGGCGCAAGTGCAGTGTGCCCCTTCACAACATGCACGATATTCAAACACAGTGCAGGCCAAGGTGCGCTTGCGCAACACAGCTGAATATTGCGTCAACTGCACCATGGCGCAACCAGGGATGCGCAGTGAAGCAGGGCTGATGCGCAGTAGCACAACCAGGGATGCACAGTGGAGCAGGGTAGAAGCGCAGTAGCACAACCAGGGATGTGCAGGGACAGGGACAGGATGCAGGGGTGCACCACCCATGGAAGCCATGGGTGGAGGAGCACGCAGCAGGCCAGACAGCAGCCCCCTGCACCCCATGAACTGCACAACCAGTGGTGAACTGGATGGACTACCAGCCCATGAACACCAGCACCGAATCCACAGCAGGGGCACGGTGCCTCAGCACATCCACCTGGCAAGCAGTGACCACAACACAAGGAGGGCTGGCCACCCAGTGCCACCCCATCCCACCAATGCAGAGCACACCCTATACAGCGATTCCCAGACACCCGGCCCAGGAGCAGCGCCCAACAGTGAATGGCACCAAATGCATGCCACCACCCCTACTGTGACAATGCGACCCTGTGCACCATAGAGCCATGCATGGCAGCCCCACAGTGAGCACCCCGCAGTGGGCAGCACCAGCCACTGACACAACAACTGCAGACACAGTGCCACCCTGCATGGCCCCCCCATGGCACAGCAGAGAGGTAGACCCTGCGTCAGTACCCGAGGGACCCCGCATGCAATAAGACCTGCCCTGGGCCCCACCACCAGCAGGACAGCACCCTGCACACCAACCCATGCACACACCCTGTCCTAGCACTGGCCCAAACAGCCAGCACAGCCGCCCACTGTGGTGCATGGAGGCATGCGCCACACAGGATGCGACACAGGGCACGGACAAACACCCACCCTGACCAAAGGGCACCCCGACACAGGGCCACAATAGCAGGGCAACAAATGCCGCTGACATGCATCCACTGATGCTGTGTACCCATGGCCTGCACCCCACCATGGCACAGGTATACCAGCCATCCTGCGCATGCACCATGAAGCTGTCTGCCACCAGCATGCGGCCGGAGCACAAGTGACAGACATCAGAACACAGACACTGCAACAGACACCAGTGACAGCATGGAGGGGGAACAACAACAGCATAGCCCACAGTGTCACCCGAGGCAGACGTGCAACATACCGGTGACAGGAGGCAAGCCGCCATTGCACCGTGGCCAGAGGGTGGCCGGCATGGACAGCCACCAATGACATGCCAGCAGACCATGTGTACCACAGACATGCAAGGGGGCCAGCTGCATGGGCCATGGACATACTGACAGCGGCACCAGGGACACAGCGCATGCACCAGGGACCACTGCACACAGGCATCCAGTGCACAGGGAACAACACACATACCACAGACACGGACCGAGTCCCCCACCCACACCATAAGCTGGTCACTGTCGGACACACACACGCCCAGGCCTGCACCACCCCCCGACGCCATGCACACTACTGCAGCCAAGCACCATATGCCCGCTGCAAATCAGAGACCACCACAGTTGTCATAACAAATAAGTCTGTAATAGAGTAGTGAACAGTACAAAAAACACAGCAAACCAAACTATTTACAATGTGGGGGGGAGGCCACATACCAGGTGGGGGTGGGCATGGGGTAAGGGTGTACAACAGGGACTGGGATGAAGGGGTATGAGGGTAAGTTCAGGGGGGGAATGAACAACAGGTGCATCGTGGGCCTAATGGTGACCCTCTCCCCACTTTGGTCTCGGTGGCGCCTCCTGTGCCTCCTTCTGTCACCTCATTCCATGCATTGGAGCAGCTCCACGGTGGCCCTCAACAGCTGCAGAAGCTCCTGAACATTTCATTCTAGGGCAGTCCAGCGTTGTTCACCTAGGAAAAGGGAGCAGAGTCATTATGCATGACTGGCCAGACCCCTGCAGCCCACCCAATGTGCACAGCATACAGCCATGGGCCACATCCCTGTGATGGCATGCGACCACCCACAGTGTCCACGTCCACATGACCCGCCTACCCAGGCACCCATAGCCATGTGGAATGCTGCACACACCCACCGCCCATGTCCCGCACAGCACCACCGTGGCCGTACAGTGACATGGCTATGCGGTGCAAAGGCAGTGACACAGCCATGGACCCAGTGCATGCACAGCCCACCTGCGACACCCACCCACACATACAGTGCCACAGGACAGTGCTGATTGCACTGTGTGGCATGCACGGCAGTGGGGCTGAGTGCAGGTGGCCATGCCCCACCACCACCCCTGCAACCCAGCATGCACAGATGTAAGGGGAAACACGGCACTCACCTGCATCCTGGCCAGCAGGACACTGCTGGCCCATGGCCCCTCCAACATGGCCCAGCTGCAACTGTACTGCACCCGTTCCGACCTGTTCCCCCTGTTCACGGGCCAGACATGCCCTACGGTGCTCCTCTGGGGCTAGGGTGCAAACATGGAGAGGGAAACATCAGTACAGATCAGTAACAAAGCCCCCCTTGGTGTGTGCATGCCCACACAGCCCAGCCATGACGCACCCCCACCACCACCACCCCACCCCCTGTGGCATGGGCCTCATGCACACCACAATAGCCGGACAGATGGACACTACCATTGTTAGGATGGAGCACCTACCTGGCCATGGCATGGCGCCTCACCGGGCGTGTGCCTGCAGACGCCCCAGGTGGTCAGGGTCCCACCGCTGTAGGTTGCCATACCAGTGGCGACACTGCTCTGCTGACCGGCCAATCCCAGTCGACCCCTCCAGCTCCTCTGACACCTCCTGCCACACAGCAGTCCGTGGCCTGTGGAGGGGTTCCTGCCCAAAGAGGGCACCAGCATGTGGCTCTACCAGGGCCACCAAGTTTGCCAACTCAATGGCGCTCCAGACCTGTGCTCTGGTACATGACATCTTGCTGTTGAAACCGCAAGCAAAATGGCACTCTGTAGCACATGTGTCCCACGTGCGGAGGCAGCGTGGTACTGCACTGTCAGTCCCTATCACGCTGTCACCGGACTGCGTGATAAAGAGGTGCATTCGTAATGGACGCATGGTGCCTAGGGGCAAAGGTGCGACCGCATGGTCAAGAGTCTGTCCCAGCGCGAGCGCCACAGCGTATTGGGACACCCTGCATGTAGCGCAGTAGGGTGCATGAGTGTGATGCCCTGCAGTGGCCTATCGTGCTGTGGCGCCATGGTGCCCACAGTGCACCAAGACACGAGTGCCACATGGGCAAACAGTGCACTAGTGCCACAGGCACAGTGGTGGCCGTACCCTGCACTGCCTCCTGCACACAGCAAGTCAGCAGCACTGCACGCCTCAGCGCCCTGGGCATGTGCCATGCGGTGCCGATTGCGCACATCACAGTGCTGCGCCATAGCCTGAGCAGGCTCACCAACATTGCGCAAGGTGCAACAGCGCGATGTTCAGCCAGCATATGCAAATCAGCTCATTAGCCTTTCCATGGTGCATCCACTGCATTAGCATCCACTTACAGTTGCACATGCTCTGATTTGCATGCACTCTGCTATATAAATGCGACATGGGGCTGCAGAGGCCATAGTTAGGTATTGCAGTCCATTGTGGTGGATTGCATGCTGTTGGTATATGGGGACTGTGGTTTGGGAGGGCTGAATGGGACTGCACAGTCCAAGGTAACACCCGTCATTCCCACAGGCTCGAGCATGACTGAGCGTGAGGAAGAGGAGGAACAGGGAAGGGGGAGAAGAAGGAGGCCCAACTTCACCAGGGCGGAATCAGATACCCTGTTCAAGGCATATCTGGACAGGGAACCGCTGCTCAGCGGACAGCAGGGAATGCCACAGGCCCAGGCTGCGGCGGCGTGGGGTGAGGTGGCGCATGCTGTGAACCAGCATGGCAGCCACCAGCAGTCCGTGCAGGAGTGAAAGAAGAAGGTTGGCACGGACAGGAGGCAGATCAAGGACAAGGTGGCTGCCATCAGGGATGCACGTGCTGCCACCTGTGGGGGCCAGACAGATGTACCACACCTGACACCACAGGAGGAGCAGGTGGCCAGCAGCATGCGGCATTGTGCCATTGAGGGCATTCCTAGTGGTGGCTTCCAGATGGGTGGCAGCCCATCACTGCATGGTAGATCCTGTGCTGTCAGTGTGTGGGTGGTGGAAGGCATGCCACAGGGCGAGGCGGAGCCACTGATGCTAATGTGTTCCCTTATAGCTCCTGAGCATCTACATGGGGCAGCGGTGGTGGGTGTGTCCACCAAGGGGGAGGCCCTGGACATGGAGGATCAACCATCCACCTACACAGGTGTCTGAGGGACTGGCCAAGTGCATATCTGCACGTCTGTTCGGACTGATGTGGGTGGTGCAGGTGCGGACAAGGCCCTGCCTGTGTCCCAGCGTGACAGCGCCCACGGTCACCAGCGTGCTGGGACACAGATTGGGGCTGGATCCAGTACCATTGATGATGGACCACACATCCTGGACAGTGATACATGTGGGACACAGGATGGTCCCACAGCAAGCAACTGCACAGGCATTGCCGTGGGTGATGCCGCTGTGGCTGCTTGCGTAACAACCCAGTCGCAGCCTGTGCCTGTATGCCCCAGTGGTGCAGCACTAGTGTGCATCGAGGGTGGTGGGGGTTGTTGCGGCTGCTGCAGCAGTGCTGGTGAGCCCTGATGATCGGCAGCATGAGGGCCAGCGCCAGCAGTGGCCAATGGCGATGGGGGGGACAGTGTCAGCGGTGGTGGCAGTGCACTGCGTGTGGACATGCCCCGGCATGGCTCTGGTGTGCAGTGCCCAAAATCAAGGGGTGCTGGCCAGCAGGGCTAGGAACACCACGAGGGACAGCATGCCGGACTAGCGGATGACCTCTTTGACGAACACAGCCGTCT
Organism: Neoceratodus forsteri; assembly: GCA_016271365.2. Lineage (NCBI taxonomy): Eukaryota > Metazoa > Chordata > Ceratodontiformes > Ceratodontidae > Neoceratodus > Neoceratodus forsteri. The sequence continues at coordinate 930,890,076 of CM057450.1, read as the reverse complement.
TCTCCAGGCTTCAGCGGATCAGCAGATGTGGCTCGTGATGGTGGTGGATGCACTCAGTGCGGTTCTGTGCCAGGCAGACGAGCGGCGCAGCAGGGGCCACGGATTGCTCCTGGCAGAGATGGCCCGGCAGCAGGCGGATGTGACCGCTGCCATTGACAGGCAGACCACTGCACTGACAACTGTCATGGTGACAGTGGGCACCCAGTTCGGTGCCCAGCCGCTGCGGACACCGCACAGTGTCACATCCACCCCCCATTCCCGGCACCCTGCGACACCTGCTATGTCAACACCGAGTTCAGCTGTGGGCATACCGAGCACGCCTGGCATGGGCAAGTTCAGTAGGCTGCAGACCCCTGCTCGAACATGGTTGTGTTCGCACAGTGTCACCCCTGAGGGACCGTCGGTGCCACCCCATGAGGCCAATGGTCAGACTGGCATGGCTGGCAGGTCTTGGCGAGGCTGCCCACGCATCTGTGGTGGCCGTGGTACTGTGCTACATGACTGACCTGTCTCCCACCGTGGCCACTGTCTGCCAATGCCCTATGTGCAGTGTGGAGTGCATTGTGTGACGCATGGGTGGGGTACCCAGCCCTGCACACACACGGTCCCTGTGCACACCCTCCCGGCTGCTGGCCACTTTGGTGAGTGCATGATGATGCCTGCGCTGTGCTGTCCACTAGTATGCAATGGTGCCCAGCGTCTGAGGCATGCACAGTGATGGCCACTGGGCATGGTCGTGTGTGGTCCTGTGTGGGGGTGGGGGTGGCTGTTGGGGTTGGCGTGCCGTTTACCCCTTGTGCATGTGTTGTGGTGTATGTGTGCGTGTGTGTGCACGTGTCGTGTTCAGCCCTGCCCATCCCTGCCGCCGTGTGCGGTGCCCCACTCAGACCCATTCCCTTACTGCCATCCACCCTGGTGTCCTGCCCTGCCTGTATGTGGGCTGTGCCCTTGCCATTGGTGGTTACGCATGGCCCCGTGACCTACCTGTGTTGTCCAAAGTGCTCCTCTGTAATGGTGTCCCAGTGCAGCTGTGCCATCCGGATCAGATGGGGGTCTCATTGCCCAGAGGGTGGCTGCCCGTCACCAGCTGGACCGGCGTCCTCATCGTACCCACCGCTGTCCCCCTATTTGACCTCTACGGCTATTCCACAGTCAGTGGCCATGTTGTGCAGGATACAGCAGGCCAGGAATAGCCCGCAGGCCTTCGAGGGGCTGTACTGTAGGGCACCGCCTGATGTGTCCAGGCACCAGAACCGTGCCTTCAGCAGCCCGAACACCCGCTCAATGACATTCCTTATTGTGGCATGTGCCTCATTGTACCATAGCTGCGATGGGGTCGTGGGGCGCCAGTATGGTGTGAGCAGCCAGGGCCGTAGCGGGTAACCACTGTCACCTGTGTGTAGAAGGTGGACATTAGAATAGTGGTCTGCGTCACTATGCTATGGGCCAACATGGCCGGTACCCACGGCACCTCTAACTATGCACCCCCCACGTCTGCTCACTTCGTCCTGCGTGATATGCATACTCACCTACTAGATGGCCAGTGGGGATGTCCCCCCTCTTGAACCTATGGCACAGTGCAGACTGGTGCCAGATGAAGGCATCATGTGCTCCCCCTGGGTGCGTGGCACATACATTGGTTTTGTGCCTCCTGGCATTGCACACCACCTGGCAGTTTATGCTTGGGTATCCCTTGCGGTTGATATATGCCGCACCCTCTGGGCCAGGTGGCATAACGGATGCCTACATGGGTGCAGTCAATGGCCCCGAGCATGCCAGGCAACCGTACTACTCTGTGGAACTCCTGTGTGTGTGCTGTGCGCCCCACCTGTGTGCTGGGGAAATGGATGTACTCCACAGCATGTGGCAGCAGTGTGCTGAGAAATTGTGTAAGTAGGTGTGACGCGGCCGACTGGGTTATGCCTGCCGTGTCCCCTGTTGGTCTCTGGAAGGTGCCCCGTAGCGAGCAGGCACATGACGGCTGTCACCTTCATCTCCACTGACACAGCATGGCTCCATCGTGTGGGTGCCTGCATCTCATCACTGCACAGCTCACAGAGCTGCCTCAGTATCGCCCAGTTCAGGCAGTACCAGCCCACAATCTGTGTGTCAGAGTACTGTTCGAAGCTGGTGTGGGCTCGGTACTGCCTATTCTGGGCGTACCGCCGACAGGCCCTTCCACGGCCATGCCTCCCTGCTGCCTGGTTTCTCACACCCTTCATTACCACCTCCATCAGGAAGGTGGTGCTGGCCATGTCCCTGGCTGGTGTCCCCCCCCCAAGGTGGCTGTTGTCCTGTTCTCCCTGCTGTCCATTCCTGATGCTCTCCCTGCACCGGGTACACCTCCGGCTTTTGCCTGTGGCTGTCCTGCCTCCTGCCACTGCCCTCAGTCCACTATGGCACTCCACGCACTTTGCTGCACAGTGGCACGGGCACACCTACTCCTACCCTGACTCTGACACAGTTCTGATGGGCCTTGTCCTGCTCCTGCCCAGTCCTGTGCACTGCTTCTTTATATTCCTCCCTGGCTCTCTGTCACCACTCTCCCACCTGTGGCTTCCCTTTTGCATTCTTCCTCCCCTCTCTTGCTCCCTTTTATTTTGGCTCATTTCCGCTGTTGTGCAACTTCCGCTTGCTCCGCTATTGCGCACGGCACATGCTGTTGAATATCATACTACGCATGTTATTCATGGTTCCACCCCCTATGGCTGCGCATGCATTCATTACTGTTGCACTCTGGCGCATTGCTTATTGCACTGTGCAGCTGCCTCCCGCTGAATATCGCACAATGGTGCATTTCCGTACTTGCGCTGGTGCATCCCTGTTGCGCATGGCGCATCCGCTCTGAATATCCGGCCCACAGTGTATATCTCCACAGATATTGACTCTCTATATCTCTGATTCATAACGACTAAGCATTTTTGCAAAGCATACCACCGTTTTTTTGTTTAGCTTCATACAGTAACAGGTTTATAATGTGAATTTATGAAAATACCTTAAGGATTTTGTATAACTGTAGTAATCATGAAATAATTAATTTGATATGGCTTCTGAATCATTTTTCTTTAAAAAGGCATTATTAACTGTATTCATTCCTGCTATCTAAAATATCCTTCATGCTTTTTGTACACAAAACACACTTATGCACTTTACACAACACTTCTCTGGGTGTTTGGTATCATTCCAGGGACTGGATGGATGGAAATGGAAAAATAATGAAAAGAAGGAACTAGTAGGAAGTTTAGTAGTGATAGTAAAGAGCTACACTTGGTGGCCAACCTAGGGTAGGGGGGAAAGAAGAAGAGCAAAGAGAAAAGTGTTAACCATTGCACAACACAAGTTTTGGTAGCTAGGAAATGAGATGGAAAAGTGGTCCATCAGTCACAGCTGAGTGTGTAGCCTAACTCTGCCACAACATACCATTTGCCTTTCCCATCGCCTTGTTGCACTGCTTCCCCACCTAAAGATTGCTCAATATAATAATCCCCAGATCTTTCTTCTGCTCTGTTTCCTTGATTTCCTACCCCAAGGGTATATGCTGCTTGGATGTTTTGCTGCCCCAAGTGCATCACCACACACTTTTTTGCATTGAATTTTAGTTGCCAGGTTTCTGACCACCTCTCCAGCTTCTCCAGGTCTTGTCTCATGGCCTCCACTCCCTCTTGGGTGTCCACCCTATTGCAGACCTTCATATTGTCCACAAATAGGCACACACTACCCTCTAGACCTTCTGCTAGATCACTGATATAAATGTTAAAAAGTAGGAGTCCCAGTACGGACCCCTGAGGGACCCCACTCATTACCCCCTTTACTATGGAATGTACCCATTTACCACCATTGTTTGTCTCCTTCCCATCAACCAATTTTCCACCCATCTAGTTACCTTCTGGCCCACCCCTATGCTCTCCAGCTTATTTACTAGCCTTCTGTGCGGGACGGTGTCAAAGGCCTTACTGAAGTCCAGATAGGCCATGTCCGCCACCCCTCCTTGATTCACGACCTGCATCACCCAATCGAAAAACTCTATCAGGCTGGTCTGACATGACTTCCCATACATGAAGCCATGCTGCCTTTCATCCTGTATACCACTGGCCATCAGGTAGTCTACCACTCTTCCTTTTATTAACGTCTGCATTACCTTTTCCACCACTGAGGTGAGACTGACAGGGCGGTAGTTTTCGGCCACCTCCTTGCTTCCCCCTTTGTGTAGTGCAACCACCTCCGCCCTCTTCCAATCCTCAGGCATCCACCCTGTATCCATGGACAAGTTAAACAGTCTTGTCAAAGGTGATGCCAGCTTCTCCCTCAGCTCATGGAGAACCCTTGGGTGCAAGCCATCCAGCCCCATTGCTTTATCCACATTTAACCTGCCCAATTCCTCCCTTACTCTATCGATTGTGAACATTTTAGAATCCATTTCCCTGCATTCCCCTCCCTTTCCCTCCAGCTCTGGTCCTCTACCTTGACCCTCTTTCATGAAGATCGAACAGAAGTAGCTATTTAATGCCTCCACATTTTCAAAGTCCCCCTCCAGTTTTATTCCTCTCTCCCTCCTCAAGCTCATTATTCCCTGCCATGCCTTCCTTCTTTCTCCTACATACCTAAAAAAGGTTTTATCTCCCCTCTTGGCCCGCTTTGCTATTTTCTCATCGGTGACCTCTTTAGCCCTCCTTATCTTCTGCCCTGCCTCCCTCCTCTTCTCTATATGCCTCCCTATCCTCCTCCCTTTGTGTCATCTTATACCACCTGAATGCCCTTTTCCTCTCCCTGACCGCCCCGCCACCTCCCTTGTAAAACATAGAGGTCCCCTCCTTCTTCTGTTCTTCCTAACCTTCTTGACGCAAATTTCAGTGGCTTTCAGCTCCCCTCCTTTAATAGCTGCCCATAATTCCTCCACATCCTTTATCTTCCCCGTCCCTGACATTTCTTCCCCAAATATCCTCTTCATTCTGTTAAAGTCTACTTTCTTGAAGTCCATTACCCTAGTTCTTGTCCTGTTTACTTCCCTCCCCGTTTTTACCCTGAACCTTACAACCCTATGGTCACTTGTGCCTAATCCTTCCCCCACCACCACCTCCTCCACACTGTCCCCATTTGTGAGGACTAAGTCCAACAGGTTTTCTCCCCTAGTGGGCTCCCTTACCAGTTGTTGCAGGAATACCCCTTGTAGTGCTTCTACGATCCCCCTGCTCCTAGTTGATACTGCTGCTGGGATCTCCCAGTCGATGTCAGGGAAGTTTAGGTCCCCTACTAGCAGAATCTCCCCTTTTTGTGCCATTTTTGTTACTGACTGTATAAGTCAGAAGAAGCCAGAAGGGGAAGGAAGCATATTCAATTCAGTGCTTTACAGTAACTGGTAATTGCTATTTTCCTTTTAAACTTAGATTGTGGGCTTTTAGTGACACTGTACTTTCTTTGTTGTCTTTACTTAGAATTGTTTTTGGGCTGTTGAAAATTTAGAACGTAGTAGTGGTGTATTTCTTTACTGTCTTTAATTGCTGCAAATTTTGGCCCCCCCCCTTTCTCCCAACTCTTAACTATATGCCCTGTTAAATCTGATTGACAGGAGCTAAACAAGGGGTGTGGAGTAGGAGGGGCATAAGGGTGAAGAAGCCCACCCTCTGCACGACAAGTGTTTTGATTCATTTATTTATTTCTTGGTTTTCTTTTTTTAAAAAGAAAAGTATCTGAGGATCAGCGGCAGGATTTTTAGGACAGTAAATTAATAAAACGGGAACTAGGAGAGCTTCAGTAGCAGACAAGTAGTGGAATAGCAGTATAATGTGGGGAGCGGCACAATGCAGTGGCTGTGGGACAACCATATTCAGGTAGACCTTCTGGACACTGAGGTGCTGCCCTATCTGCATGCATTTCTCTGCACTGTGGGATGAGGTAGCCAGACTCAGAGCGGAAGTAAACTGGGTCAGGAGTACCATCACCCCTATCCAGATACCACCCAGTCCAATGCAACTGCCTCAAAGGATGCCGAGAACGAGGAGCACTTGGATGACAGTGGGCTCAGGGAGGGTTAGAGTGGTCAGGCAGAGGCACATCCCAGATCCTATTCACTCAAGAACTCATATGCCACACTGGCAAATGAAGACAACCAAATAAAGGTACCCAGAGAAGTGGAAGGAAAGGATGTGGAGGTTAGCCAAGGAGGTGACCTCAGCGGGGAAAGCAATGGACCCCAGAGGAGGAGGAAGCGAATCCTGGTGGGGGACTCCATCATAAGAGAGATCCAGCTAGGAACACAGGAGGGGGAGGACAGGGAGATGAGGTGCCTACCAGGTGCCATGGCATGGAGGGATGGAAGGAAGATCCAGGGATCACTGGGAAGGCAAGATGGGAGGTGAGCTGGATGTCATTATCCACCTAGGTACTAATGACCTGGCAAATGGGAAGCCAAAGGAAGTTCAGGAAGAGTTTAGGAAATTGGAGAGGGGTCTCAAGCAAGTAGCTACTTCTGTCACTTTCTCAGAAGTACTACTGTGAGAGGCAAGGGAGAGCATAGGGGTGCATGCACCAGGAACTTTAACTCATGGTTGAAGAACTGGTGCTGTGAGGAAGGGTTTGGATTCATTGGTGACTGGGGACCCACCTGGTGGGATGGAGGTTTGTTCAAGCCTGATGGCCTGCATCCATCCTGGAGGGGAATCCAAGCACTCAGTGATAAATTTAAATGCTGAATTGACAAGCATTTAAACTAGCAAAGGGGGTGGCAGGCCAGCAAGGAGGGTACCTACTTGCTCACCCCCCCACAGCTAGCAGTGGAACCAGTGAACCACAGGAGTGGCTATCTCTACAAAGCAGTGTGCAAAAGATGGAGATTAGCACCCAAGAGGTGGATAGGCAGAAAAGGGGCAAAATTCAGCAGAAGGGCAGACAGCAAGGAGAACCAGGAATAAAGGACAACCAAGGAAGGGGCTGGAGTAGAACAGCAAAACAGTCTAGGAGGTCAAATCATGAAAGCCATGTGTGCAAATGCCAGAGCCTTAGCAACAAGATGGAAGATCTGGAGGCTGTCATGGTGCAGTCAGACCTGGACATTGTGCCATCACTGAAACCTGGTGTAATGATAACCACGACTGGGAGATGGCCATACCTGGCTACAGCATATTCAGAAGAGACAGGGCAGACAGGAAGGGAGGAGGTGGCACTGTATGTGAAAAATGACATAAGGGCACAGGGATCCAGGAGGAACAAAATGGGGGAGAGATACTGGGTTAAGCTGGAAAGGAAAATTGGGCCAGCCATCCGCACAGGTGTAGTCTATAGACCACCAGCCCAGGAGGAAGAAACAGATGGGGAGCTGATGCTAGCCATCCAAAGGATGGCAGACAAAATAGAGGTAGTACTGGTTGGAGACTTCAATATTCCAGACGTGGACTGGAGCATCCCAGCAGCAGCATCAACTAGGAGCAGATTTATCCTAGACTCCCTTCAGGGTGCCTTCCTCAAGCAACTGGTCATGGAACCAACTCGGCAGAAGGCAATACTGGACCTTGTGCTCACAAACAGGGACAGTGTGATGGGGGTAACAGTGGGGGAGCACCTGGGGAACAGTGACCACCAGTCATTGTGGTTTGAAATTACAGAAAGAGCAGAACCAATCCACACAAAAACACGTATCCTGGATTTTAGGGGCAGACTTTGGAAAACCGGGGAGATACTTGAAAGAGGCATTAAGGGGAATGGGACAGGAATCAGGGGGTTGAGGAACAGTGGGCAGTATTTAAAATGGGGATTACAAGAGCAACAGAATTATGCATTAAGCAGGTTAGCAAGAGGAAAAGGAAGAGGAGACCATTATGGTTTTCAAAGAGGTAGCAAAGAAAGAAAGCCAAAAGATTGCATTCAGGCAATACAAAAGACACAGGCAGAAGGGATAGGGAGAAGTACCAGGAGAAGCAAAGGGCAGGAGGTCAGTGAGGAAGCCAAAGCTCAGACAGAAAAACACGTTGCAAAATCAGTGGGTAGAGGGGACAAAACCTTTTACAGGTACATAAGTAAAAAAAGAAAGGCAATGGGAGGGATAGTGAGACTGAAGGGGGAGGATGGGGGCCGCGTGGAGGATGACAACAGTAAAGCTGACATATTGAACAGGTATTTCTGCTCAGTCTTTACTGAGGAAGAGGAGGGTAATGGGTCTGAAGGGAGTACAAGGGGTGAGAATGGTGCAGAAATGGACACAAGCCCCTTTACACGAGAAAGGGTCCTGAAGGAACTGGAAGTAATAAGAGTTGATAAAGCAATGGGGCCAGATGGGGTGCACCCCAGGGTCCTTAAAGAACTAAGAGAGGTGGTGGCTGAACCTCTGGCTATCCTGTTTAGCCGATCACTGGAAACAGGGGAGGTACCCAAAGACTGGAGCATAGCAGATGTAGTCCCCTTATACAAAAGTGGGAACAAAGAGGAAGCGGGGAACTACAGACCAGTCAGCCTCACCTCGGTAATGGGGAAGATCATGGAAGCAATACTGAAGGAGAGATTGGTGGAACATCTGGTTGTCAGTGGAATACAGGACCCAAGGCAGCATGGTTTCACCAGGGGGAGGTCATGTCAGACCAACCTCGTTGAATTTTTTGACTGGGTGACTAGAGAGGTGGATCAGGGAGGGCAGTGGACATGGCCTATCTGGACTTCAGCAAGGCCTTTGACACTGTGCCACATAGAAGACTATTACACAAACTGGGAATATGGGTGTGGGTAGGACAGTAGTGGTGGTGGGTAACTGGCTGGGCGGCAGGACACAGAGGGTGGTGGTAAATGGCTGTCACTCCACAGAGGGAAGAGTGACCAGTGGGGTACCACAGGGATCAGTGCTGGGACCAGTCCTATTCAACATCTTCATCATTGACATTGCGCAGGACATGGAAGGCAGAATTTCACTGTTCGCTGATGACACAAAGCTCTGTAACAGAGTAGCCACACCAGAGGGTGTAGACAGAATGAGAAGGAACCTGCAGAAACCTGAAGAATGGTCAGGGGTTTGGCAGTTGAAATTCAATGCAAAAAAGTGCAAGATAATGCATATGGGGCACAAAAACCCTGGCACAATATATCAGTTGAGGGGTGAGGATATAGCATGTACCACGCAGGAAAGGGATCTTGGGGTTATCATCTCTGATGTCCTCAAGGTAGGGGAAACAGTGTGACAAGGCAGCAGGTAAAGCAAATAGGATACTGGGATGCATAGGCAGGGGCATCACCAGCAGAAAAAGGGAGGTCACAATTCCACTATACAAGACACTAGTGAGGCCCCACCTGGAGTACAGTGTACAGTTCTGGAGACCTTACCTACACAAGGACATAGACATGGTAGAGAAGGTTCAGAAGAGGGCAACAAAGATGGTGCATGGATTGCATCACAAGTCCTATGAGGACAGGTTGAAGGAACTGAACATGTACTCCCTGGAGGAGAGGAGGGAGAGAGGGGATATGATAGAGACATACAAGTATCTTACAGGGAGGAACAGGGTGCAGGAATACACTATTTTTAAGCTAAAAAGATGTTCCAGGACTAGATGGCATAGGATGAAGCTGGAGGGAGGACGATTCAGAGGAAACGTGAGGAAGAATTTCTTCACAGAATGGGTGGTGGACAAGTGGAACACCCTGCCAGAGGAAGTGGTAGGTGCTGAAACAATCACAGGATTTAAGAATGCATGGGATAGACATAAAGGAATTCTGGAGGTCAAGGGTAAGGGGCAACAGACTTCTAGGAAAGCATAAACTGAACTTACAAGCTCAAATGGGCAGACTGGGTGGGCCATAGGCCCTTATCTGCTGACACTGTCTATGTATCTATGTAAGTTGTTTATCCTCCTCTTCCCTCTGCGTAGTAGGTGTGTGAACCACCCCCGCCCTCGAAGATGTCCCATTCCTTTTGTCTAAAGTGCCCCACATTATCTCAGTCTTCCCTTCCTCTTCCAGACCCTCTGTGGCCCCAATTTCTTCTTTAATGTATAATGCTACCCCTTCCCCTCTTCCCCCCATCTTTACTAAACAGTCAGTAACCAAGTATGATTGTCTCCCAGGCATGATGCTCAGTCCACCAAGTCTCACTTACTGCTACCATGTTGAGACCCTCTTCCACCATGGTGGCCTCCAGTTCTACTAGTTTATTCCCCAAGCTCCTGGTATTTGCTACTGATCCCTCCAGCATGTATCCCCCTCTTCCTTGTCCTTCCCTTCCAACCCCTCCCTGTTGTTGCATGTTGCCTGCTTTTCCTCTTTGTCCTTGGGGGGGGGGCTGCTAGCCTCCCAACTCTTTTATCTGTATAAGTGGTCTTTTCTTTAACCCCCACTGAATCAGTTTAAATTTAACTTTCTTACTATAAAGTCCTCCAGTTTGCCCTTTAGTACAGCTGTCCCTTCTAAGATCAGGTGCAGCCTGTCAGGGGCATATAGTCCCTCTTCCTCCCACGTTAATCCCCAGTCACCTGTTAATCCAAACCCAATCTGCCTACACCATCCCTTCAGCCACTGATTGAATTTCACAATCTTTTCCCTCCTAGGTGTGCTGCTCTTGGTACAGGCAACATCTCTGAGAAGGAAATAGAAGGGGAAAACCATGCCACTGCAGAACATAGTAAGCTCCTTGAACCCCACTGCAGAACCTAGCAAGCTCCTTGAACCTTGCCTGTACCTCTTTCAAACTGTTCCCCTCCAGATCATTGGTGCCAAGGTAAAACACCAAGTGAGTCCTCCCATCCTGATGCTTGCCCAAAGATGGTATATTACGCCTTGCCTCTAGTGCTGTCATTCCTCACATACACTGAACCCATACAGCACTGTTCCTTGCTCCCCCATTGGATTCCCTTTATAATCGAATCCCCTATGAGCACCACCTTTGTACTCCCTTCTTCCTGCATGTCCTTTTGGTATTCCAGCTTACATCTTAGTTCATGCCTCCCCTTGGGCACACTATTTCCATTTTCCTCCTTGTCCTTGCCCCATTTGGATTTTCTCTCTCTCTCCCATTTCCACTTCCTCTCCTCCTTCCCCCCCCATGGACTTTCCATCAGTCCCTCTTCTTCTATCCACCCTCTTCACTAGCTCTGCCCCTTCCTCATGCTTTGTGTTTACACTTCTACTGCATGCATTTCTTTTGGAGTATGCACCACCCCCCTTACCTCTCCACTGGCACTTTCCTTAGTTGCTCGTGATATACTCTCTTTTCCTGACTCCTCTGTGCTCTGTGACCCCCTTGAGGGAATTTTCTTCCTCACCACTTGCTCTTTTTGGATAATTCCCTCTTTGTTTGTGCCTCCCAGGCAGTCCTCCCATTTTCTTCATTTCCCTTTCTCCTTTCCCTATGAACTCCTCTCCATAGATGGCCCAGTGCATTTGTATCTATTGCCACATGGAAGCACAGGGCCCATGGGCCCTGCACTGGTGTAGCCCACCAGATAGCCCTACAAATTCCTGACATCTGTAGGCAAACAGACTCTTTCTTTGGTACAGGGTGCAGGGACCTGCATGAATTAGGATACATTTCCAGTATCTCAAAAAGAAAGAAGTTCATTGCAAAAACTGTGTTATTACAAGAGTTAGGGTTCAATGTAATGCCACAAAAATAGGGAAATGTGGTGTCAGGGTTTCCAACCCTAACTCCCAACCCCTTCCGAGCAGCCAAAGGACAAGACCACACAAACAACCACAGATAGCCATCATCAGGTAAGACAAACAGCATACAACTGTTTCCAGATGACATAAATGCAGTAACACTGATGTGCTATTTTCATAGATTTGTATCTGTGGCTGCAGAAGCACCTACAGGGGCCTGTGCTTCTGCAGCCATACCTGTGCATGTATGCAATACAACAAGCATGACTACCTGTGCTTGCAGAAGTACAGGCCCCATGGGGGCCTGCACATCTGCGGACAGAAGTACTGTTAAAATGTGGCTATCATGGTTTCAGTGACAGATCTAGAGATATTTCAAGGGGGTATCAGTTTTGTCGACGGGGTAGCACTTTCCCCCAAAAAGTGCAATGTTACAGTGAAGCTCACCAGGATCAAGCCCAACTCTGCAGAACAGTTACTGCAGAGAACAAGGCAATTTCAATGGCAGTTAATCCCTTCTGTCATGCAGAGAAACCATGACACTGCACTTGATCCTAGCGGGCTTCACTGTACCTTTTAAAGTGCAAATTAGGGTAAAACAGCTACTTGTTGCTGGTCTAAGGGGTAGCAGGTGCTACCTCCCTATATATCTGAATCTGCTAGTGCTTGGTTTTCCATATGCAGCTACGTAACTGCAGGCTCCGCAGGGCCTGTGCTTCTGCAGCCAAAGGTTGGTGTATATGTTTTACACCTGTAGCTGAAGAGGTGCAGGCCCCTCAGAGTCCTGAACTTCTGCAGACAGAAATACTATTGCAATTTAGTATCATGGATTTTGTGGTACCTGTGCTTCTGCAGTCAGAGGTCAGTGTCTATGTCTTACACCTGCAACTACAGAAGTGCAAGACCCTTAGGGGCCTACACTTCTGCTAACAGAACTGTGTGTATGTCTTACAATGTGGATGAGTCCCTGTGGCTGCAGAAGCATGGTACCACAGGGGTTTCTGCAGACGAAATAACTCTTCTAATACAGGTATCGTGGATGTGTATCTGTGGCTGCAGCAGCCTGTGCTTCTGCACACAGAAGTAGTGTTGTAATTTTAGTATCATGGATTTTGAACTGCAGTCACAAATAAGTGAGTCTATGTTGCAGTGTGTATGCCACAGATAAAAATCCACGAAGGCAGCACATCAGTTCTACTGCATTTGTATCCTCTGGAAACAGTTGTATATTGTCTTACCGGATGGTCGTTACCTGTGTGGTCTTGTCCTTTTGCTGCTTTGAGGGGGGAGTTAGAGTTGGAAACCCTAACACCACATTTACTACTTTTGTAGCATTAAGTTGAACCATAACTGGTGCAATAATATAGAAACATAGAACCTGTCAGCAGAAAAGGACCTCTTGGTCCACCCAGTCTGCACTAAAGTCCCTACCTACTGTTTCACCATAGACCTTAATTGATCTCCAGCCTTACCCCCCCCACACTGTGTTACTAAGGTCCCTCTATGTCTATTCTATGCATGTTTGAAACCTATTATTGTTTCGTTACTCACTACCTCTGCTGGGAGGCTGTTCCAGGCATCCACCACCCTTTGTGTGAAGAAATATTTCCTCACATTCCCTCTAAGTATCCCCCTTCCAGCTTCATATCATACCATACCCCCTTGTCCTTGAGCATCTCTTTCTGTGCAATATGCCACCCTCCTGTACCTTATTGATACCCTTGAAATATTTAAATGCTTCTGTCATGTCTCCCCTTTCTCTCCTTTCCTTCAGTGACTACATATTTAACTCCCTGAATCTTTCCACGTAGGGCTTCTGATGCAGGCCATGCACCATTTTGGCTGCCTTCTCTGTACTGCCTCCACTGATCTATGTCCTTCCTGAGATGGGGCCTCCAGAACTGGACACAGTACTCCAGGTGTGGCCTCACCATTGATCTACACAGGGGTAACATTGCCTCCCTTTTCTGTTGGCAATACCCCTCCCTATGCACCCCAGCATCCTACTAGCCTTACCCACTATCTTGTCACACTGCTTTGCTACCTTCAGGTCAGCAGATATGATGACCCCCAGATCCCTTTCCTGTTGTGTGTTTGATAACACCCCCCCAATGATACATTGCCCTTGGGTTTCTGTGTCCTATGTACATAATTGTACATTTTTTTGGTGTTAAAGCCCAGTTGCCAAACCCTTGACCAGTCTTCCAACTTTTTTAGAGCTTCCTTCATTTGTCTCACCCCCCCCCCCTCCAAGTGTGTCCACTTTGTTACAGATTTTTGTGTCATCTGCGAACAGGCATACCTTTCCTTCCAGTCCCTCTGTGATGTCATTAATTAAGACATTGAAGAGGACCAGTCCCAGTACTGACCTCTGTGCCACCCCCTCGTCACCTTCCCCTCCTCCAAGTGAACTCCATTTACCACCAGTCTCTGAGTTCTGTTACTCAGCCAACTTCTTACCCATGTCACTACTTTTTTACCCAGTCCCAGGATGCCTAACTTGTTTACCAGTCTTCTGTGTGGAACTGTGTCGAAAGCCTTGCTAAAATCAAGGTAGGCTACATCTATCGCTCCTCCCTGATCCATGTCTCTGGTGACCCAGTCAAAAAACTCTTATCAGGCTTGTTTGGCAAGATCTCCTCCCTGTGAACCCATGCTGCCTCAGATCCTGCAATCCACTGTTTTTTTAGGTATTACCCAATCCTTTCTTTAAGTAGTATTTCTATAAGTTTGCCCACCACCGAAGTCAGGCTTACAGGTTGGTAGTTTCCTGCCTCCTCCCTATTCCCACTTTTGTGTAGTGGGACCACATCTGCCCTCCTCCAGTCCGCTGGAACTTCCCCCATTTCTAGTGAAAGATTGAACAGGGCCATAAGAGGTGCAGACAGTTCCTCTCTTTGTTCCTTCAGTATCTCGAGGTGAGGCCCATATGTCCCCATTGCCCCTTGTCTACTTTTAGTTTTGTTAGTTCCCTGAGGACTCTCTTCTCCATAAAGGGGCTAGTGTCCGCCTCCCTTCCCCTAATGCCCTTCTCTACCATCTTTGGCCCATTACCTACCCCTTTCTTTGTGAATACCGAACAAAAGTACTTATTCAGTGTGTCAGTTTTCTTCAGGTCCTCTTCCACACTTCCCCTTCCCCCTCCCCTTTCCCTTTCAGTCTAACTATCCCTGTCTTGTTTTTTTTTTTCTTTTCACTTACATACCTAAAGGAAGTTTTGTCCCCTTTTTTTGATGATTTGGCAATGTTTTCCTCTATTTGTGCTTTAGCTCTCCTGTCTTTCCAGCCTCCCTTTGTTTCTCCTGGTAACTCTCCCATGCCATCTTGTACCTTTTGAGTGCCTTCTCTTTTTCTTTTACCTTTTCTGCTACTTCCTTGGAAAACCACAGTGGTCTCCTTCTTCTCTTGCTCTTCTTAACCTGCCTAACAGAGTTTTGTTGCCTTCTTTATGGCCTTCTTCAGTTTAGCCCAGCTTTCCTCTACCCCTCCCTTATCCTCTATTCCTGATAGGCTTCCTTGAGGCATTCTCCCATTTTCTTGAAATTGTCCCTCGTGAAGTCCAGGACCCTTGTTTTAGTGTGGTTAGGTTGTGGCCCTGTTCTTATGTTGAACCACACCATGCAATGATCATTGGTCCCCACGTGGCTTCCCATTGTGATATTAGTGACACTGTCCCTGTTTGACAGTATGAGGTCCAGCAGTGCCCCCTCCAAGTGGGTTCCTTAACTAACTACCTGAAGAACGCCCCCTGCAGGGAGTCTGGGATTTCCCTACTTCTAACCGATGCTGCAGCCTGAAGGCTCCAATCGACATCCGACAGAATGAAGTTCCCCACTAGAAGCACCTCACCTTTGTTAGCCTTCCCTTGAATTTCTACTATCACTTCCTTATCTCCCTCCTCTCCCTGTGCTGGAAGTCTGTAGAGCACCCCTATCCTAATAGCGCCCCCTTTCCCTGCCACCAGGGTGACCCACCTTGCCTCAACTTTACCCTGCCCCTCCTATATTTGCATGGCCTTTATGTTCTCCTTCACGTAAAGAGCCACCCTCCCCTTTCTTCCTGCTTTGTCCCTCCTGAATAGCGCATACCATGGTAAGGCTACGTCCCAGTCTTTGTTTTCATTGCACCAGGTCTCTGTAATTGCTACTGTGTCTAGCTCTCTTACTGTAATGGTGGCCTCTAGGTCTGCCATCTTGTTGCCCAGACTTTGAGCATTTGCACACATGGCTCTCCATTTTGTACTGCCATATCCCCTGCTTTTGTCCTCTTGCCTTCCCCCTTTTCCTCCACTATTTGTTTTCTTCTTTCCCTTTCCCTCTTTCTCTTAGTTACCTGTTTGTGTTTGTTCCTTTTGTGACTCCTCACCCTCGGGATTCCCACTGCTGACCCTGTAATCATGTTGGGGGGCAGACTAAGTCTTCCTGCCTTATTCCACCTCACCCCTTGGCTAGTTTAAATGCGTACTAATGTAGCATTTAAACTGTTCACTAAGGATCTTAGTTTCCCTCCCAGAGGGATGTAGGCCACCCCTCCTGTACAGGCCTCTATCCCGTCAAGTGGATAAGTTTCTTGTAATGTGATGTTTCTTCTACAGGGCTTTTTCTGCTACCCCTGACAGTACCACCCCAGCTCTGTTACCAACTTTTTCAGGGACTTACAGGTTATCCACCAATTACCCTGGATCACAGTGCGGTACTTGGCTTGCTCTGTTGGTCATGCATGGGTCTGTGTGGGGTTCTGGCATCATCCCAGCAGACCAAGGATTTTCTCCCACGATGTTCTCCCCAGAGGTTGACAACATGCAATGACAGGCACAGATATGCATGCAGTGGTTGTCCTTCTCCATGTCTGTGTGTACCGGCTGTGCTGCTGTCTGGTGGCTGTCAAGTAGCAGGTGCAGTGCCCCCCCCCCCCGAGGACAGATATCCTTGGGATGTTCAATCCTTCCTCCCCTGACTGGCCCCCAAGTGACCCCCGTCCATTCCCAAACCAGGGCTGCCAGCGAATTGGGCTGTAACACTGTTGCTGCACTACTAGGCTGGCCCATTGTAAATATTTAAATCTGTATTTTTGTATTATTTGCCTAAGGGATGCATAATTATTCATGACAGAATTTGAGGTCTTTAGCGAATACTGCATCAAACATTTATTCTGCATATTGCACTATTCACCATTGCACAGCTGAGATATTGTTTGGGTTCAGGATTGCTTATGCACCTTAAGAGAATTATTATAAAGGCTGTGAATGGGACACAGGCACCCCCCGATGAAGGTTTGCAGCAGTATGTTGGGGTGCCAGCCTCTGCATCTAGAGAAGATGTTATCATGTCTTGCTATCTAGCTTTGTAATTATTAAAGTTATTTGTTTTTACAGCAATCCTACGTGTGTGACATCTATACCTCTCAACCTCCTGCCTTGCAGATCAGAGACAGGGCATACAGAAATCAGGGACAAATGACCAAAATCATGGACAAATCTTCGAAAATGGTAATATCAATTGAAGAAGCCTCCTGTAATGTGTTGTTTAAGATGCAAGGCATTTTATAAAGAACTAGACTGTGGCATTATTTTATGCTTCAAATCCCTACTCTTCAGTGATAAAAATGCCAATTTTATGAAGGGCCAAGGAAATTTCTCAGGCAAAATCAGGGATGACCCTGAAAATCAGAGACAGCTGAGAGGTATGGCAATGGTGTTTGTCTTTTTTTACTGTGCCTTACTTGCAGTCTGCAAGGGACTGGTGACTCCTTTGCATAGAATGTACTCTTGTTTTTGTTGTCATTTCTAATGCTCTGAGAGGGGGCATATTTGACCTGTGTTTGTGGTTGCAAATATTGCTTTGTGACTGAATATACTGTACCTACTGCCACACCCCACTCACCACCTTGTGAGCATGCAATTAACGAGTGAGCTTGTGAGTCCTATCATGCTGCCCAAGGTTTTCCGTTCTGTGAAACCCATACAGCTTACTGTGCCAAATGCAGTGGAGTAGCCTAAAGAGCCCAAGAGAATAAAAGGGAACTGGGCTGCAGTGCAGTTGGGTCTGTTCTTCATTATGTGACATGCAGGATGTTTCAAGTCAGGAGCTCACATGACTGAGGCCTGATGCTTGCAGTAATCTGGTGGTACAAGTTATCCAGGAACTGACTCACCCAAAAACTTGCTGCTCTGTGGTTCTGGAAAGCGCAGAGGCATCACTTAAGGTTTCCCAGTAAATATTTCGAAATGCCCTGAGGACTGCTACCCCATGCTCTGCTCTGAAAAGACCTGTCCAGTGCTGTATATATTTTAGATATACGTCCTAAGGGTGCAGTCTCGAGACACACTGTGTGATGGTTAACCACAGACACTAATTTAAATAAGTCATTTCAGGAGGCTTCGGTGCCATGGAGTCACAGTGAATCAAATGGTATAGCACAGCGCTGCAGCAGTTTGCTATTGACATTCAGTGCCACATGTTTACTGCTGGGAGTGGGGTGGTGATCAATGCAGATCAGCAGCTTGTTGCAGGTGTGACCATCCTATAGCATTATATGGAGGGCTACTGCTCAGGGTTGGTTTACAGGAAACATCATGTTTTTACAGTAACAGTTGAACATTGTATTTTGCAAAAGATATACTCTCCAAATGATTTTTCTTTATAGTGTTTCTTCATAAACGTTTGACTTCCTTTATGTAGTATTCATGAAGTGGAAACTCCTTTTTTGTATCTGTTAAGATGGCAAGTCTGAAACAAAACAAAACAAAACAAAACAGTGCACACTAAACCAGGAACTAGTAGATAAACTACTGTATGCGTGCCATGGGAGTGTGTTTTTAAAAGACACAATAAGCAAGTTATTTGAACATTTAAAATGGGGTCGCTTACTCCAGCAATTGGATTGGTTGAACATGCATTCCAAACATTTCATTGAGACAGCTTAACTAATGTCTAATAAAATGTTCCTAGCCCAGCAAGACTGATTACATTCCATATCAGGGCACAGTTCTATTTAGAATTTTCAGTTTTCAAAAGGTAGTCATTTTTCTGGCCACAAACTGCACTTCCAGTAGCTATTTTCTGCTAACCTAAAATGTCTGACTCTCTAGCTGTGAATATATGGTATATCTGATGGGCGGCTATCAGGTATTGGTTTTTATCTTCATGAGTGATCAGTGTCCTCCTGACCATCACAAGGGACGAAGCTATGAGTGAGGGTTTGAAAGGTCATTGACCATAAATGAAGATGAAAACTATATCTGAGAGCCACCTATCAGATGTCCAGTTCACGCACTCTACCTCAGTGCTTTTGTAGAAATTGCAGCTGCTGCATGGTTCAGCAGAGCATGAGACACAATACTCAGTGCAGGTCCAGAGTGATGTACCCCACTAGCAAGATAAGTGAAATGTTATACCCTACTAACAAGATAAAACGTGTGTCTAGCTAGCTGGGGTTCTGTGCCTTTAATAACGTTTTCATCTTAGTGAAAAAACACTAATGTATATTGTATACATTTATTTAATAAATTATCTATTTATATTGGCATTTTTAAGCTCAGTGTCATGTGTTTTCTTTTCAGTGACATGTCAGTTTGCCCCCAAAACATACTTGTAGTCTGACTAGATTTTCTTGACTGCTTGCTTTCCCTCCTCCCCCTGCCATACTGCTCACTTCCATTACTCTCGCTCTCATTTTCCTCTTGTCACCCTCTTTAGTAACTAAAAAATGTATTAATCTGCTTAATCTTTCATTTTTGATGTAGATAGGAGCACTGCTTTCACAGCGTTGCACTGCCAAACATGCAGTAGCGGCTCTAGCCACAAATGGTTACCGGGGCACAGCTGGGGCACAACAAATGGCAACCAGGGCACTGATACATTGTTACTATGGGGGAAGCTCTGCACCATACGGGGCACCAACTGGGGCACAGCATTTTTTTACCAGGGCATGTGCCCTGGTGGGCCCTGGTGTAGAGCCGCTCATGCAAACATGACCAATGTGGAAGAAGAGTTCGCCCAACAGCACATCTCCATGTGCAGTAGACATTCCCAAGGAAGTACTGCAGTTCTCCTACTCCACTGATGAACATGCTGACCTCCAGGACTTCGGCACTACTGAGCAGCTATGTGAATGTATGTGTAGGAGATCAGTGGTAATGATTGCCTGAAGAAAGAAAGGTACTACAATAAATACCAAAATAGCCCTCCTACTGGGCTTATCTAAATGCTGTCCTCCAGAATTTCTACAGTACAGCAAAGATCAATTACCAGTAATATATATAAAGAAAGACAAAAAAAAGTCATTTTAAATAGTGATGCCTACTGAATAAGTAAATTAAAAAGCTTTTTTTATGGACAGCAGAGGACTAATCTTTCTGTTTTGTGAATATGTTTCACACTGACGAACATACCAAAATTGCCAGCAGATACAAGCCATATGGTCTATCAAGTCTGCTTGAGTGTGCAGCCAACAACCCATTACACTGCAGCTGCCCCTCCCTCCTTTGCCCTCATATCTGAATCCCTGCCCTTGCTTGCTGACACCCCTCTCTCCCATGTCCTCATGGTGACCCCCCAGACTTTAGCCCATCCCCTCTTAAAACTGCCCACTTACGTTAAGTATACCCCCTGACGCCTGTCAATCTCTACAGGGTGGGATGTTACAGTTGGAAACCCTAACGCCATAGGTGTTTGTTGGTATTTTCACTCCAAATTTTCAACATGGGCTTTTGTGACCCCACCTCATGAAGAGCGCCATACCTCTCAACCTCCTGCCTCATAAATCAGGGACAAGGCTTAAAAAAATCAGGGACAAAGGACCAAAATCAGGGACACATCTTCAAAATTGGAGATATCAACTCAGGAAGCTGGTAGAATAAGAGGCTTAGTGTAAAATGCCTTTTCTAAGGAGGAACAAGTCTGCAACTTTAATGTTTGCCATTATTTTGTGCTTACAAATTCCACTGTTTGGTCACGGAAACACAATTTTTAGGAGGGACAGAGTAACATTTTGAGGCAAAATCAGGGATGTCCCTGAAAATCAGGGACAGTTGAGAGGTATGAGAGCGGCACTATCAGTTTGTTAGCCGAAAGGTGGTTTTGCACAGCAACTATGCCATTTGGCGACACAGGCATGAAAACACATTTTGGGCAGGATGTGAAAAATGACAACTGTATTGTTCATGAGGAGGTGTAAAAAAATGGCAACATTGAAAATCTGGAGTGAAAATATGAAAAATTGGTGAAGTCATGAGGAGGCATAGAAACTGCACAACACATGTTCATAACCCAATTATTTTGGGAATTTTTTAAACCACATTTTCAACATAAGCATTTTGGAACCCACCCTCATGAACAGTGGCACTGTGATTTTGTTAATCTGTCCCAAAAGTTGATTTCCCACAGCAACCACGCCATTGTGCGCCACAGGAGCGAAAACACATTTTGGGCAGGATGTGAAAAATGACAACTGTACTGTTCATAAGGAGATGGGAAGAAATGCCAGTGTTGAAAATCTGGCATGAAAATGTTGCAAATTTACAAAGTTACAAGGGCGCATGGAAACTGCGCAATGCATGCTTGTAACACAGTCATTTTATGGACATTCACCATCAAATTTTCAACATAGGCATTTTAGGACCTCTGCTCATGAACAGTGCCACTGTCATTTTCTTAATCTGTCCCTAAAAGTGATCTCCCACAGCGACCGTGCTATGTCACAACCCCACTCAGCAGGTCAAGCCCTCTGCTCCCACAGTGCCAACCTCCGAGCACAGTATTGTGAACAGGGTAACAGAACAGGGTAACCTTCCTGTCTGTTTTGTGGGTTCGAATCACCTTTGTTCTCAAGTTCCAGAGGGTTTCAAACTGTGAACCTCTTGCTAGCGTACCCAAATGTACAGGCTTAGATAATTCTGCTCTTTGGGGAATGTCAGCTATCTTTTGCCTATGGACACCTAACCAGGTATAAAAAATGACCCTTCCAAAAACTCTATGAAAGACCTAAGATAAATTCTTACTTTTCCCAGTATGGTATACCATTAAGCTTATGAACAGTGTCAACTTTAACCATATAAGCTTCACACGCAAAAATAAAGAATTTCGAAAGGCACACCAGGTAGTCTCTTTAAAATAAGATGTTTACTTAGAAAATGTATAAAAAATAGGTAAAATGTAAAGACAGAACAATATATCACAATGCATACAATCAATTAAAAGAAAACAGTGCTTTAGTTAGATGTTGTTTCAATAAGAATCCAAACGGAAGTGTGTCTAAGTGGAAATACAGAATACAGTTGAAACTGTCTCTAAACCTGCCATTTCCATGATGTCACCTAGCTCCTCCCTGTCAAATATAAAAATTAATCCACACAGGATGTTCCATCACTCAGGGGGTATATTAAATAAGGTGACATCAGCAAAAACTCATTTCCAATATAACTCTTTGATCTTGAGTCTTTCCTTTGATTTAGTGTGGTTTTCCTGCTTCCCAAGACATCATAGGAATTTTACAACTCTGCAGTTTTTCTCACTTAGCTGTCATATAGCTTCTTTTAGCACCAGTTGATATTAACTGTTCTTTCCTCGGAAGATGTCATAAAATCGATATTTTAGTTCCTGGCTTCAAAGGAGCACAGCTCAACAACTAGGCCATAAAATGCGACTTTTTTGTAAGTTAATCACATTACAGAGATTTTCTGTTTAACATATCCTGTCCTTTGAACTGAAGCCTGGGGGGGGGGGTCATCCCAGGAGCACAGGATGTCTCATGAGAGACACTCAGTAACACATTTTTATATTACAAAATCATAGAGCAATCAGAACTAGCTGGCCAAGTGTCACAGTCCTCCCCACCTAGACTAAATTTGGGGGCTCTATCCCCTGCATGGGATAAGCTTCCCAAATCAGTTCACTCCTCATAGACATGAGACAAGCCATCTGATTGGTCGCTCCAGCCCTATGTAAGATTGTCATGTCATACACTTGTAAGGCAAGACTCCACCTTAACCATCTACCATTAGTCTTTCCTATTTGCATCAGCTGAACCAGGGGGTTGTGGTCAGTTTGTACTACAAAATGCTGCCCATATAAGTATGGCTGTAGCTTCTTTAGGGCCCACACTATGGCAAGACACTCCTTTTCCACAGTAGAGTATGCCTGCTCCCTGGGAAGTAACTTTTTACTCAGGTACATTACCGGGTACTCTTTCCTTTGGTTGGATGTCTGATTCAGTACTGCCCCAATACCCATGTCTGAGGTGTCCATCTGAACTATAAAGGGCCGGCTATAGTCAGGACTTGTCAATACTGGAGCACTGCACAGTGCCTCCTTCAGTCTGGTAAAGGCTTTCTCACAGGCTGGGTCCCAGGCAATTTTCTTTGGCATATTTTTCTTTACCGGGTCAGATAGGGGAGCAGCCAGGGCACTGTAATTGGGTAAAAATTTTCTATAGTACCCTGCTGTCCTTAAAAAACTCCTGGCCTGCTTCTGCATTTCTGATCTGGGCCATGCCTGGATCACCTCTATTTTTATTTGGTTAGGACAGAGCTGTCCCCAGCCTACCACATGCCCGAGGTATGCCACTTCTCCTATGGCCACCTGACACTTCTCAGCTTTTACAGTGAGCCCGGCCCTCTGTATCCTGCCCAGCACTTCCCTAAGGTGGGACAGGTGTTCCTCCTAGCTGGCACTAAAGTTGGCAGTGTCATCCAGGTACGCCATGGTGTACTCCTCAGCACCATTTAACACCTGGTTTACCAACCTTTGGAAAGAGGCTGGGGCATTCTTCATTCGGAAAGGCATTACTTTAAATTCAAATAAGCCTATCGGAGTGATGAAGGCCAATCTCTCCCTAGCTCTGTCTGTTAACTCTACCTGCCAATACCCCTTGGTTAAGTCAATGGTAGTAAGGTAGGTTGCCCCTCCCAACTTGTCCAGGAGTTCATCCATCCAGGGCATCAGGTGGGCGTCTGATTTCATGACTGCATTCATTCCATGATAGTCCACACAGAAATGAGTAGAGTCATCTGGCTTGGGCACAAGGACTACAAGTGAGGCCCAGAGGCAGTGGGATCTCTGGATTACCCCTAAATCCAGCATCTCCTCCACTTCCCTCCTAATGTCATTTTGGACAGCCTCTGACACCCGATATGCTGTCCACTGTATGGGCGTCTGTGCCCCTGTCTCCATATCGAGTGTCGCTAAGGGGGTTAGTCCAGGCTTGGTGCTAAACAATGGGGCAAAGTCTGCTAAAACCTTCCTTACTTCCTGGATCTTGTCTGGGGCCAGCTAGGGAGACAATTTTACTGCCTCCACAAAGGACTCCCACTTGCTTTCTTCCAGCAAGTCCAGAAGGGGGTCTCCTTCATCCGTCCCTTCCCCAGGACTACACACTGCAAACACCATGTCAGCCCTATTAGCATATGGCTTCATCATGTTGACATGGTACATCCTTTCTGTCTGTCTTCTGTCAGGTAACTCTATAATATAGTTCATGTCATTTACCTTACTAACTACTTTGTACGGTCCAGCCCACTCAGCCTGCAGCTTGTCTTTCCAGACCGGAATAAGGACCATGACTTCCTGACCCACCATGTACAAGCGAGCTCTAGCTCTGCAGTCATACCACACTTTTTGTTCCTGTTGGGCAGCTGCCAGGTTGCTCTAGGCTGTCCCCATAAGCTCCTTCAGCCTTTCCCTAAACCTAAGGATGTAATCCACTATGGGTGTTCCCTGGGTGGCATACTTGCCTTCCCAGTCCTCCCAGATCAAGTCTAGGGGCCCACATACCCGGGGTCCATAGAAGAGTTTGAAGGGAAAAATCCTGTTGACTCTTGGGGCACCTCCCTCTATGCAAACAACAGGTGGGGAAGGTATTTCTCCCAGTCCCTCCCATGCTGTTCAGCAAACACCCAGAGCATTGGCTTCAGGGTACCATTAAATCTTTCCACAAGCCCACTGGCTTGTGGGTGATACGGTATCATGCATCTCTGCACCACCCCACACTTCTCCCACAAACATTTCATCAGGCCCAACATGAAGGAACTCCCTAGATCGGTGATAACCTCCTGTGGAAACCCAACATGGGAGAAAATCCCAAGTAAGGCATCTGTCAGTTTGTCTGTCCTCAGTGAGGATAGGGCGACTGCCTCTGGGTACCGGGTGGCATAATCCACCACAGTCAGGATGAATCTCTTCCCTGAGGAGCTGGGGGTATTTAAAGGCCCTGCAATATCCAATCCCACCCTCTGGAATGGCTCCTCCACTATGGGCAATGGAATCAGGGCGGCTTAGGTTTTCTTGCCCGCCTTCCCTATTTCTTGGCACCGGTGACAAGACCTGCAATACTCCTTCACCTGCTGGGTGAAGTTGGGCCAATAGAAATTCTGGGCGAACCGCTTCATTGTGCGCACGATTCCCAGATGACCAGACAAGGGAATGTCATGTGCAATCTTGAGCAACTACTCACGATACCCCTGGGGAACGACAAGCTGCCTGCCTAACACCCCTCTTTCTGTCTGCACAGCCTGAGTATACATCAGTCCATTTTCCCAATAAACCTTATGTTTACCGTCACCTCCTTGTGCTCTGTCAGAGTCTGCCCAGTCCCTCAGCTTCTCTAGACTAGTGTCACTTCTCTGAGCAGCTGCAAACTCCTCACACATTCCCAAGGCATGGGACAGGTCCCCTTCAATCTCTAAACTAGGGTCCCTAGCACTAGCATCAAGGCACTCAGGATCACTGTTATCCCTAACCCTCTGACAATGGGTCATCTCTTCCTCTTCAGAGTAACCCTCTGTAGCTGTGCGGTTAACTGCTACTGGGGAAATTTCTACCCCCTTTTCATTAGTCTCCATATCAAGAGACACAGGCTGGGGAACCAGGCTCCCAGTGGTTTCCACAATCGCTTCTGTGGGGTTCAGGGAACTATAATTTTCCCTTGCCGCTTGGCTACAGGTAACTGCACACACCATCCCCTGTTGGAGATTGTTGCCAAGGATGACGTCCACTGCCAACGCTTTGGCTACAACCACCTGTTGCACAGTTCCCCCTGTTTCACCCCAGTCCAGGAGAACACTAGTGAGGGGCAATGTTTTCTCTTCACCAGTGAACCCTAGTACAATGACATATTTATCAGGTATAAGCTGACCAGACTCTACTAGATCCCCTTTTACCAATGTCAGGGATGCCCTTGTACCCCTTAACCCTTGCGTCTGTACATCATTCACCATGACTGGGTGCATGTGTTCCCTCATGTTCACAGGCATGCTTCCAGGGACACACTAACAACCCACTTCTTTCCTAGCCCCCAGTTGTGTATTGCTCGCCCTTTTGGAACACTGTCTGTCAATATGCCCAGTTTCTTTACACAACCAACATTCATTTCTTTTCTCAGAGAAATCTTTTCTCTGAAACCTGGGGCTAACTGGTTTCGGTGGAGGCAGGGAGGGTTTTAGCTGCCATGAAGGTGCATTTTTCCCTTTCTGCACTGCCACACCCATCCCATTCATTCTCAGAGCAGGTCTGCTCTTGGCATAGCTGTCCGAAAGTTCAGCAGCCTCTTGCACTGTTTTGGGATCTCGGTCCTCCAGCCAGGTTTTCTGCTCTGCTGGGCATGCCCAGAAAAACTGTCCTAACAGAATCACATTTTCAATTTTATCTACAGAGTTTGCTTCAATTCCTTCCCACCAATGTTTTAAAAACTGATGTTGTTTTGTGGCTAGCTCCTCGTAGCTCATGTCACGGCTTCTCCTGAGCTTACGGAATTTAGCTCTGTATGACTGAGCAGTTACTTCAAATTTTTTTAACAGTGCAGCTTTAAGTTTGCTGTAATCATTATTGTCCTCATTGTCTATTTGACCCAATGCATCCCGAGCTTTCCCGGTAGGTAGCGGGGATAGCTGGTAGCTCCAGGACTCCCTAGGAATTTTAGCCTGAATACAAACTTTTTCAAAATAATTTAAAAAGGCATCCATATCCTCCCCCTCTTTAAATTCGGCTATCTATTTGGAATTCAATTTGTAATCCAGTTATGTAGTTCCAGTTAAACCCAAGCCACTTACTTGCTCTCGTGCTGGTGGTTGGAGTCGTAGCATCTCCAGTTCATGTCACCTCTGGAACTCATGCTCCTCACGGTCCGCCTCTAGCTGTTCATGGTCCCTCTTCTCCTCTGCAGCTCGTTGGTGCTCACCCTCCTCACGGTCTGCCTCTCGCTGTTCACGGTCCCTCTTCTCCTCCTCTGCAGCTCACTGGCACTCACGCTCCTCACGTTCAGCCTCCCGCTGCTCCTGCTCTCTCTTCTCCTGGAATTCCAGCTCCATTCAGCGCAACTCAATCTGCAGCCTGAGTACTTCTGGCTCCAGAATGCTGGTGACCTTCCCCTGCTGCTGTGGCACTTTGCTGGCACTGGCCCTGCTGTCTTCCTCACCGGATCTGGACACTGCACTGCTGCTAGCCCCTCCATGCCCAAGGTTCGGTCTTTTACAGTCACTGTCTGTGACTCGATGCTCTCGGTATCTGCTACCATCAGAGCATCCACGAGGTTCTGCTTGGTGGCTTTCACCTTGTACAGGACTCCTCTGTCCCTGCACAACTGCTTTAAGTAGTCTACAGTGTACCCTCTTTGGTTGGAAGCCATCTTCTTCTCTAACTACAGCTACTCTAACTTGCACTTTAGAAAAAAAATTAAACAGGTAGGAACTTGACTGTAAGTCAAGTGATATAATTATGTTTCCTTTTTTTTTTTAAAATAATTCACTGCCTTTTTTTTTCTTTGCAAGTGAGCTATACAGTATCAGGCTGACACACTGAACAATATAAAGCTTGTGTTTACCAAATTTATCAGCACCACTGCCAACTAATCTGTCACAAAACCTCTCAGCAGGTCAGGCCCTCTGCTCCCACAGTGCCAACCTCCAAGCGCAGTATTGTGAACAGGATAACAGAACAGGGTAACCCTCCTGTCTGTTTTGTGGGTTCGAAACACCTTTGGTCTCAAGTTCTGGAGGGATTCAAACTGTGAACCTCTTGCTAGCGTACCTAAATGTACAGGCTGAGATAATTCTGGTCTTTCGGGAATGTCAGATATCTTTCGCCTATGGGCACTTAACCAGGTATACAAAATGACCCCTCCATAAACTCTGTGAAAGACCTTAGATAAATTCTTACCTTTTCCCAGTTTGGTATATTATTAAGGTTATGAACAGTGTCAGCTTTAACCATATATGCTTCACACACAAAAATAAAGAATTTCGAAAGGCACACCAGGCAGTCTCTTTAAAATAAGATGTTTACTTAGAAAATGGATAAAAATAGGTAAAATGTAAACACAGACCAATATATCACAATGCATACAATCACTTAAAAAGAAAATAAGTAATAGTAGTGCAAATTCCTACCAACATACAGTTAGACTTTCTCTGTCTAATGTATACCTTCTTGCAGTGCTTTAGTTAGATGTTGTTTCAATAAGAATCCAAACAGGAGTGTGTCTAAGTGGAAATACAGAATACAGTTTAAACTGTCTCTAAACATGCCCCTTCCTTGATGTCACATAGCTCCTCCCTGTTAAATACAAAAATGAATCCACACAGGATGTCCCATGACTCAGGGGGTATATTAAATAAGGTGACATGAGCAAAAACTAATTTCCAATATGACTCTTTGATCTTGAGTCTTTCCTTTGATCTAGTGTGGTTTTCCTGCTTCCCAAGACATCACAGGAATTTTACTACTCTGCAGTTTTTCTCACTTAGCTGTCATATAGCTTATTTAAGCACCAGTTGAAATTAACTGTTCTTTCCTCTGAAGACATCATAAAATGGATATTTTACTTCCTGGCTTCAAAGAAGCACAGCTCAACAACAAGGCCATAAAATGCGACTTTTTTGGAAGTTAATCACATTACAGAGATTTGCCGTTTTTGCATATCCTGTCCTTCGAACTGAAACCCTGGGGGGGGGTTCATCCCAGGAGCACAGGATGTCTCATGAGAGACACTCAGTAACACATTTTTATATTACAAAATCATAGAGCAATCAGAACCAGCTGGCCAAGTGTCACATGCTATTCTGCACCGGAAGCGTGGAAACACATTTGGGTCAGGATATGTAAAATGACAGCTGTACTATTCATAAGGAAGTGTGGAAAAATGCCAGTGTTGAAAATATGGCGTGAAAATATTACAAATTCACAAAGTTACAAGCATGCGTGGAAACTGTGCAACGCACGCTCGTAAAACAGTCATTATTTTGGATTTTTTTCACCAAATTTGCAACATAGGCTTTTTGAGAGCCCATCTCATGAACAGTGACACTGTAATTTTGTTAATCGGTCCCGAAAGGTGATTCCGTTTTCTTCTTTCACAGGTGTAATAAAAAAAAAAAGACAATGAGGGTCGGTTGTCTTTTTTTGCAGGTCTTTGGTACACTGGAGGGCTCCCAGCGTACCACCAGCATTACGGGAGGGGGACCGCAGCCAATGGGGTTCAGGCCCCCCATCAGCATAGAAATGGCTGGGGGGCACGCATGATGCAGAGGGGGATTGGGCACCCCCTTGGCACACAGCATAAATCAGGGGTTGGGGACATTATGCCGATGGGGAGTGGGCTCCCCCATTGGCAAACTGAACTGGGCAGGGGAGACTGAAGCTGACAGGGACTGGGCCCCCCCGTCGGCAAGGAAAGACTGTGGGGGGGCGCATGATGCTGAGGGGATTGGGCACCCCCTCAGCACACAAGTGGAATGGGAGAGGGGCATTATGCCAATGGGGAGTGGGCTCCCCTGCCGTCAAATGAAGTGGGATGGGGCATGCTGACAGTGGGATTGGGCACCCCTGAAGTTGGCACTCTGCGCAGCGGCAGTCAATGCCACCATGTTTATTGAACTGCTTCACCAGGAAAGGCACGCTGCTGCATGATGAGCTTGGCTCTCATTGCAGCAGACCTTTTTTAGATCTGGTGGCCAGTTTACATGTTGCTGGTGTCAGCGCCTGCAGCTGCCTTATTGGGGAATGAGGGACGAACCTACTGATGCGTGCCCTGCAATATGTTGGCTGGCGCAGAAGCGCAAGCCAACATGAAAATGAGTCAATTTTCAGCCAGTTGGACTGCTTTTGGCAGTCCCTGGCTATTGGAAACACATTTTTTAAGAAGGACTATGTGTTATATTGCTGCTTTTCATTTGTGCAACAATGATCTTTCCCAGTTGATGTGTGTGATGTTAGCTCAACGATAGAGGGAGGGTGTTTTGATCTTTACCTGCCTCTGCTCTCAATTTAATGGACTGCTGAACAGGAACAGAGCCTTCTAGTCTTTTGTTATAACTTTCTTTATTTATAGTCAGTTTGCAGTACAACATTATTATAACTAACAATTATACAGAAATATCTTAACATAGACATATAAAAAAAACAATGAATAAGATAATAAAAGGTACACATAGACATAACCGATCAGTAAATTAATTAGGTCATCAGGACAGGACTAAATAAAGCCTGGTATCAGGGCTAATCTGGAGGGGAAGGAGGGAGAGAGGGGGAAGTCTGGAAAAACTAGGAAGGGGAGCAGGGGTGGGAGGAAAGAACGGGAGAGGGAAGGGTTAAAGAGAGGTGAGGAAAATGGGAAGGGGTGAAGAAGGCCTAAGGGGGGATAATGATAATGGAAGGGGGGGAAGGAGGTTTTAAAAAACAGTTTATAATATTCCAACCAATATCTAAGCATATTATCCCCACATAAGAGAGAGGGTACTGCATTCAATGACCCTCTAAGTGAGACCCTTATTCAGAGGACAAAGTCCAGTCTGGCTGATAGAAACATAGAATTTGACGGCAGATAAGGATCGCTTGGCCCACCTAGTCTGCCCATTTTCCTACCTAACAGATAAGTTGCAGATCCTAGTTAACCAACAGCTTACTTCCTCCTACCCCCCCCCCACTAGGACTGCCTTATGTCTGTCCCATGCATTTTTGAATTCCCCCACTGTTCTTGACTCCACGACTTCCTCAGGAGGCTGTTCCATCCATCCACAACCCTCTCCGTGAAAAAAACTTCCTCCATTACCTCTGAGCCACCCCATCTTCAAATTGTGCCCCTTGTTCTCGCATCTCTCTTTTTCTGAAAGATGCTACCCTCTTGGACTTTGTTGATTCCCTTGGGTACTTGAAAGTTTCTATCATGTCCCCTCTCCCTTCTTTCCTCAAGGGTATACATATTAAGCTCCTTTAGTCTTTCTTCATATGTCTTCTGGTACAGACCCTGCACCATTTTGGTTGCCTTCCTCTGGACAGCCTCCACTCTGTCTATGTCTTTACGGAGATGGAGTCTCCAGAACTGCACACAGTACTCCAGATGGGGTCTCACCAACTGTCTGTACAGAGGGATAACAACTTCCTGTTTTCTACTACTGATGCCTCTTCCTATGCATCCTAGTATCCCCCCAGCCTTCCTTACTGCCTTCTCACATTGCTTGCCCACCTTTAGGTCATCTGATATAATTACCCCCAGGTCCCTTTCCATTTTACTGTTGTCAGTATCTCACTCCCCATTGTGTACTCTTCTCCTGGGTTTTTGTTTCCCATGTGCATTACCTTGCACTTCTTTGCATTGAATCTGAGCTGCCATACATCTGACCATTCCTCCAACCTTGCCAAGTCCCTTCTCATCATTTCCACTCCATCTTGTGTATCAACCCTGTTGCAGATCTTTGTGTCGTCTGCAAAGAGACATACTTTTCCTTCCAGTACCTCTGCAATGTCACTTTTAAAGACATTAAAAAGGACCGGTCCCAGTACTGAACCCTGCGGTACCCCGCTAGTAACCCTCCTTTCTTCACTGTGCACTCCACTTACTACTACGCTTTGCGTCCTGTTGTCTAGTCAATTTTTTATCCAGGCTACCACCTTGGGGCCCACTCCAAGGCTGTCTAACTTGTGTATTAATCTTTTGTGTGGGACTGTATCAAATGCCTTGCTAAAATCTAGGTAGGCCATGTCCACAGCCCCTCCCTAGTCTACTACCTTGGTCACCCAGTCAAAGAAATCTATTAGATTCATCTGACATGACCTTCCCATCGTGAATCCATGCTGCCTTGGGTCCTGTGCCCAACTGGCCTCTAGGTACTCAACAATTCTTTCCTTCAGAAGTGATTCCATAATTTTCCCTACCACTGAGGTCAAACTAACTGGTCTATAGTTTCCTGCCTCTGTCCTGCTCCCACTTTTGTGAAGAGGAATCACATCTGCCCTCCTCCAGTCCTCAGGTACCAACCCATCCTCCCATGATTTGTTAGAGAGTAGTCAGCGGTGTCACTAGTTCTACCTTTAGTTCTTTTAGAATTCTTGGGTGAATCCCATCAGGCCCCATTGCTTTGTCCACCTTCAATTTTATTAGTTCTTTCAGAACCCTTTCTTCTGTAAATGGACTGGTATCGACCATCATTTTCAGAGTGTTTCTCTTATTTGGTTTAGGTACCTCCCCCTCCTCTTCCTTTGTGAATACTGAGCAGAAATATTCATTCAGTTTCCTGCTTTTTCACTGTCCCCCTCTACCCACATTCCCTCCCCTTTATTAAGCCTCATTATCCCTCCTTTGGTCTTTCTTTGCTCCTAATGTACCTATAGAAGGTCTTATCACCCTTCTTAACAGAATTGGCTATCCTTTCCTCGGTTTGGGCCTTTGCTATTCTAACTGCCTTCCCAGCCTCTTTCTGCTTTAACTGATAAAGTTCTCTGTCCTGCTCCTTCTGTGTTTCCTTATATTTCCTGAATGCTATCCTTTTCTCCTTAACCTTTCCTGCCACCTCTTTTGAGAACCATAGCGTTTTTTTCCTTCGTTGTGTTTTATTGATTTGCTTTACACAAAGGCTTATTGCCTCTGTGATGGCTGTTTTGATTACTCCCCATTGTTTCTCCACCCCTCTTTCTTGCCTGTTTGCTAGTGCTTTTCTAAGGCACTCTCTCATTTTCCCAAAGTCAGCCCTCCTAAAGTCCAATACTCTTGCTTTTGTATGGCTTGACTGTATGGCTGTGTTAATCGTGAACCACACTGTTTGGTGGTTGCTTGTTC
This sequence comes from Neoceratodus forsteri, assembly GCA_016271365.2. Taxonomy (NCBI): domain Eukaryota; kingdom Metazoa; phylum Chordata; order Ceratodontiformes; family Ceratodontidae; genus Neoceratodus; species Neoceratodus forsteri. The sequence continues at coordinate 930,857,463 of CM057450.1, read as the reverse complement.
CCACATGGCTACCCACCTCTAAATCTGAGATTCTTTCTCCGTCCCCATTTGAGAGTACCAGGTCTAAGATTGCTCCCTCCCGAGTGGGTTCCAATACTAGCTGTTTGAGGCATGCCCCCTGCAGGGCATCAAGAATGACCCTGCTCTTGGATGTGCCGGCAGCAAAGGTTCTCCAGTTAACATCTGGCATATTCAGGTCCCCCATCAACAATATCTCCCCTTTTTCTGCCATTCTAAGGAAGTCTTCTATCATTTCATTGTCCATTCCCTCCCCCTGAGATGGAAGTCTGTATACAACCCCCGTGTGGATTGTGGTACAATTTCCTGTCTCCAGGGTGATGCCATGAACATTACCTATCTTCTCCAGATTAATTCAAATTGAGTCTGTTTCTTGTTGGTGAGGGCAGTAAGAGCCTCTGATCTATATATGGAGGTCATAGTATCATACCATTGTGAGAAATTTGGGGCCTGTTTGGAAAGCCAGCTTCTAGTAATAACCTTCTGGGCTGCTAGGAGTATAATCTTCAGAAGCTTCTCTATGTAGGGATCTAGTAAGGGGTGTAGGGTTAAGTCCGGGTTAAATATAGAGTATAGAACCTGTTGTAATTCTTTAAGAAAGTCAGACAGAGCTGGCATTCCCACATTATATGGTATAATGTTGCCAGTGAATGGCCACATTGCCTCCAGCAAGCTCCATCTCTGTTTGCCTGAAATTTAGCTTGGATCACCGGGGTTCTAAAGAACCTGATCAGCAATTTCCAAGAAAATTCTCTCCATTGCCAAGATGCCAAGCCTAGATATATCTCTGATTGGGCTTTGGCCCAGGTTCCCTCCTCCACCTGAAAACCGAGATCTCGGGTCCAAGCTAGTCTGACCAAAAGGGTGTTGTTCCCCCTACCATGCCAAGAGAGTTATATAGATGTGAGCTATGATATGTGTGGTAGGGGACCTACCTTCCACAACTGCCCTACTTAAGATCAAAATTTTTGGGGGGCCCCATCTCTATTTTGGGCTGAAGATTCTTAATAAAAGCCTTGATTTGACAGTAGTGAAATCTATCTTTTGAGGATAAGTCATTCAATTCAATTCAACTTTATTTTTAAAAGGCGCTTTTCTTAAAATCAAAGCGCCTGTACAAATAAATATAACAATAAATATTATTTATTTATTTATTTGTTTTTGTTAACCGGGTAAGGCACACTAGACAGCCAAGTGCCTATTTTCAGGTGCGACCCGGGAGGGTTATATAGGTAGAAGCATACAAGAACAGTGAAGGAGTCAATTACATACAGTTGAATAAACAGGCTTAACAGGAACTGGATAGGCAGCTGACAGTATAAGTCAGATTTAGCATCCAAGAAAATAACAGACATAACCTGGAATTAATGAATTAGGAAGCAAGACATCATTAGAGTTGATTAGCACATGATACATACAATTGTGGAACATACATGACGATTGTGGAACATACATGTTGGGCATGGTAGTGAGCAGCAAAATACATAACAGGTACAGTTAGTGCAAACAGAAGTAAGTGCCAGGGTGGGGGGCAGAGACAGAAACAGGGTGGGGGTAGCAGTGAGGAGGAGGGTGGTGGGGGTCTAGATGGACGGGTGAATCATTAGGGAGGGGGATAGAGAGAGAGAGAATAGTGAGCGGATGTCCAGATTCACTATCTATACTGGAGGGTAGGTACAGTGGAGGCTAAGAGCCCTCTGTATACAGGTTGTTAGGTGGACTACGAGGTACAGGGACACATGGAGGATGATTTCAGGAAGTTCCAAAATGAGGTTTTGAAGCGGGGATGGGAGGAGGAGGACCGGGTGAGGTCTGGAAGCGAGTTCCATATTTTTGGGGCATAGGTGGTGAAGGCCGATCCCCCGTAAGGAAGCGGTTTCTAGGAACCAGGCGATCTGGTGCTGCCCTAGACCTGGAGATGATGGGATGGGGCGGGGTTGAGGGAGGGCGAGGGCAGAGGGGTGGCCGATCTGGCGATGTTGTTGATGAAAATCCCAAGCAGAAGGTGCGGTGCTTCTCTGGAGGAGCCACTCCAGGCGTGTGTAGAGATCACAGTGGTGAGTGAGGGGAGGGGCGGAGAGTGCAGGGGCAGATGTTATTGTAGGCAGTGTCCCATTTCTGGAGGCTAGATATGGGTACAGGGCAAAGGTCACCAGCCCACAGCAGAGTGTAGGGAGGAGGACCCCTCTGGCTAGGGCCATATGAGCTGCTGGAGTTAAGCAGTTTTTGGCTCTGTAAGCAAGGCCGAGCTTACCATTAGCAGCCTTGCATACACTCCGGATATGCAGAGTAAGATCAAGCTGCGGGTCCAGAGTGACGCCCAGGTAACTGACTGCAGCCACTGTCTGCAGGGAGCCGTCAGCCCCAAGTATTTAAAGGGGAGTAACGCAGGATTTAATCTTGTTCTGTGAACCAAAAAGCATGGCTTGGGTTTTCTTAAGGTTGATGGTGAGTCTATGTTCCACCAACCAGGACTGAATGCGTTTGAAGTCAGCATTTAGTTGAGAGTTTATGGTGGCGATGTCAGGGGCACTGGCCAGGATGACAAGGTCATCTGCATAATCCTTACTATCTTTGTTGGGAAGGGTAACCTAGCATGATGTTGAACGAAGCTGGTTTGTTGTGTTAACTTGTGTAACTTGCTGTGAACTTGTAAAGTATTATCATGCCATCACTGTAAAATAAATGTGAGAGCCCCAGAGGAGGACTTAAGTTCACCGAGACTGGGTGGGATTGGGGAAGAGGGGAATAATACTTGGAGGAGGATGATGATGGTAGAATCAGTCACGGTGGATCCTTGGTGGGAATTGGTAGGGAAGGGAAAACCTGGCCTGAATTGAATGTGAGGGATTATATTAGGGATGGATCTGGATGGGAATGGGAAATTAGCAGTTTATTACTGCCTTCCTGACTGAATTTTGAAAACAGGAATATCTTTGGCAGTCTTGGCACAGCACCAAGCTGTGCAGCAGGCACACATCACTAAGTCAGTGTAGTAAGTCACTGACTGGCATCATTCATGACTGCATGGACAGGGAGGGAGTTAGAGTTGGATGGATCGGAGTGGTTGGGAAGGGATTGGCTGAAACTGAATGGATCCAGTCCAGTTGGTGGAAATGGGAATTGGGAAACCTGGCCTGACTTGAATTGGAAAAAAAAACGCTTTCCCAAAGGTGCCACACCAGCTGCCCAGTGCCCACCGTCTCTCTGAAAGTGCCAGTGCCCAGAGAGAAAGACTGAGTCAACTGACTCAGAGAGTAGCTAGCTTAACATCCCCCCGCAGCCTCTGTCAGAGTGACTCCCTAGTAGTCTTCTTCTACACCCTCTACTAGACCAAACCAGCAGGCAGCAGTCAAGTTGTTTTCCCCTCTTTATTGTGGCAAATGGCAATGTGTGGCAGTTTTGATTTTGGCAGTGCGTATATTATTGTATATAATGATGTAATGTAAAATAATAAAGAAGGCCTGAATAATAAATAAGAGATTGAAACAGAAGAATGAGACATACAACAGGGTGAACAGGCATTACTCAGCCTCATCATATTCATTATGCAGATTAATAAAAATCCTTAAAAGCTATATTAAAAAGGTGGGTTTTCAGCGCTCCTTTAAAACTAAGGACGGTCGGGCAATCTCGCACCTGACGAGGTAGAGAGTTCCACAGGGTAGGTGCCATAAAACTAAACGATCTAGCACCAAATGTTTTCAAACGTACCCTGGGAATCTCTAGCAATCCCTCGTCAGTGGATCAGAGGGGGCGAGAGGGACTATAGGGGCACAGGAGCTCTTTCAGGTAGGCAGGTCCCAGATCATGTAGGGCTTTATGGGTCAACAAACCCGACCTTGAAGGTAATTTGCCAAAACACTGGCAGCCAGTGCAGTCCAGCGAACACAGGCATTATGTGACTGGATCTAGAAACTCCAGTCAACAGCCTGGCTGCCGCATTCTACTCAACTGCAGGACAGCAGTTCACCCCGATAGCCCTAGGTATAGGGAGTTGCAGTAGTCAAGCCGGAAGGTAACAAAGGCGTGGATCAATGTTGGAAGGTCCTCTGGAGGAACCAAGTGCTTCACCCTAGCAATATTCCTCAGATGAAAAAGGAAGTCTTTATAACCGCTGACACCTGAGATTTAAGTGTCAAGCGGTCATCAAGTACTAAGCAGATTTCGCGCACCTGGTTTGAGGTCGTCCAGCTCTGGACACATGCCCGTCTAATAATCGCCCCAATGGTAGTATATACACCGAAAACAACATGGGTGCTAAAATGGAGCCCTGCGGTACCCCACAGGGCAGGGAGAATGATGCTGAGGAAAAAATTCCTGACACCACTCTGTGAGTCCTACCCTCAAGGTAAGACTGAAACCATCTGAGGACCGTACCAGACAGTCCACAGACTAACCGCAGGCACTCCAATAGCACACCATGGTCAACGGTGTCAAACGCTGCAGAGAGATCGAGTAGTACCAAGATGGATCGGGTCCTACGATCTCTTGCCGATTAGGAAGAGTCATTTAGTACGCAAATGCGCGCTGTCTCGGTACTATGCCTTTCCTAAATCCAGACTGGAGCAGAATCGTAGATATTGTTGTTGGTCAGATGATCCTCCAACTGCACTGCGACCACTTTCTCAATAACTTTACTCACAAAGGGTAAGTTAGAGACTGGCCTGTAATTTGCTAGACAGTATGGGTCTAAGGAGGGTTTCTTTAAAAGGGGCTTAATTATAGCCTCTTTGAGGGGATCTGGAAAAATCCCCCTCTCCAAAGACTTCCATACGATCAAAGCTAGGACTAGGCCAATCTTATCCACGCAACCCACTAAGAGGCGCGTGGGACCAGGGTCCAAATCACAGCAGGTCGGTCGCAGTGCTCGAATGATCATCACAACATCCTCGATTATGGTAAAGGATTATGGGAAGGCTGAAGTCAGACCATTCCAACTGGGTGTTTGACATCTCCTGACGACCACCGCTGCTCCCATTAGGAGGGGAAGAGCGAATATCCGATCTGATTTTGGCAACCTTATCTGCACAGAAGAGAGCAAGCTCCTCACACCATTCTTGAGATAAGGCTCTTCTGGGCTGAAGACAGACTGGATTGCACAGTCTGTCCACAGTCCGAAAGAGCTGAGCGGTCTATTCTGTGCAGCCGCTATCTCTCTGGACAGAATTCTGCCTTCTTACGAGATTGCGGATTGATAGACTAAATAATGGTCCATCAAACTAAGCTTGTCATCATCACAACCGGACTTTCGCCAACACCTCTCCAGCCTTCGCCCAACTCTCCTCAATTCCCTCATGGTCTCATCAAACCAAGGAGACCTGGGGCGAGGAGTAAGAGGACGAACACGAACTGGTGCAACAGAATCCAGGGCCCCTGTTACCGCCTCATTATAGGCATGTAGCAGATCACCTGGATCCATGCAATCTATCGGTAGGCTTGATAGGTCCAACACCACCATCAGGTCCTCTGGGGATACGCCCCTCAAAGGCGGTATCGAACCATCTCCATTGAGACGCAGACCTAACAGGGTGGCCTCCAAACTGAATCTAATGGAGTGATGGTCTGACCATCCAACCGGTTCCACCACCAAGTTGGATATCCCATCCCCAGAAGGAACACCAGGTCCAATGAGTGTCCACCCACATGGGTCGAGGAGGAAACCACCTGTGTGAAGCCCAGTGATATCATCAACTGGAGAAATCTTGACAAACCGAGAGGAATTCATTGTCGACCCAGGCATTTGAAGTCCCCAGAACCAACCATCTGGGGACCCCCAGTAATTAGAGTCGACAATGAAGTCTCACTTCCTGCAGAAAACATTCTCGCACCTGGTGGACGGTATACGAGACATATCCTGCACCCAACACCCTACGCACAATGTACTCAAAGGATCTGGTGACTCCACTGGCACCTCCACCAGGCCAGTTCTGACTTATAACACATGGCAACACCCCCGCCCCTACGATCCTGCCTCGGGCGGTGTATCACTGAGTACCCAGCCGGAATTGCTGTGGCTAATACAGGCCCAGCATTTTCATCCAGCCAGGTCTCGGTGATGCATGCCAGGTCAGATGACTCAACAAGGTCAGCTATAATAGCCGTCTTGTTTTTAATAGACCTGGGTGTTTACCAGGTCCGGAAAGGGTAATATACCTGTCTCCGATATGAAATGCCATATCATGTGTAGGATTTTCTTTTCCCAAGTTTTGAAGCCCGCATCCCATAATGCTGGTTGAAACACCTCGAGATAGGGGATAGAATACATAAGGGGCCACCAGCTTCTTAGGGATCTATCCCCTAAAATTCCATACCATTTGTCACAAACTCGCTCAGCCGGTCAGCCCTCTACTCCCAAAGTGCCAACCTCTGAGTGTATGATTTGTGGACAGTGAACAGAACAAGGTAATCCTCTTGTCTGTTTTGTGGGTTCAAGTCACCTTAGTTTCAAGTTCTGGAGGGATTCAAACTGATAATCTCTTGTTAGCATACCCAATTATCAGGCTCAGATAATTCTGTCTTTGGGGGGGCCAGATATCTTTGCCTACAGGCACCCAACCAGGTCTTTCAAATGAACCCTTAGAACTCCATGCAAGACTTTAGAGAACTCTATCCGTTTCCCAGTTTGGTATATCAGTAAGCTCATACACAGTGTTAACTGTAACCTTTTAAAAACTCCACTTAAATAAAAAGAAATATCAAGACACTCCAGGCAGTTTCCGTTGTAAAATATATCTTTACTTTAAAATATCAAAACAGAACAATAAATACAGAACAAATATCCCAAACACATACAATCTTAAAAACAAAACAGGTTTTTAAAGTACAAACTAAGCTCTCTTATCCACATAATACTGATCTACTACAGTGCTGATGTTGTCCTTCTTCTCTCAGTCAGAAATAAAATAAAAATGTGTTTCTCTAGGGCTTGCTCAGTTGGATAAAAGCAGTCTGGAGCCGGCCTCCTCTCTGAGGTCATTAAACTCCACCTTGGAGTATTAAAAGTTATACTTTACAGCACAGGATGTCCCAACAAGATTTTAAAAAAATGAGAAGTGACATACTCAATTTCTTCTCCTCAGGTTAACTGGTCACAACTAGTTTTTGTTCTGACACACACACACACACACACAGAGTTTCTGTGATGTCCTTACAAAGCATCCTGGGAATGTGTATTGGACCTTCTAAATTCGTCTGAATCCTTGTTATCTACACATCAAAAGTCTTTCTGATGTAATTCAAGGGCTTCCTGTGACACCCCTCCCAACACAGGTTCTTCCTGGCAACTATTGCAAGTCAAATGATCTCCCTGAGGGCATTATAAAGTGGATACTTTGGTTCCTGCCTTCGAAGAAAATTTAACAAAGGAATTGCATTTTAAATAGCTGCAGATTTAGCTATGTCCTGTTCTTTGAACTTATCCCTGTTTTTTTTTGGATGTGTCAGTTCAGTAGGACTGTGGGTCTTCTGACTGCCCTTCCCTTACATAAATTATATGTAATACAAAAAAATTTTGATACATGGATCAGAATCAGTGGTCCAAGTGTGACACCATGTATCGAAGGTGAGGGCTGTATATGGATTAGTCTCCTTAAGGAGAACCATTTTTTTTTTGCCCTCTGCCAGCAGAGTCCTGTGTAAGTTGGTAAGTTCCCCCTCCTCCAACTCCAAAGACTTCCATTTGGCTGAATAGTGTCTATTAGCCCAGCAATGAATTATTCTAATTTGTGTGGCCTGATGCTATAATTTAAAATTTGGGAGGGATAGCCCACCCTGCCCTCTTGGCACCTGAAGCAGGGACAAACGGACCCTGACCCAATGCAGGCCCCAAAGAAATCTTGAAATCTTTCTATTTAAAGAGCCACTGATGCCAAAAGTGCTACACTACAGAATCCAAATAAACATACTCCCAGTAAATCTCATACCAAAAACTAGATTTTTACGTTACTTGGTTTTAAAGTTATTAGCCATTTTGTAACTTTGATTGCACTACCTGTGCAATAAAAGCAGGTGTCAGTAAAGAGCTGCTGATGATGTCATGTAGGGAGCTCAATGTCTAGTAATGACTGTCAGCAAGCTTATAAGTCCCATTTCTCCAAAGTTGTAAAGATCATGTGCAATGGTTTTCACAAGTAAAACAGACAGCACCAGTCAGTAAACATTGCTATAAATACTATATATGTTCCAAGTTTTGTAATAAAGTTGATAAAATTGTATTATTTAATGTTGTTTTTGTGTGGTCCATTTCACCAGGATCGCTGGATACCGAGTCAGTATGCCTCCAGACTGCTGAAGCCAGTTAGAGTGCTACTAATTTTACTGCTGTTTGTCATTGTCTGCTTTATAATATGTTTTAATAGGGGCCTTATATGTGTTAATTCCTACTAGGGGTGGAAGTGTTAGCTCTGGTAAAATGATCATTGTAATTCAGAGTAGAACATAGATGAGTCTGATCCACCCCTATTAACAAGGAGATGGGATAATTGTTTTAAATTGCCATTCTTAGAAGTTGCCTCAATTGACTGATAGCCAGGTGAGAATGAGCTCAGCCTTTCGTCAGAAACTTATTCAGTCTGCAAACCTCACAGTGTACTATGATCCGGCATTCAGCAAAAGGACCTCAATAAAAAGGCATCCAGACAAAATATTGTCAGTTTTGTTACAAAGTCTGAAACACAAAGTTTTTAAAGCAATGTTTACTAACTCATGCTGCCTGTTTTACTTATGAAAGCCATTGCACATGATCTTTACAGCTTTAGAGAAACAGTTCCTATAAGCTTGCTGACATGGAAGAATAAACTGTAAGGTCCCTAGATGACATCAGTAGCAGCTCTTCACTGGAACAGACTTTCTTTGAACAGGTAGTGAAATCAAGGTTACAAAATGGCTAATAACTTTAAAATGAAGTAGCATAGAAATCTACTTTTTGGTATGAGATTTACTATGGATATGCTGATTCTATTCTGCAATGTAGCATTTTTGGTCAGATGGAGTCAGCAGCTCTTTAAGGAGCAATAGAAAAGGTCTGGAATAGGTACCAGGAGGGTCTGTGCCATGTAAAGAAAGTGGGGTAAAATTACCATTTTTATCACCTGTATCCTTCAGAATAACAGAATGGGGAGAACTGCCCATCTCTCAAGTTCTGAGCTGATGTCTTGTAGTAAGGGTGGGTAATTCAGTGCATATATGCCCGGAGGGGTAGGATCTAATTGGACTCCCAGGTATTTCAGGTGTTTCGGATTCCACTTAAAGGGAAATCATTGTTGAACATATTCAGAGGGGGTGTTATGAAGCTGCAGGATTTCAGTCTTTCCAGTATTCACTTTAGAGCCTGCAACCTGGCTGAACTCCTCCAAACATGTCAAGTGTGGGGGAGAGCTCGCTCAGGATTGTTTAAGTATATTAATAAATCATCGGTGTATAACGCCAGTTTCTGTGTTTCGCCTCCCAGGTCAAGCCCCTGTATCTCTTCCCTTTCTCTCAATGCCCAGGCCAAAGGCTCTAAATATAAATCAAAAAGTAAGGGGGAAAGGGGGCATCCCTGCCTTGTGCCCCTGTGGAGGAAAATAGGTTCGGAAATCCTTCCATTTATTTTGATAAAACTCTGGGTTTGATATAAATATTATTAATAATTTTAACATAGGGCTCAGAGAATCCAAAATGTTTAAGGGTAAGCCCCCAAAAATTCCATGCTACCTGGTCGAAGGCCTTCTCCACATCTAAGCTCATGAGAAGGAAGGGAGACCCCGACCGAGTAGCACGGTGTAAGATATGTAATGTTCGTTTGACACTGTCCTGGGTCTGCCTACCCAGGACAAATCCAGTTTGATCAAAGTCAATTAATGTAGGCAGGATCGACTCCAATCCCCTAGCAATGATACTGGTGTATATTTTTTAGTCAATATTGAGAACCAAAATTGGTCTGTAGGATTTACATTGAGAGGTAACTTTACCCGGTTTTGGGATAAATATGACTGCATAGTTCCAGGTGTCAGCCATCTTTCCACCAGAGTGTGCTTCTTGGCAAGCATTTTACAGGGGCTATTCCAGGTCCTTTTTAAAAAACTTAAAAAATTCTGGCGTATACCCGTCAGAATCCGGGGATTTACAAGATTTCAGTTTTTGGAAGGCCTGGTCTAATGCTGTCTGTGTGATGGGGCTCTCTAACTGCTGATTAATCTCTGGGCTAACTTTTGGGAGTGGGAACCTGGTCAGGTAAGCCTCTATCTGAGTCTCCTCAGCAACTCGTTCAGGTGAGTAGAGCTCCTGATAGAAATTTTTGAAGGCTGTCAGAATTTGTTTATGCACTCTCTGCAACTTCCAAATTTTAGGGTCTCTAATCTTGGAGATCATTGACTGGTCCATTTGCTGCCTCAAACGGTGGGCCAATAGTCTAGTAGCTCTTGGGCCTATCTCACCATATTTCTGTCTTAGTCATTGCAGAGCCTGCTCTGTCTTAATGCCCAGCTGTTTCTGGATAAGTTGTTTTAAAGTGCCTATCCTGTCAGAGGTGACCCATCTCCCGCTGCATGCTGGGCCTGCGCTTCTTTAAGTTGGGTCTGTAGGTCTCCCATCCTAGCAGTCTGTTGCCTTTTAAAGTAAGCTGAACATTTAATTATATCCCCCCCCCCCAGCATCTTTTTTAACGTATCCCATATAGTGGCCCGGGAGATATCCAGGGTATCGTTGTCTTGCATTATCTGGGTAAGCCTTCTTCTGGCCAGATCTGTAAATTCCTTTAGAGTTAATAGATAATTATTAAATCTCCATATTGTTTGCCCCTTTTATGATTTCCAGTTTAAGCTTAAAGAAACCTGTGAATGATCTGACAATACTGAGGGGACATGTTCACACCCTATTATCTGGTGCTGATGCTCGCCCGACATTAAAAAATAGGCAATGCAGGCATAAGAACCACGTGGGTGAGAAAAATGTGTATACTCCTGTCTCCTATGGTGTACCGATCTCCAGGCATCTACTCAAGAAGACCTTTTTAGACATGATTTGGTCACCCTGCTCACCGGAGTATTCCTTGGGAGGTCAGGTCTAGAAGTGTCAATATGGTGTAATACCTGGTTGAGGTCCCCCACCACCACCAAAACCCCGCTATGGTGATACGAGACTTTAAGGAGTAGCTCTTTCATAGTTTTTGTGTTACTGCCTGGGGGCACATAGAGGGAGGCTAGAGTGATGAGTGACCCCACCAGAGTGCCTGAAACAATAGCTAGGCCACCCTCTGGATCAGAACAGCTCATGTTTGTTTTAAAATGGGAGCCCTTAGGTAATAAAATGACTGTGCCTCGTCTCTTCCTCTTTGGTATAAGGAGGCTAATACCCAAGGGGACCTGCCTAATTTTGCATGTTTGGTTTTACTAAGTGGGTCTCCTGCAGGAGTATGGCAGAAGGGGCCTGCCGTTTCAATACAGAGAGGGCCTTATAATGCTTAATTGGATTATTCAATCCATTTACATTATGGGAGAGAATTTTTATGATATGTTATTCAACCATTTGGGAGAATAAAAATGGACAATTCAGTTATAAAATAACCAGCAGGTATCTGGAATAAAGATACCAGCTCAGGTTCCCTGAACTGGGGCACAAAATCCTGTAAATCCATGAGCTTATGTCTGATAAATCCCCTCACTCCCCCCCCCCATCCCCGAGCCCCTACACATGAAAATCTGATGACCTTGGGTTACAACAAAACACATAGAACAATATAAAACAGAACAATTATTTAACACCAACTCCTGAGAGTCCCGTGGGGGGGCACCCAACTATTGGGGCCCCTCCGATGGTCTGAGCTATTTACAATGTGACCCCCAAGGCAGGGGAACTGACCTTGTTGTTCCCTATATCCCCAGATTAAAAGGCCTGAAGGTAGAAGATAAGGAGCTCCATGAGGAGCTCGGTCCTCTGGGACCCTAACAAATGTGAGTCCCTGACAGGTGTTGTGGCTTAGCGACATCATTGTAGTCCTACTGGGCAGTTGAGAGAAGACCCGTGTGCCCTCATGGGCAAGGTATAGAGTCTCCTCAGAACCTCCACGCCCCAGCAGGAGTAAGGTGAGCACAGTACAGAGGATCCTCATGAACCGTTTAACCTTCGAGGATCGCTCCCCCAACCCTCCCCAGGCAGACATGCGTATTCAACAATAACATTGATGCCCTTACAAACTAATACATATAATAGGTATCAACATCAACCAGCAAGTATTCCTAAACATATTTAATTGCAGGAGGTGTTAGGTATGTAGACAATCTACAGAATTTGATAAAGGAGGACGTCAATGGGTGACAGCCCACGTCTCTCTGCGTTTCATACAGAACGAGTCTTAAGTTCTAATGTTGATGCAGCCTCTCCCGGTGCTTAAAGATCATGTCAGAGAGTCAAGATGTCTCCCCTCCTCTCTTTTCGGCCCATATTAAACTCTCGGACCGCATGTAACAGAGACCCATCGACATCATAGGCCCCACAGAAAGCAGAGGTGTAATCGAGCCAAAAATGAACAGTTAACAAATGCAATATTTCAGTTCTCTGCCCTTAAGCCATTATCAGCCAGTCCCTAAAGAAATCTCCTTGCTTAAGGTAGGCAGAGTTTTTTAATGAAAGCAAAGCTAGCACTCACAGGCAGTTAGAAGTTTGTTTCAGGTATTCTTCTCGCCTGATTCCGATAGATCTCCTTGCCGGGGATGCGTGAGTTTCTGCAGCATCTGCTTGATATCCTCCATAGTGCTAGGTGCCATTCCTCTGCCGCGTTTCCTGGTGTTGTTTCGGGTAGCAACCTCCCATCTAGAACGTGTGGCTGTGGATTGATTCAGGTGGGATGGCTCCTCTGTAATCTCATGGCCCTTCTCTTTCAGTGCACTCCATGCCTCCTCGGCTGTATGATAAAGCTCAACTCTGGTCTCCCATCTGACTCTAAGGAGAGCAGGGTAAGGCATCTGGAATCTGACTCCTAGTGCCTTTATTTTACGCAGGATAGGAGCATAGGCCAGCCTGTGTTGTTGAATTTGGGGGGGGATAGTCCTGATCACATAATAGGCGGGATTCATTATTGTCGACTTTCTGTTGTCACCATGCTGATCGAAGGGTAAACTCTTTATCTCTATAGCTCAAAAACTTGGCAATAATTGACCCGGAATGTGCAGTAGCCAGGGTTGGTTTGGGTATCAGAGCCCTGTGAGCCCGCTTGATGCAAAAGGTAAACCCTCGTGGCAGATCCAGGACATTTTTGAGCAAGTTGCTGAGGAAGTCAGCAATCTCTCCCTCCTCAGTACCTTCTGGGAGGCCATAAATGTGAAGGTTCTCTTGCCAGGCATGAGCCTCCAGACCAATACACTTTGCTGCCATAGATTCTTGTTGCTGAGTGATGGACTCCACTGCCCTAGAGAGCATACCTCTCAACCTTTTGTCCCCCAAATGTGGAACATTGCCTGTCAAAATGTGGAACAAATGGGCAAAATGTGGAACACTTAAACAAATCTTTACCTAAGAAGCTCAAAACACTGTTAACATGTTGCATTTATGTTAAGAAAGTCTGTTATTAATTGAATAATATATTTTTTGCATCCTTTACTATGGATTTTTGCTTTAAAATGTTGACTTTGAATGTGGAACAAGTCCTCACTATGTGGAACAGGGAGCTTTTCTGAAGTAAAATGAGGAACGTTCCTTGTAATGTGGTACAGTTGAGAGGTATGCTAGAGAGCTGTATCAGGTCATCTACTGCCGTAGAAATACGCTCTTCTGTTTTGTTAACTCTGGTCTCTAGTTTAGTAATGCTGGTATGTAACCTCTCAAATTCTATTTTATTCTCTGATCTGAACTGTTTGATTTCAGTCAGTAAAATTTCAAATCTGGATCGGGACAAAGTCTCCAGTTTGGCCTCTGTATCGCAGCTTGTCATGCTTATTGGAGAGTGCCCTCTGCCAGCCTCCGAGCTCATCAGTGATAATCCAGCTTGTTGGTGATGCGATTTAATAGTTTTAGATCAGGATCGTTTTCCACTGATGCCCCCACTGTTATTTTTCTTCATAATTCTGGTATGTAGGCAATTCTCCTGTTTTGTAGGGGCAGAAGGTTGCCTGGGAGGTCAGGAGCTCTGCAACTATGCCGCCATTAGGTCAGTGACATCCCCAGAAGTCCCCCGAGCCTTCTAGTTTTACACAATAATTTATGTACTCCAGACCCAATGGAGCCTTGAATGTTTGATATAAAATGAACGGACTCCTGAGTGTAAGGGAACCACAACTTTGCCCAGTTTAAATTCACTGTAATGTATCATGTTAAATGCAGCTGCAGTCGGCAGTGGGCCAGGGCTGGAGGGTGAGGAGCTGAGTGGAGAGGGCACCGGAGAAGACTTCCCAGCAGCTGCAGTCAGCAGCGGGCCAGGGCTTGAGGGAGAGCAGCTGAACCTGTGGAGGACCAATCAGTAGTGAGGGCACCAACTTCAAATTGTGGCTGGGCTACATAAGTCTGGCCCAGCCACCTCACTACCTGACAAGGAGCTGTGGTTGCTTGGAGGAGCAGAGGTTGCTGGCCGCATCTGCAGTGGAGAATTTTACCGGGGGCCACACATGGGGCAGGAGGAGCTGGGGCTGCATCGGCAGCTGCATTTGAGGCGGGAGGCATCGGAGCCGCATCGGCAGCTGGAAGTGAGCACCGGAGCGGACTTCTCAGTGGCTGCAGTCGGCAGCAAGCCAGGGCTGGAGGATGAGAAGATGAGTGGAGAAGATTTCCCGGCAGCTGCAGTCAGCAGCGGGCCAGGGCTTGAGGGAGAGCAGCTGAACTTGTGGAGGACCAATCAAAAGTGAGGGTGCCAACTTCAAATTGTGGCTGGGCTACATAAAACTGGCCCGGCCATCTCACTACCCGACAAGGAGTTGTAATTGTGTCCTACACCACCCACCCCGGCCCAGACCTCTATTAAATGGTCTGAGGGGGCGGATCTTTGGGGGAGGGCATGGTGAGACTGGCTGAGATTGAGCAATAAGAAGCTTGGATGTGTTGCAGGCTGGGGAGGCAGGCATAAGATTCACATACTGTGCTGGCTTGGACATGGTGGTCACTGCTGGAAGTTGCAAATAAATCTTGGGGTCATTGGGATTACTATTTAGGGCATTGCTGAGGCTTGATAGCTGGATACTGCGGGGAATGAGGGCAAATTGCTGTGAACTGACTACTGTTGGGCCTTGCTGGGTAATAAGAGGGCACACTGATGAGATTTGTATATTGCTGGGTATTGTGTCTGTGGGTAATAATTGCTGGTGGAGGGCTTTGTAAGACTGACAGTGTATTATTGCTGGTAGGGGGCCATATTGTTCACACCCAAATCTAGGGTGGGCTTGGGGGCAACCAGATTGGGCATCTTCGGAAGGGTGATTGGGTGTACGGGGTGTGGGGCAGCCATAATATTAAACTGGGCATGGAGGTTCGGAGGGTGCCCAGTGTGTTTTCAACTGGAGGGTCTTAGGGAGGAGATCAGTGGGATCAGAAGGCAGCTGGAAGGGGGGGGGGATGGGGAGGTAAGTTGAGGTATGGACCATGCGTGATTAGACGTGAACAAAATGGCATACCCCAGGGGACAAGTAGACAAGGCCAAAAGGGCATATCCTAAGGGACAAGTGGATCATATGGTCACTCTGGAGGTGTGGGGGGGTGGAACAAGCAACATACGGGAAGCACTCCATAGGGAGGGGGCTGCTCAGAGGGAGCAAAAGAGGGAGGCGATAGGAGAGAGCAAAACTTGGGCAAGCATCACACTTACAAACCGATTCACCCTACTATACCCAGAAGATGAAGTGGAGGAGGATAATAAATAAAAATATAAAAATAATGAACTTTATTTTTAGAGCGCCTTTCAAATACCAAGATGCTTTAAAACATGATTCCATGAAACTACAACAATTAATAAATAAAGCAACAGTAACAAATAATAACAATTTATGGAAAAGCCTGACTCCACAAAAAAGTTTTAAGTGCCTATTTAAAGCTCCCCACGGTCATGCATTCCCGAAGCTGACGGGGCAGAGAATTCCACAGGGTGGGGGCCGCAAACATAAAAGCACGGGCCCCAGAAGATTTCAGAGTGACCCTCGGAATCTCCAGCAACCCCTCATCAGCCCAGTGGAGCTGTCGCTCAGGGATGTGAGGAGTCAGAAGCTCTTTCAAGTAGTCAGGGCCAAGTCCGAGTAGGGCTTTGTAGGTCAATAAACCTACCTTAAAGGTGATCCTCCACTGAATCGGCAGTCAATGCAAATCGCGCAGCACAGGGGTGATGTGCAACCTCCGAGACCCCCCTGTCAACAATCGAGCAGCAGCATTCTGCACTAGCTGCAAGCAATGGATATCAACCTCAGGAAGCCCCAAGTAAAGGGAGTTGCAGTAGTAGGAAAGTGGGAGAGGGGAGCAAGCGGACAGAGATGGTTTGGTCAGTAGGCAGAGGGGGGTGGGAGACAGAGGAGGGAGCCAGAACCAAAGGAAAGGAAGGAGGAGGGAGGGAGGGACATGAGCCTATGTTGGAGGGAAATGTGGTAGATGGGGGGACTGAGAGAGGACAGGGTGGAAGGAGGAAGGATCGGGGACAGGCTGGTGTCCAGACTGGGAAGTCAATCAAGGGGGGTGGTAGAGTTCTCTAGACAGATCAGCTTCGAGACAGGAATCCCTGGGAGAGGTGGAGAGTAGAGTAGGAGAAATACAGCAGATGTAGTAGGAGGTGCAGGTCCAAAGGGGGAGCATGGGAGGTTACTCGGGTGGGGGATCAGAGGATTATAGCTCAAGAAGGGAGATGGGGTGGAACTGAGGGGGCAAACTCTGGCCACCTGGGAGATTGGGGGGGGGGTGAGGAGCAAACTGGCAGTTGCAGGTAGGAGTATGGTAGGGCTCGCAAATGAGGGTGGCCCCCTCAATGACAGGGGCGGGAGGAGCAAGCAGGGGGTTGTTGACAGAAGGAGGAGCCTGGAAGGAGCTAAACGGGCTAATAACAAAGACCCCCAGGCTGACGCGAGCGGCAGGAGCAAGTAGGAGTTCGATGACAGAAGGAGGAGTCTGGAAGGAATAAAGCGGGCTAACAAAGGGGGGGGGGTGAAGGTGATACTGCTGGGGGACTCCATGATCATGGGTATCCATTGGGAGGGGAAGGGGAGAATAAAAGCAGCCCTGTCAAGGCTAAATGTATACCAGGACTATCCGTACACAAGGCCAAATTCCACCTATACTCGACAGCATGGAATGCGGGGGATCCCCAGACTTCCTAGTATATCTGGGGACAAATGACTTGGAAGGGAACAGTGAGCTAGAAATACAGGCTAGATTCCAGGAGCTGGCAAGGGTTTGTCACTCTATAGGAAAAAACATTTCCCTCTCTGAGATTCTGCCGGTACCATGGGCAACCGGGAAGAACAAGCTAAAACTTAGAGGGGTGAACCAGTGGCTCAGGGACTGGTGCAAGGCAGAGGGGTATGGGCTGGTGGGTGACTGGGGGGATACTTGGGAGGATAAGGGGCTATATGCCAGGGATAGGTTATATCTCAACCTGGAGGGGAGGGAGATCTTGAAACTAAAACTTGCTGGATTTTTAGGTGAGAGGTGGGGTTTAAACTTGTAAAGGGGAGGGTCAAATGAAAGGCCCCGGGGGGCTGTTTGAGGGTTCAGGTCTAGGGTATGGGAAGAGTGCGGGGAACTGCATTGCAAATCCAATGAAACTTGGGCAGAAAAGGGACTGTGCAGGGCTGGGGGGACTGGAGAGGGGGGGAGAGGTTGGGGTGGAGGACAGTAATGATCAACGCCAGGAGCACGAGCAATAAAATGCCTGAGCTCCAGGCTATGCTGGCTGAGGGAACAGTGGATGTGGTGGCAATTACAGAGACATGGGCCACCCAGAGAAATTAGAGGGCTCTAAATTTGGAGGGTTACAAGATATTCAGGAAAGATAGGAGAGTGGGAAGAAGGGAAGGGGTTGTGCTAATAGTCAGAAATGACATAGTGGTTAGTGGAGTGGAGGAGGCTGGAGGGAGTGTGGAGGCGATTTGGGTAATCCTGCAAATGAAGGGAGGGAAAAAATTGAAAATAGGGGTGGTATACAGGCCCCCCCCCGCAATAGAGGAGGCTCTGGAGGATAAACTGGTTGAGAACATCAAGGGTCATTGTGACCTTGGTAAGGGTAGGGTGCTGGTCATGGGTGACCTTAATATGCCGGGGGCAGACTGGGACACCATGACATCCTCTGTAACCAGGGAACAGTGACTAATGGACGTCTTTCAGTATGCCTTACTGGTCCAACAGGTGGGGGAACCTACTAGAAAGGGGCAGATATTGGACGTTGTCCTAGTGGACAGTGACCAGATAAGGGGGCCTGGAGGTGTGCAGTCCTCTGGCGGGTGGTGACCATGCCACGGTCTGGTTTCTGCTGTATCTAGGAGGGGAGGAAAACTGCACTAATACAGTAGTGGTAGATTTCAGGGGAGCGGACTTCGTGGGTATGGGTAGGATTCTACGGGAGAGGTTGAACAAGATTAGGCCGGACGTGCATGCTGGAAGCTTGTGGGAGACCATTAAAAAAGGGGTGCAAGAGGCTACTAGGTTCTGTACAAAATTAAGGTGAAAGCATGGTAAAACCAGCAAGCCATGTTGGTGGACCAGAGAGGGGTGCAGGAGGTGGTGAGGGATAAAAAGGCTGCCTATGTACATTTTAAACGCTCAAGGGGGGACAAGGAGCGAGGAGAGTATGAACTATTGGCCAGGAGGGTCACCAGAGTGGTGAGGGGAGGCAAGGCAGGGATGGAACAAAACCTGGCTAGGATATCCGGGGATTCTGTAGATACATAAGAGAGAAGAGAAAGAGAGGACACAGATCAACAGGGTTAATATTGTGGGGGATGTGCTCAGGAAGTGGGGGATCAGGCAGAGGTGCTTAATGAGTACTTTGCCTCAATCTTTGCAGATGGGGATAGGGAATCCCTAAAAATTGATGGGAGGGAAGAGGAACCAGCGAAAGCGACAGGTCAGTCTGAGACCAGAGGATGGAGAGAGGCTAGGGTACAGGCAAGGCCAGACCCAGAAGGGGTGGGGAAGTTGCATGAGGGGGAGGACTGGGGGGAGAAATCACAGTGGAAAGGGTGAGGGAGGCCCTTCAGAAGCTAAAAACTTATAAGGCGCCGGGACCGGATGGGCTACACCTGAGGGTTATGAACGAACTGGCAGAGGAGCTGGCAGCTCCACTGGCTGAACTCTTTAACACCTCTCTGCAGACAGGATGGGTGCCCCAAGACTGGAGGGATACTTATGTAGTGCCTATCCATAAAGAGGGGTCTAAGAAGGAGATGGGGAACTATAGGCCTGTCAGTCTAATGTCTGTGGTAGGCAAAGTAATGGAGGGCTATATCAAGGAGAGACTTGGAAGGCAGCTGGAAAGGTTAGGGCTCCAGGATGATAAACAGTAAGACTTTGTTCCGTGGAGATCGTGTCAGTCCAACTTCGTAGAGTTTTATGATTGCGTGACGGGGGCCTTGGACAATATAGGCCGGTGGATGTCCTGTACCTGGATTTTGGCAAGGCATTTGATTCAGTGCCCCATAAAGGACTAATAGCAAAGCTGGGGGAGATGGGGGTGGGAGGACAGGAGCTCCAGTGGGTTGAAAATTGGCTTTGGGGGCGAATACAGAGGGTAATGGTTGGTGGGATAGTCTCCTCCCCTAGGAAGGTAATCAGTGGGGTCTCCCGAGGTTCAGTATTGGGGCCACTCCTGTTCAATGCCTATGTCTCGGATATAGGAAGGGGGGTTAGGAGTAGGCTAAGTCTCTTTGCAGATGATTCCAAACTGGGAGCACTGGTGGACTGGGAAGAAGAGAGAGAGAGAGAGAGAGAGAGAGAGACAGTCCAGGGGGATCTGGATACCCTGGAGGGGTGGTCAAGGAGGTGGGGATTGAAATTTAATGCCGGGAAATATAAGGTACTTCATTTGGGGATCAGAAATCCGGGCCATGTTTACACCCGGGGGGGGGTCGCACTGCAAGCCACATTGGGTGAGTGGGATTGACAGTTGGTGGTAGATGTCAAAATGAATAACTCTGAAAACTGTAGAAGAACCACAGCCAAAGCAAACAGGATACTGGGCTGCATAGCCAGGGGAATTACATCCAGGAGGAGGGAGGTAATCCTCCCTCTATATAATGCCTTGGTCAGGCCGCAACTCGAGTGCTGTGTACAGTTCTGGAGACCTCATCTGAAGACGGACATAGCGCTGCTGGAGAGAGTCCAGAAGAGAGCGACCAGAATGATTCAGGGAATGGAGGAGAGGCCCTATAAGGAGAGACTGGAAGCACTTGGGATGCATACACTGGAGGAGAGGAGAGACAGGATAGGAGTCTTCAGGTATGTAAAAGGAATAACTGAGAGTGGAACCAAGGAGCTGTATAGGCTAAAGAAGGGGACAACAACTAGGGGGCATGAGTGGAAGCTGGAGGGGGGGAAGTTATAGGGGGGAATGTAGGAGGCATTATTTCACTGAGAGGGTGGTGGAGCTGTGGAATGCGCTGCCTGAGAGGCTGGTGGAGGAGGGCGCAGTGGAAGGCTTCAGGAAGGGGTGGGACTGGTACAAAGAGAAACTAAATCCAAAGAAGACCCTCTTGGGGGATGGGGGTGCGGGAAAGCGAGCAACCACTAGGTGGCTGGGTACCAAGCAGACATGACAGACCATTAGGCCTATTCTGCTGGCTTTTTGGTATGTTAGAATGTTAGTAAATATTATATGAGTGGCTTAAGGCACTTATGTCCGTATGTCTGTTTAATAATTTCCAAATATTTGTGCATTGTATGGGTTTTTTGTACTTGATTACCATTTATTATACCACAGGTATCTACTCTCAGCCAATCACAACACAGGAAAACTGACAATTATTCTCCCACAAACTACCACCTACATGCCCACAGTAGTTTATTCACATATAGCCACACCAACAGTAGTTTAATCATCTTTCCACAGTAGTTTATTCATCTTAACCATGCCCACAGTTGTTTATCCACATTTCCTTCCTCTCCACTTACACTCGTACACACACTGAATCTCATCCACAGAGTCACCCTGTGTAACTAAGTACAGCCTGCCACTGATTTCTTTAGTAAAACAAAATTTCACCACACCTCAAATTTAATTTACAGCGCACATAATATCTCTTCTGTGCAACTGGCACCTGCACTGCTGTGGGAGCAAGTAACAAGCTCATTCATCACTAACTCATGATTTTCGGGTTGTATGTGTGAAATTAGTAATATCGGAGACTTACAGCCAGATATATTATTTGCAAGTTGGTCCCGTTCAAAAGCGAGCGCTAAAACCCTTTTTATTTTCTTTTTTTTCCCCCAATAGTTTATCTCCTCCCCAGCCTGCCACTTCCGACCCTTCAGGGCGACAAGTGGACATCCCACTACCCAGAACCCAACCCAAGCAGACCCCTAGGCCCCGGCTAAGGCAGGCTTGTTTTTCAAGTTTTCTCCTTCCCTGAGCAGCAAGTGAAGTCCCCCGATGTCATGACACGAACGCTGATGTCCATGCTGCTCAATGGCCACATCCCGTCCCCAAATGGAGCTTGCAGTTCTCCAAGCCTCCGCTCGGGGTCACGCAGGTGTCGGACATCGGCCGGATCCTCCTGGAGAAAGCGAGCTGTCGTTGGATGCTCCAGCCTATCTCCCCACCGGCGGCCGGGTCCGCCTACAGAACCCGGGTGCGGGGTGGTCTGGTGTGGCATCAGCGCCTCAACCTCAGCACCACGGCCAGCCACCCTTTATTTCCTATTGCCTAAATTGAATTGTGATCTGCATGCGCATTACCAGCTTCGTATGCGCATGTCCAAGATCACAAATTCCATTTTGCGTGAGAAAATAAAAAGGGTTTTAACGCTTGCTTTTGAACTGGACCAACTTGCAAATAATCTCTCTGGCTGTAAATCGCTGATATTGCTAATTTCACACATACAACCCGAAAATCATCAGTTAGTGATGAACGAGCTTGTTACCTGCTCCCATAGCACTACAGGTCACAGATGCACAGAGGAGATATTATGTGCGCTCTGAGTAAAATTTAATATCTACTGAAAAAGAAATGTTTACCACAAATTCTAGTGGTATAATAGTACTGTAATAACATTATGTTTTGTGGAGTATACTTGCAATAACAGGATTCTGTGGGGATTAAACACCTCGGCAATTTAATCATCCACAGAAGCCGGTTATTGCTTCATATACTCCACAAAACTTAATGTTATCACTTAATTAACCCATTCAAACTTATAGGACAAAGTGGTTTGGATGGTTAATCCCAGAACGGAACTAGTTTTAAATAGCGTTTAAGTAGCTTGATTACCACAGCCTCAGTGATAATTCATAGTTAATTTCAATTATTGCATACAGACTGGTATAGTTTTAATGTATTGATTTTTAATCCAGGAACAGGAACAGGAACAGTAAAAATTCTCTAGGACCAGCTGTCATTTTTTTAAAACATTTTATAGCCATTTAGTGCTCACTATATGACTTGTTATATGGGCCAAATTGGATAATTGAGTCTGGATGGTCAATCAGAGTGACTGGCATTTGAAAGTGTTTTTAAAACACCTCTGTATGAGTATTACAGGGGGAACTGATAAGGTCAAAACTGAACTGAATTGATTATTTTTAACATTGTAAGATTTTTATGTTTTGGGACATATAGGCAATGAGAATTAAGATGAAATGTTGCCTAATATAGTTATAATTAATGGTTTGGCACACACTTTTAACTTATTGATAAGAGGTACTTAGAGGTATTTTAAGATGGAAATTCTTTTTGAACATGTATATATGTCTTTATGTTGAATCGTAATGGTCTAAATGGCCGAACAATAAACCATTGTTATTGATAGTAATCAAACATCTTTGCATTTTTTTATAAATAAAAAAAAGATGGGAAGGAGTATGAGTCACTGACTCAGGTCCACATTCTAGAGTACAGAGAGGTACATTCATTTCATGGGGTACCCAGTATCCCTCTTGACATTACACAGAAACATGGAAGTTGTTGGCAGATGGCAAACTTATAATCCATCAAGTCTGTCCTTGTTTTCCTACTCCCCTCCACTTAGCTGCCTGCTTGAGTATCCCACAATGCTTGTCCCATGCCCTCTTGAATTCCCCCAATGTCTTCGCCCTCACCACCCCCTCCGACAGGCTATTCCACAGTTCAACAGCGCGCTCTGTGAAGAAAAATTTCCTCATATTGCTCCTGAACCTACCTCCCTTGAGGTGAAGGTCATGCCCTCTTCTCCTGCTATAGTCTTTTACCTGAAACAGGTTCTGCACCTGTACCTTGTTTATTTATTATTTATTTATTTATTTCAGATGAGGATTATTACCTTTGAGCCGAGGGCTCGTTTACAAAGGCTCAAAGTCAGGGGAAGTACATGACATCACATGCTATTTACAATACAATACAGTTGAAGACACAGTATACAACAGATTAACATCAGCATTATAAGTGCAGTTACAACACAAACAAGTTTGGAAGGACTGCAAGTGAGAAATACAGGATTTACACTTGTGGAATAGACAATGAGAAGCAACACTATGTGAGTGTGGTACATACTTAGGAGATAACAGGGAGTAACCCGCAACAGGAGGAGCTCCCAAATCAGTTGGGGGGGGCGGTTAGCTGCAGCCAGGCATGGCTTTGTCCAGGAGAGGGGTAGAGGGTAGGTGCAGGAGAGGTGGAGAGGAAGGATAGGGGTGGAAATGGTGGAACAGGGGGAGGTGGGAAGTGTTTGTGGGAGGGGAGGGAGGAGGAGATTGGTAGGGAGGGAGATGAGGGGTGGTCAATTCAGCTGAGGCATGGAAGGGAGAGGCAGGAGAGAGAGATAATTCAGAAGAGCTTTTGGAAGAACTGGGGATAGGACCTAATAGTTGGTAGTCATAGGTTAGTGGTAACATTGACAGTCATATGTGTTTGCAAGGTGAGATCGTAGCCCTATTTTAAATTGGCTGAGCCTTGTACAATCAACAATGGCAGCAGGTAGGTCATTGTATCACTTGGGCCCACAATAGGAGAGAGATCTCTGTGCTAGTGTACTACGCTTAAAGGGAACGCTCAGTCCTCCTTTGTACGCACTTCTTGTACTGATGGAAGGTTGTGCATTTTCAAACAGGATGGATGTAGAGCCAGGCATAAGCCCCAGCAAGGATTTTTTGGCTGACAGGCAGGCCTGGTATTGCAGCCTGAGGTGGAGAGGGAGCCAGCCAGTTTCCTTGTATAGTACACAGGAGTGTTTCTGTTTGTGTGCATCCAGGACTAGTCGGCAGGCTTTGTTTAGAAGTGTTTTGACCTTCCTTAGTGCAGTGTCGGAGCCAGTCCCATATATGATGAGACCTTAGTCCAATGAAGAGAGTACAGAGCAACTTGTGACAAGTTTTAGCGCATCTGATGTCATTGTAGTTCGGTGCCAGTAAGCATTCCTAGATGTCTTGTAAGCTGGAATGTCTGTCAACTTCCCCGTTGCTTTGGCCCTATGCCAAAGGTGGTCTCTGAGGCGCATGTGCTCAAGCAGAGGGCCTGATAGCCAGAGGTTATTGACGCCCTCTGACTTTCTTTGTTTTGTAGGGGGTGAAGATGTCACAGACTTTAGTGAAGACTGTACAGAAGTAGTCCAGGGCTTGGTTTCTGTCCTTGGTTCTGTCCAGAGAGGACCAGTCAACCTCCTTTAGGTAATGTCTGAAGGTATCCAGTTGTCCAGTTGTCAGGGATTGGCTCCTGGTGATCTTAGGCTTGCACTTGGTGAACTTGTTTGTCCATGTGAAAAGAATCGGGGAATGGTCACTGATGGAGTCAGGTAAGACTGTTACCTCGGCGATGTGTTCAGGATAGGAGTAGAGTAACCAGTCGATGAGGAAGCAGATTAGGTAGAGGCCAGATGTTTGATCTCTTGCTGCTGCGGCATCCTGAGACTGCCAGTTAATGTTGAAATCCCCTAAGATAACACGCTCCCAGTTTAGATTATTTTGCTCAAGATAACTGATGAACTGTTGGAATCCGTTTGATTGTGGGCCAGGGGGCAGGTACACAGTGGAGAGCACTAATACTTTGTTTTGCTGAGTTTTAGTGTTAGGACTTGTGCCTCCTTGGTACTAAAGCTACATGGCAGTATTTGCCTTTTGATGTTATGCCTGAGGTAAACCAGGTAGCCACCCCCTCTTTTAGATGTTTGATCATGCCGGAACATGTTATAGCTGGGCAGTGCAACAGTTTCATTAGGGATCTTAGGTGATAGCCAAGTTTTTGTCAGTGATATGACAGCTGGTTTAGTTAGCGCCACCCAGGCCTGGAATTGTGGCAGCTTGGAGAGAAGGTTACACATATTCAGGGAGACAATTTTAAGATGGCCCAGGCTCAGGGAGTTGTTTGGAGAGGTAGGGCCAGGGTTGAGATGCACATTTCCAGAAAGTAGGAGCATTAACAGGATGATCTTTCTTAGAAAGTAAAACCAGGTCGACTTGGTAGGTCCATTCAACTTAGCCTCATTGCATTTTGTGGTGAGACAGATGCAGTCAAGTAGTCAGCCAATTAACAAGTTGGCAATTGGTATTTTGCAAGGCTGGGAGGGTGTGTGATGCTGGGGACGTAGTATAAGAGCTGCAGGTTTGTTGGGGTCATGGGATGTCCCCCTAATATTGTGCAGCAGGGGAAGAGTAGATACTGTGAAGGTAAAACACTCTGACATAGGTGACTGAATCACTGTAACTAGTGGGACCAACGAGCAGAGGGACGGGGCCAATATTAATGCAAGTTTAGTGTGTAGTAGCATAATGGCTATAGTTTTGAGGAAGACGCTTGATATGAGGAGTAGGGCAGTCTGAGAGTTGGTGATTTGCTCGTGAGTCACGGGAAAGGAGTAGCCTATCGGAGATGGGAGGAGAGGAGCTTAAGCATATTTAATAGAGGCTGGAGTTGAGGAGGGCAGGTGGGACACAATATAGGGCTCAGAGCAATCGCCAGGGAAGATTTCAAAAAGCTGTAAAAGGTGCTAAAAGCCATAGGTTTCTGGCTCATTTATTTATTTATTTATTGGAATCTCGGATAACACCTTTGAGCTAAAAGCTTGTTTACAAAGGTTCCACGTCGTAAGGCAATAGACACGGTACATGGACATTACAAAACAAATAGGGGTATATACAGCAGGCAAGTACATTATGGTACATACAGATACAGATTCAAGCAAGTACAGTTAAAATACATCAGGTAGGAGAGGTCAACTTTATTGCAATAGTACTAGGAGCATACCTAAGGTGGACAAGCAATTTATAGCGGTAGCTGAGCTTTTGAGCGTGCAGGTAGAGTTATGGAGGGTCAGAAGTGGTGGTGACCAAAGGAGGGGAGGACAGAATAGATGAGAGCCGGGGAGGGTGGGGCAGAGACAAAGGGGTGACAGAATAAGGAGGTTGAGTAGTCAGAGGGGTGGGATTGGACGAGGAATCTGCAGGGTTCGTAAGAAGGTGATAGGGCAGGGCTGGGTAATGTGGGGGAGAGGGATAAGGGAAAGGGTTTAAAGTGGGGGTGAGGTAAGGGAAACCGGGGGTGAAAATTGGGGGATTAAGATTTGTGAAGAGAAAGCAGGAAGGGGGGTAAAGAGGGGACGGGGGTAAGTGCCTCAGTGGGTCACACCAGCCAGGGAGGAAGTTGGGGGGGGGGAGATGGGTGCTATGCAGGACAGATAAGCTATCAATAACAGCAGAATTAGGCATGGGTGACGCAGTCACAGTTACTAAGAGTGGACAGGTACTGCAGCAGCTTGGCCATAAATGGGCGTAGTTTCATTTCCTCAATCAGCTCAGAGTTAAGGGAATTTAGCCAGCAGGGGACCCTGTATTCGAAGGACTGTTGCCCTAGTGAGGTCAAGCAGAAAGGGATAATAAAGGCAGCTTTACTCGACCCCCTAGTTAGTCTGGAGGAAGTGGAGTTTCTTAGCAGTTGCCTCACTCCAGGAGGAGCAAGACCTAGAGTGGATTTTTAGCTAATAGACAGACTTGGTACTGAATTCTGCTATTCAAGTTTAATCAACCAGTGCTCGAGTATAGTTCACAAGTGTGAGTTAAACAATCCACACCCAGGACTAGTCTGCAGGCTTTGTTTAAGACAATCTTGATTCGCCCAATTGCTGTATCGGTACCGGCTCCATAGACTACCTGTCCATAATCTATGATAGATAGCACAGAGCCGTTAACTGCAAGCTTGATGGCACTTTCAGTGAGGCACTGCCTATGCCAGTAGAGCTGACCTAGTCTGGCACTAGCTGCCTTGGCAACTTGGTCTATGTGCTGGCTGTAGGAGAGAGAGCTGTAAAGGTAGACACCAAGGTACTTAAAGGTGGTGACCATTTCGAGTGCATCAAACTTGTTATTGTAGATATTGAGGTGATGTGACTTATGATGGTTTTGATGGGAGGCAAACAACATTGTTTTAGTCTTAGTGTACAGTAGTTGAGCAAGAGCTTAGACTGAAGGAACCATTTTTCCACAGCAGTAAAGTTGCCTTGCATGCCTTTTTCCAGCTCTTCCGGAGTAGAGTGACATGTGTAGAGTACAGCATCAAAGGATCTTATTCTGGCAGACTTTGGGAAGTTAGTTTAGAAACAGGCTGAACAGCAGGGGGCCCAAAATAGAACCTTGGGGCACCCCTGTGTTGACATGCCGATGGTCGGATAGAACGTCAAGAATCTTGACCTGCCTGGTCCTGTTAGGTAACTCTGGAACCAGCCTAGAGAGACAAAGGATATACCAATGTTAGAGTTGTGTGAAAAGCAAGTCGTGGTTGACCGTGTTGAAGGCCTTGGTGAGGTCGATGAAAATGGCCCCCACCAAGAGCCCTCGGTCAAGTGCTTCATGGATATGACCGGTAAACTCAACCAATGCCGTTAAAGTACTGTGTGCCTTCCAAAAGCCTTGCTGTTCCTGGCATTCCAGGTTATATTTATTAAGGTACGTACCTAACTGATCATATACTATGCAGAATTGAGATTGGCCTGTAGTTGGCCAGGCAGGTTCTGTCCCCACTTTTAAAGACAGATGGAGCACGACTGGCTGGCTTGCCCAGCCGCTTGTCACCGTGAAGCAAAGGAGCTGTTTGCCTGGCCAAGGGCTCCCAGTTCAGGAGCTCTTTCAGTGGGGTGCAGATGGAGTGCGGCCAGCTGGCTTGTCCAGCCGCGGTCGCTCAGAAGCAAAGGAGCTGTCTTCCTGGCCAAGAGCTCCCGGTTCAGGAGCTCTTTCAGTAGGGTGCAGATGGAGGGCGGCGGCTGGTTTGCCAACTGTGGTCTGGGAAGCAAAGTAGCTATCTGTCCAGCCAAGGGCTCCTGGGGAGCCTTGTTGTTGCCTTTAAGGTATTTAAATGTCTGTATCATGTACCCCCGATTCCTGTGCTGCTCTGGGGAGTATAGATTGAGTTCACTGGCTCTGGCTTTGTACAGTTTTTGGTGCAAGCCCTGCACCATCTTTGTTGCTCTTCTCTGCAATGTCTCCAATTTATCTATGTCCCTCCTGAGGTGTGGCTTCCAGAACTGGGTGCAGTATCCCAGGTGGGGTCTTACCAGGGATCGTTACAGAGGCATGATCACTTCATGCCTTCTGTTTTTGATGCCCCTTCCCATGCATCCCACAATGCCACTAGCTTTTAGTGCTGCCTTCTCACATTGTTTGCTGAACTTGAGGTCATCTAATATGATCACCCACAGGTCTCACTCTAGCCTTGTATTCACCAGCTGCTCCCCTCCCATCGAGTACAGTTTTCCTGGGTTACGTTTTCCCAGGTGCATGACTTTACATTTTTTGGCACTGAATTTCAATTGCCAGATCCCTGACCATTCCTCCAGCTTTCGGAGATCATATTCCATGCTCTGTTGCCCATCTGGTGTGTCAACCCTGTTGCTGATTTTGGTGTCATCTGTAAACAGACACACCTTTCCCTTCAGTCCATCAGCAATGTTGTTGATCAATATGTTGAAGAGGATCGGCCCCAGAACCGAGCACTGCGGAACCCCACTAGTCACCCTACCCTCCTCTGACAGAGTGCCATTTACCAATACCCTCTGTGTTCTACCATTTAACCAGTTCCTGACCCAGCCTGTTACCTTAAGCCTGACTTCCATGTTCTCCAGTTTATTGACTAGTCTCCTGTGTGGAACCGAGTCAAACGCCTTACTGAAGTCCAGGTAAACCTCATCCACTGCCCCACCCTGATCCACTTTTCTGGTGAACCAGTCAAAGAAATCTACCAGGTTTGTCTGGCAGGACCTTCCTCCTGTGAAACTGTGTTGCTTTGTGTCAGTCTGACCACTTTCCTTCAAAAAAGCAGTGATTCTTTCCTTCAGTAGGGACTCCATCACTTTTCCCACCACTGAAGTTAGACTAACTGGATGATAGTTTCCTGGCTCTTGTTTGCTTCCGCTCCTGTGGAATGGCACTACTGTTGCCCTCTTCCAGTCCTCCAGAACCTCCCCACTCTCCAATGATTTGCTGAAGAGCACTGCTAAGGGGGCTGCTAATTCCCTCCCAAGTTCCTTAAGTATTCTTGAATGTATCTCATCTGGCTCCATAGCTTTATCCACCTTTAATTTGTTGATTTCCTCTAGTACCCTTTCTTCTGTGAAGGGAGTCGTGTCTGTGCCTCCAAGAGCAATATTCTTTTTGCCTATTGTCTGCTTCCTGTGTGAAGACTGAGCAGAAGTATTCAGTGAGTGCCTCTGCCTTCTCTCCGTCATTTTCCATGGGCTGCCCATCCTTTTTCGTGATTCTAACAATGCTTCCCTTAGTCTTCCTTTTATCTCGTATATACCTGTAGAATGTTTTGTCACCCTTCTTCACTCCCTGAGCTATCCTCACCTCTGTCTGTGCCTTGGCATTTCTTACCACTTTCCCTGTCTCTTTTAGCTTTTCTTTATATTGTTTTGTCAGCTTCTTTCCCCGACTCCTTGTACTTTCTGAAGGCTTTGCACTTTTCCCTCACCATGGTTGTCACCTCTTTGGAAAACCATAGTGGCTTTCTCCTCTTTTTATTCTTACTGACCAGGCGGGCACACTGTGATATGACCTTGGTTACTGCATCTTTCAACCTTGTCCAACACTCCTCAACGCTCCTTTCTGTTATTGTGTTACTAAGATTGTCCCTCAGGCAGGCCTTCATTTTTGTGAAGTCTGCCCTGCTGGAGTCAAGGACCTTTAGCTTAGGGTGTGTGGAGTTCTCAGTCCTGTTTACCTTGAACCATACAGTGCGATGGTCACTGTTTTCCAGGTCATTCCCCACTTCGACACCCAGAGCCCTATCGCTATTTGTGAATACCAGGTCTAAGATCATGTTTCCTCTTGTGGGTGTCTTCACTAGTTGACTTAGGCCTGCTTCCTGTAGTGTAACTAGGAATTTCCTGCTTTTTTCTGATGCTGCTGTCTGTAAACTCCAATCAATGTCTGGTAAATTGAAGTCCCCTACCAACACCATGTCCCCTTTGTTTGACATCTGAAGGATGGTTTCCAGGGTATCCTTGCCCCTGGTTTCCTCCTGATTTGGGGGTCTACAGATTACTTCTAGCTGGATGGGTATCTGGCTTCCAGTCCTGAATGTAATCCATAGGTCCTCGGTTTCACCCTGTACATGTTGGATTTCAGTAGCACTTATGGTACCTTTAACATAAAGAGCTACCCACCTCAATTTTTCCCATTGCTGAACTTTGAGAAAACATGACAAGTCCATATATCCAAAGAGTCAAGGTAGTTTTCTGGGTACCCTCTAGAAGTAGTAATGTTCAAAAAAAGAAAAATTGGGAGTTGGTATGGACTTATTAACGACAAAAAAATGAGAAACTCAGCCAGCTCCATGAACAGTTCATTTGTGAATTTTCTTTCATTTCATCAAGTTTCACATCTAGATCACCATATACCAAAAGGTAATCCTGATGTTTCGCCCTCCACAGGGGCTTCTTCAGGGATGACATGGTGTTCCTAGTTAAGTAATCAAACATAATAAAAATAAGGTAAATATTCTGCATTAATGGGCACTGGCAGGGTAGCATCCTAACATACATTATTTATGTACCAAAAGTAAATGATTTTAACCCTTGCAGAGCCGCAGACTGCAATATCAGCCCAGAATTCCTATATGTTCTAATCCTGTTGGCACCCTAAGGGTTAAATACTAATTTGAACATGTGGTAATAACCAGCTCGGTGGCACTGAGGGTTGAGGTGCAGGATGCCATACCTTGCACCACACTGGTGACTTGAGTTTGGGAGCAAGCTCTAGCACCGGCAGGGGAGGGAGAGGATCAAGCACCCGCAGGGCTGCTCTCCTCTCCTGGTGGGGAGGACTGGGGTTTGCCCAGCATTCCAGTGGCTCCCGGTGGAGATCGGAGTGCTGCAGAATGAGGGCAGCATGTCAGTAGTGTGACTGACGCAGGCAGGGTTGCCGTGCGCCTTAGCATCAGACGTGTACCATGCAAGGGAGGGAGGGAGGAGATATATAAGCACCCCCAGATTCTTCTCCTCCATGGTGCTTTCCAGCTGCACCCCTCCAGCTCCTCCCCTGGTTTCTAGCTCTGAAATGCAGTACCTTGCACTTCTTGGCATTGAACCTCAGCTGCCATGTTTCCGATCACTCCTGTAGTTTGGTCAGGTCCTCCTGTGGCCCCTTCCACCTTTCATCATTATCTACCACAGTTCCCATCTTTGCATCGTCAGCAAACAGAATGATCCTACTCCAGATCCCATGTGAGATATCAGCTATGTATATCTCAAATGGCACTGGTCCCAGTACCGATCCCTGTGGCACCCCACTCATCACTTACCTTGGTGATAAAGAGTCCCCCCCCACCACCCTCTGCTGCCTTCCATTCAGCCAGATGATGATCCATCTGACCATCTTCATTCCCACTCCCACGTATTTCAGCTCCCCCCCCCAAGCCTCCCATGCAGCACGGAATCAAAGACCTTGCTGAAGTCCAAATACAGGACATCCACTGTATGTCCCCTGTCCAGCTCCCTGGTCACCCAGTTGTAACACTCAGTTATATTTGTCTGGCAGGATCTGCCCAAGACAAACCCATGTTATTGGCCATCCTGGAGACCACTGTCCTCCAAAAAGGTTACTAGACTCTTTTTTAAGATTGTCTCTATGAGATTCCCCACAATTGATGTGAGGCTCACTGGTCTGTAGTTGCCTGGTTCATCCCTAGGGCCATGTTTGTGAATGGGCACCACATGGGCCATCCTCCAGTCTTGTGGTGTGCATCCTGTGTTCAGGGAGGTACTGAACAGATCGGCCAGTGGTCCTGCCAGGATCTCCGCCAGCACCCCTGAGTACCCTAGGATGAATGCCATTCGGTCCCGTGGAAAACATTCTGGGCTCTTGTTTCCACTAACCTTCATTTAATGCTGTACACATGAAATCTAACATAATTCAAGGTAAGTGCCATATTCGGCATGCAAAGCATCCCCCATCACTCATACTCACAACTGCACAAGACACACAATGGAACTTAATCAGTAAACATGGCATCAATATACTTTGCATTTTAAGCGATTCAGGAGTACGACTGCATCCTGACCTAACAGCACACATCCAACATGACTATTGCAGCAAAACAAAATAATCACCCCCAACAGACCACCCAAAATACACATGTGGCAGGAAAACACGTGTGAACCCCCCAATAAAATCACACACATTAATAACATATCACAAAACTCATATGTATCAACAGAAGCAAATCACAGCACAACACCAACTAGCTGAAGTGCGAGTGGCTCACAGAGCATACAAAAGTTAGAAATATGTCAATTTCCTCCACCCATGGCCAGTAGACATCCTGCCAACAACTGATCAAGGCAACCCAATTTCTGTGGGTTCAGAAATAAGACCCTGGAGACAGTTTTGTTTGTGCTATAAAACTATTTTATTGAGTTTCCAGAAAACCAGATATATCACCAGAAGGAAAGGAGAGTTAAGGTCATCAACAGTGATGCAGACTCTGACTAGAAGGTATGCAAATAGCAGTATTGCCCCCTTCTAACCTCCCAGACACCTGCAAACTTAACCCCACAACCCGACCCACTCTCACCCAACACTCCAACCAGATGAGGATTTCATTTTTTTGAATTGCCTGATGCAACTGCAACATGTGACATGAAAACACAGAAAAAAACATTTACTGGTTTATTTAATGAGATCAGCATTTGCAAACTGCCACCAAATCAATGACTTTGTACTTTAGTAAATACATGATCTGAGTTCTTGTTTGTGGTGCACTTTCAACAATTGCAACATGTACCACACAATGGAAGGTCAAAGAAATCTAATGCCTTCAAGTTCTGACAGACTACTTGACACACAGTGCAACGTGTGTCAGCCTGGAATGGTGCCAGCTCTGGACAATGGCACCTGGACATAACTGAATACACCAAATCCATGCGCAGGACCAGTCCCAGCAAAATGGAAGAAACTTGAACCAGGTCAACGCAGACCACAGACCCAGATGTGTCATGTGTGATTGAGTGCAGCCTCATTAGCCCACATTTATTTGCCAAACTGCACTGCAAGTGACCACCTTGCCATGCTCAAGAGTGTGTCTGGAGCAGCTGAAGGGATGGGGGACCTAATTTTACAACTGCGTGCAACCACATAAAGAGAGGGAGAAAAGTTGTCTCATTACATGACCCAAGCGGAGACTATGACTTAAAGAATTGCAGAAGGCGGAGGAGTTACCCCAGCGGAGACAGCACGGATGAGAATGCATCAGATTTTGTGAGAAGCGCTGTATTTCTACTGGACATTGATATCTCTATGGTTGAAAGCACACAGAGCAGATCCCCTGAACTTCTGATTTCTACAGGATGAAGTGAGGGAATAAGAAGCACAAGAAGGCATAGCAGATTCACTGAGCGCAACCACAGGGAAAGAAATAACCCCTGCAGCTACAGGTTGACAGCTACCAAAAGCAGAGTGATGCGATGCCTTAGACATGGGTACTCAGCTGAAGGAACTCAGAGTATGTGAAGGCCTTTCAGATGGCGCAGGCACCTCATCCACAAGCCAACTCCCTGTCATCTGGTTGTGGATGCTCACTGAATCCTTCTTCTACCCCAAGGTCAGACCTCGACTCTCAACACTGCCTTGAGGACTGTTCTGTTTTTGCTGTGGAGAAGATAGACATTTCACATGAGGATGCAGCAGGCCTGAGACCCAGCAGCTCGTAAACCAGAAATGGAAAAGCCATAGTTGCAGGGAAAAGACATTGGAGCCCAGTAAGAGAGTGACCTGGGTCTCCAACAGTAAAATGCTCCATGAAATGGACTGCCCCTGAAATCCCTTGAGGGAACAATTTTCCCTTAGGGCTACTGGGCCTCAGGACAGACATTCAGATCCTTACTGAAGAACAGCTGTGTAAAGCGTTACTTTTCAGTGGATCACAAATTACTGTTATTCACTGTGCTTTCTACAATACCCACTTAAAGAGCTGCAGACACAATTTAGTGCACTGTCTGTATCTGAGATGGACTTGTAATTGTGCTAGACAATGTGTGTTTATTTTTTAACAAAACAAATGTTTTTACCTTATTTTTGTGTCATTTTTTTGCTGGCGGACCGATGCGCATTCCTGCAGTGTAGCAGCACTGCTACTTCTACAATGTCTGGTTGGGGACGCACATATCACGAGCAAGAGCATCACAGCTGTCTCTTAGAAGGAACTTTCACTGGGCCTCGTGTGGATGCCTTAGAAAATATCCAGAGAATTACAACTATTAATTAATCACAGCCTCTGCGGTGTATCAAAACAGTCCCAATTATACCAAATGTAGCTATCGAGTTTTGTCACTTAATTTGCTGCTGTTACTCAAGGCTTATTACCAGGGTTCCCAGCCAGTGTGTTACTCTCATTTCTGGCTGTCACAAAGTCTGAAGTGTCCGACCTAATAATAATTTCCACATGACTACTACAAATGACCAGATGTATTGAATGCTTATACTGTATATGTTTATACAGCATTATAAAGTTGAACCAGCATAACATTCTGTGGTGATTTGCATATGCAGCCCATGTTGCTTTGCATTGTGTGGGCATGTGTGATTTTGTATTTTCTTGAAACTTGGCTTCCCAGCCAAATGCCCTTTGGGGTAACCCTTGCCTCAGTGTTTACGCACAGAGGTTCTTTGTCTTTTAAATAGTTTTTTATTTTAATGGGTTCACCACAACATAACCAAGACACACTGTCTTAAGGTAGCTGGTTCATTCCACTGGGGTATCAAACAGAACGAGCATACTGATGGTGTCCTGGTAGAATGAAACATGTGTTTATGTCATCTGTTAGCACTCTTTGCAAACTGTGTGAGAGGCCTTTCGGCACCACGCAATTCTGCTTAAAGTTGAACCAGCATAACATTCTGTGGTGATTTGCATATGCAGCCCATGATGCTTTGCATTGTGTGGGCATGTGTGATTTTGTATTTTCTTGAAACTTGGCTTCCCAGCCAAATGCCCTTTGGGGTAACCTTGCCTCAGTCTTTGCGCACAGAGGTTCTTTATCTATTATATAAATATATATATATATACATATCTACCTATCTATCTATATATATATATATATATATTTATAGTGCAGCTATAATTAAGGTTTGACGGGCCACTTCTATGTTAAACCCCTAAATTTGCACTTTAATAACTTTGCAACCATTTGTCCAATTTGCCTGCAAGTTTGCATGCACGGTGTCCAACTATAGTTCCCTAAACTGGAAAGTTTTGTTTCAGTTGGACGTACGGCTGTGGAACTGCGGAGTGTCAAAAATGTTAAAAATTCCTCAACGTTTGTGCAATTATTTGTCAGGCTCCAGAGAGTGAATGATGTGTGTCTCTGGCTTCAAATGTGCATTTGTATATGTGGTCTGGGTCAGGGTGGTGCCTTTTGAAGATTTGGTGAAAAAATATTGATCCGTTTAAGTTATGCTAGTTTTTCATGTCCCATTTTAGCCTATGGGAAAATTTATATGTGCACTGCGAAAACTTTCATGAAAACATTTTTTTGCACACGAAAACATTTCATTATAAGGTTTTGGAGTGTTGTGAAAACGTTTTTGCTTTTGCGAAAACAATGCTCAAAAACACTGTCCCATGTGTTGTTTTCTTTGTCACTTCATTGTGCCAAGGTGGATTGTGCTTTGGAGCTGAAATTTGCAGGATGGCAAGCCCTGGTCCCACAGATGTGCCTTTGGTTGATTTGGTCCCCAAACATTCAATGGGTCCATAGTTACAGTGTTCTGAAGTTGAGAAATTTCCCATAGGATAACACTGCAGCACTCGCAGCCCATTTTGGCGCCTGTATCTCAAAAATGATTTGAGGTATGGATTTTACGCTATCCAAGGCTGGACTAAGCACACGTGGTTTCAAAGTCATGATTGAAACTGCAGTGGAATTTTTTCATAGTTGCTACGGTTACTGAGATATTGCCAAATAAGTGTTACAAGGGTTCCTTTTCAGTACTATGGGGGTTTAGTATGGCTCTGTACTTATGTGTAAGTGGCAGCACAGGGTCCGGAGGGCCCGCACTCCCACAGACATAAACCATTACACAAAAAATGGGCAACGTGAAGGGAACACAGGGTCCAGAGGGCCCGTGCTCCCACAAACACATGCCAGTTACCAGTGACATTATACTTTCTCAAAAAGAAAGGAAATTCATTGCAAAAAACTTCATTAATGCACCAGTTAGGGTTGACAGCACAGTGACAAAAAATGAAAATGTATGTTAGGGTTACTCCCCCACCACCCTCCAACCCTCAACACACCAACAGACATCGGGGTGTGCCATGGGGTCATCAGACCTCTCACCCCATTCTCCTATACTTTTTCTGCAGTCTCCCCAGAGGAAACATTAATGGCCCTTCTCTCTCTTAATCCTTCCAAAGGCTCTTCGCTGGATGATCTTGACCCTAAACTCCTCTACCTTTTAGCTTCTGCTATAGCTTACCCTCTCTCCTTGATCTTAAATCTTTCCTTCTCATCCTCATCTGTCTCCTCATCCTGGAAACATGCTGTGGTCCTCCCTCTCCCAAAGGGTGGTGACCCCTCCTCCCCTGCAAATTTTCACCCAATCTCCCTACTCCCTGCCCTTGCTAAACTCCAAGAACACCTGGTCCTCTCTCTCTCTCCGCTGACCTCCTTCCTCGATGACTCTTCCTTTTATACCCCATTCCAATCTGATTTTTGGAAGAACCACTCCATTACCACCTCCCTATTCAGGCTCACTGACTCCATCCTCACTGGGATGGATAATGGCCTCATTACCTCTGCCATCTTTGTCAACCTTGCCAAGGCATTTGACAGTCTCCCATGCCCTACTTCTTGACTCCCTTATGGCTGCTAGGTTGTCTACTTCTGCCCAAAACTGGTTTAGAGCTTACCTCTCAGGCAGAACACAATCAGGCAAGATCCAGGACACAATCTCTCCCCCCCATTTCCACTGGAGTCCCATAAGGCTCAGTGCTTGAGCCCATTCTCTTCTCCATCTTCCTAAATGACTTACCCTCAGTATGCTCCCCCTCCACCTCTATCCATATGTATGCCGACGACTCTGTCCTGTTCTCGTCTGGCAAATGCCCTGCTGATGTTGCAACCACCCTTCAGTTTCACTTCCACCAGGTTCAGTTATGGTTTGCCTCACATCAACTATTCCTAAATGCCAAAAAGACTGTCTCCATGACCTTTGGCACTAGGCAGAGATTCTCTAGGCTCCACCCTTTACCGTCTTTCCATACCCTTGATGGGACAATATTAGAGGACACCTCCTCATTCAGATACCTTGGGGTTTGGTTGGACCAACACCTCAACTTCTCTGGCCACAATGACGTCATCCTGAAAAAATTGCACCCCAAGCGTGGTGCCTTATTCAGGAACCATAGTTGTAGCCCTCCTATAGTGCGATGTGAACTAGTCCAGAAGATGATCCTCCCAATTTTTGACTACTGTGATGTAGTCTATGGTTCCACTCCCAAATCCTCCCTAACCAGATTGGACACTCTATTTAACTCCTTCTGTCGATTTGCCCTTGATGCTCCATCACCCACTCATCACTGTGACCTCTACCACACCATTTCCCTTCCCTCGCTTGCCAACAGGCGCCTCACTCATTGTGCCAAACTCACTTCTAAATTTTGGTTAGGAGAACTTCTCTCCTACCTCTCATGTTTGCTCTCTCCCCCACTTCCCCCTTCCCATTCCCTCAGATCCTCTGTCACTCGCACTTTGTTGGGCCCCCGTCATACCACTCTCATTGGTCAGTCAGGCTTTACCTATCATTTCCCACAAATTTGGAACTCCCTCTCCCCCAAATACGGCACTCCTCCTCCTCCCACTCCCTTGCCTCTGCCTTACACAACTTTCTCTCATCTAACTGCTCCTGTTTTAACCCTCCTTAACTGTCCTTCTATGCCTCTGCTCCTCTCCATGACTCACATCACCTATTAAACCTTACACCCCCCCAGCCTGTGTCTCAGCACATTCTCCTTCCCTTTCACCACTATGTACTATGTTCCTCAGATATGCCACTTGTAATTAAATGCATATTTCAAAGGTACGATATATTTAATTGCATGTTATGTTATAAATGCAACTGAATGATTATTTATGATATTTTTTTAACTGTCATGTTACAAATGTAATTGAATGTTTAATTTCTTGTATGTTTTAAATGTTAAACTATATGCCTAATTCTTCATACAATAGTACCCCCCTCCCAGGCCGCACCGGGAGATGAGCAACTTGTTGTTCAGTGTGCCTTCCTGGTGAAACATTTCAATAAATAAATAAAATAAATACTGTAGCATGTCAACTTGCTTACACATGGAATGGGGTGAGAGTTGGGCCTGGCACACCCCAACGTCTGTTGGTGTGTGGAGGGTGGGGGTGGGGTGGTAGGCAATATATATATTATACTGGCACAGTAGTTTGGCTATTTTTGTGAAACTGTTGTAAGGAGGCAGTGTAGCGCAGTGGTTTAAGGCTCTGAGCTGCAAACCTGGAGACATGGGTTTGAATCCCACAGTTCCCACTTGCATACTGTATGACCCTGAGCAAGTCACTTAACTTCCTTGTGCTCCCAGGTTGTACCTGTAAAGAAGCTTTCAGCATATTGTGTCTCTCCTGGTTAAAAAAAAAAAAAAAAAAAGTATAGTTAGGGTTGCACGGCCACTTCTATGTTAAACTCCAAATTTTGCACTTTAATAAGTTTGCCACCATACAACGGATTTGCCTGAAATTATGCATGTGCCATCTGGTACCTGGCAAGTTGCGCTACGGTCGAATAAGCAGTTGCAGAACTCCGGAGTAGCCAAAAACGCACAAAAACCGGGGGTTTTATGTGTTTTTTTGCTCGTGGCTACAGCCCGCAGAATTTGTCCATTTGGTCTGAAATCTTCAGGGAAGAAGCAGTCTGGGTCATCGATGTGCCTTTCAAAGATTTGGTGAAAAAATATTAAACTGTTCAAAAGTTATTAAAAAAACAAGTTTCCCATTATAGTCAATGGGGAAAAAATATATGTGTCTCTTGAAAGCTGCTGCCACTACACTACAGGAAATGGGACAGCCATAAGAACTGGGGTTGTCTACAGGCCCCCAGACCAGAGGGAGGACATAGACACATTACTGTTAGAAGATATACAAAACATGACAGCTAAAGCGGAGGTTCTGATAATGGGAGACTTCAACATGCCGGATACAGATTGGTCAATACCAGCAGGAACATCTGCCAGAAATAGACTCATAGTGGATTCCCTGCAGGGGGAGGGCCTCAAACAACTGGTACAGCAACCCACAAGAGACAGGGCTATCCTAGATCTAGTACTGACTAACAAAGAAGGGATCAAAGATCTCAGGTAGAAGGTCACCTGGGGGCCAGTGACCATCATATGGTATGGTTCAATTTGGCTACTACATCTAAATCATCCCATTCCAAGGCAAAAATATGGGACTTCAGAGAGCTGACTTTGATAAGATGGCCAACAGAGTTAAGCTAGCCCTGGCAAAAGAAACACAGGTGAGGGGTTACAGGCAAAGTGGGCAAGCATTAAGGATGCAATACTTGGAAGCAACATCCCATTGTGTTAGACAGAAAAGGAAGTGCAAAGAAGAAGGAAACCACTTTGGTTCTCAAATACAGTAGCAGAAAAGGTCAGAGCCAAAAGGCTGGCCTTCAGGAAATATAAGGAACACAGCGGGATGAAGATAGGAGGCATACCAAACTGCCCTAAGGGAAGCAGGTAAGGCAGTAAGGCAGGTAAAGTCCCAAACTGAGGAAACACTAGCACCTAACAGTAAAGAAGGTGACAAGACTTTCTATAGATACATTAGTGAAAGGAGAAAGTCCAGAGGGGGTATTGCTAAGCTTAATGGAGAAAAGGGAGCATGTGAGGAGGAGGACCCTGTAAAGGCATCTATCCTAAATAGATACTTTTGCTCAGTATTTACTGAAGAGAAGGTAGGGCAGGGCCACAGCTCAGCATCATGGACACAGGGGGAGGGAGGTGAGCACTACTCCCTTCACAAAGAAAGGGCTCTACAAGAGCTTGCTAAGCTCAGGGTGGATAAGGCAATGGGACCTGATGGCATACATCCCAGGGTACTTAAGGAGCTAAAGGAGGAACTAGCAGAGCCATTAGCAGAATTGTTTAGTGAGTCTCTGAGCACAGGAGAGGTCCCAGAAGACTGGAGAAGGGCTCATGTGATCCCCGCCACAAGAGTGGTAGCAGGGAGGAGGCGGGAACTACAGACCGGGTCAGTCTTACTCATGTAGTGGGCAAGATTATGGAGGCACCCTTAAGGAAAGGATAGTGCAACACCTGGAATCCATAGGGCACAGGATCCAAGACAGCATGGGTTTACAAAGGAAGGTCCTGTCAAACTAATCTCATAGATTTCTTTGGCTGGTAACCAGAGTGGTGGACCAAGGGGGAGCAGTTGATGTCGCCTATCTTGACTTCAGCAAAGCTTTTGACACTGTTCCACATAGAAGATTGATAAATAAGCTGGGTAGGCTCGGGGTGGGTCAGAAGTTGGTCAACTGGGTGGCAAACTGGTTGACGGGCAGAAAACAGAGAGTGGTGGTAAATGGTATACAGTCAGAAGAGATGCAAGTCACAAGTGGGGTACCTCACGGACCAGTCCTGGGGCCAGTCCTCTTCAACATCTTCATTAGTGACCTTGCAGATGGACTAGAGGGTAAGGCTTGTCTGTTTGCAGATGACACCAAGATCTGCAACAGAGTAGATGATCCAGATGGGGTGGGCAGAATGAGAAGAGATCTGGATAAACTAGCAGAATGACAGAAGAGTGGCAACTGGATTTAATGCAAAGAAGTGCAAAATCATGCACATAGGGAAGAGAAACCCTGAAGCCACCTATAGGCTGGGAGGGAGTTGCTAGCAGTCACAAAGGAAGAAAGAGACTTGGGCATCATCATCACTGATGACCTAAAATCATCCAAGCAGACCTCTAAAGCAGTAGGTAAGGCTAGGGGGTGTTAGGTGTATTAGCAGGGTATCACAAGTCGTAAGAGGGAGGTAATAATCCTCTGTACAAGACACTGGTTAGGCCCCATCTGGAGTACTGCGCAGTATTGGAGGCCACACCTTCACAAGGACATTAACCAAATTGAGGCAGTCCAGAGAAGGGCAACCAAAATGGTGCAGGGACTGCATCAGAAGACATATGAGGACAGATTAACGGAGCTCAATATGTATACCCTTGAGCAAAGGAGGGAGAGAGGTGATATGATCGA
The DNA here is from genome assembly GCA_016271365.2 of Neoceratodus forsteri. Taxonomy (NCBI): domain Eukaryota; kingdom Metazoa; phylum Chordata; order Ceratodontiformes; family Ceratodontidae; genus Neoceratodus; species Neoceratodus forsteri. Next base: position 930,815,622 of record CM057450.1, on the reverse strand, counting down.
GGCATTCAAACACCTTAAGGGCATAAACAAGGTGAAAGAGTCTAACATGTTTAAATATAAGAAAAATAGCAGGACAAGAGGACACAGCATGAGATTAGAGGGAGGCTGATTAAGGGAAATGAGGAAATTTTTTCACCGAAAGGGTGATGGATGCATGGAATGGCTTACCACAAGAAGTGGTGGCTATGAATACAGTGCAGGGCTTCAAACAGGCATGGGATAGGCATAAGGGAGCAATACAAATGACTATGAATAGATAGGCCACTGACAGAGCAAAGGTCGATGGCACATTTATAAGGTAGAAAAAGAAATGGGCAGACTGGATGGGCCTTGAGGTCCTTATCTGCCGTCAACTTCTATGTTTCTATTTTACTGTCGCAAATGGCCCTTTTGCTTTCGCACATTGGTCATCTTGTTTTCAGTTAGCGAGAGAGAAAAATGTCTAGCATTTAAATTTGGGACCCCCTAGGTAAACACTGACTGCTGTGTTTACTTAGTCGGGTCCTGAGGATCACAGCCCTATCTTTTCTGGGGAGACCCCCCCCCAGAAATGGCTTTTTAAAGATCGGACCTTCGTAGTGTCGCAAATTGTGACAGAAATGGCCATGACACTTTCACAACTCATGAAAGTGTTGTGCCTATTTTTATGCAAAGTGTCGCAATCTCCATACAGAACTTTGCCCTAAAAGTATTCCTTTGCCATCCCACTGCAGCAAAACAGTTGGGGCTTTTGGCCTGAAATTTGCAGTGTGGCAAGCCCTCGTCCCACAGATGTGCCTTTTGGTGGTTTGGTCCCCAAACATTTAACAGACCCATAGTTACGGTGCTCCAAAGTTCAAAAATTCTCCATAGGATAACATTGTGGCACCCGCAGTAACTTTTGGTGCCCATATCTTGGAAACTGTGCAAGATACAGGTTTTTGCTACTCACAGCTTAATCCACCTACAGGTGAACTAAGCCCACGAGAAAGTTTCAAAGTCATAGATTACATCTGCAGTGGAATTTTTTCCCTACTTGCTATGGTTATGGAGATATTGCCAAAAACGTGTTACAAGGGTTCTTTGGAGTACTGTGGCGCTGCTGTATGGCTCCGTACTTATGTGTATGTGGGAACGCAGGGCCCAGAGGGCTCGCACTCCCACATATGCATACCATTACACAAAAAATGGACAATGTGAAGGGAGCACAGGGCCTGGGCGCCCGCGCTCCCACTAACACATACCAGTTACATTACACTTTCTCAAAAAGGGAAATTCATTGCAAAAACCTGAGTTAATGCAGCAGTTAGGGTTGATAACACAGCAACAAAGTATGGAAATGTGATGTTAGGGGTTACACCTACACCCCACACACCAACAGGCGTCAAGGGTGTGCGTTGAGGTCGTCGGGCATAACTCCTCACCCCATTCTCCTATACTGCATCACCTCAGCTTGTTTACACATGGAGGGGTGAGAGTTAGGCCGATGACCCCAATGCACACTCCGACACCTGTTCGTGTGGAGGGCGGGGTGGGGTGGGTGGTAGGGTAACCCTAACATTACATTTCAATACTTTTGTCACTGTGCAATCAACCCTAACTGATGCATTAAAGGAGTTTTTTGCAATGAATATATATTATAGCTGCATAGTAGTGCAGCTATAGTTAGGGTTGGCAGGCCACTTCTATGTTAAACCCAGAGTTTGCACTTTAATAACTTTGCAACTGTTTGTCTGATTTGCCTGAAATCGTGCATGTTTGGTGTCCAATCATAGATCTCTGGATCTGGAATGCTTCATTCCAGTCGGATGTATGGCTGCGGAGCTGCGAAGTGTCAAAAATGTGAAAATTCCTCAACAATTGTGCAATTCTTTGTCAGGCTCCAGAGAGCGAATGGTGTGTGTGTCTGGCTTCAAATGTGCATTTGTATATGTGGTATGGGTCAGGGTGGTGCCTTTTGAAGATCTGGTGAAAAAATATTAATCTGTTCAAAAGTTATGGAAGTTTTTCAAGTCTCATTTTAGCCTATGGGAAAATTTATATGGGCGACACGAAAACTTTCACAAAAACATTTTTTTTGTGCATGAAAATATTTCATTATAAGGTATAGGGGTGTCATGAAAACATTTCTGTTTTCGCAGAAACAATGCTCGAAAACGTCCCATGTGTTGTTTTCTTTGTCACTTCATTGTGCCAAGGTGGATTGTGCTTTTGGGCTGAAATTTGCAGGGTGGCAAGCCCTGGTCTCACAGATGTGTCTTTTGGTGGTTTGGTCTCAAAACATTCAACGGGCCCATAGTTACAGTGTTCCAAAGTTGAAAAATTTTCCATAGGATAACATTGCGGCACCCCTTTTCGGCACCTGTATCTCAAAAACGATTCGAAATACAATTTTTTCACTACCCACAGCTAAGCACGCATGGGGGTTTCAAAGTCATGATTACAACTGCAGTGGAATTGTTTTCATAATTGCTACGGTTAATGAGATATTGCCAGATAAGTGTTACAAGAGTTCCTTTTCAGTACTATGGGGCTGATGTATCGCTCCGTACTTATGTGTAATTGTGGGCCCATGGGCCCGCGCTCCCACAGATGCATACCATTATGCAAAAAATGGGCAACGTGAAGGGAGTGCAGGGCCCAGCGGGCCTGCGCTCCCACAAACACATGCCAGTTACCAGTTACATTACACGTTCTCAAAAAGAAGGTAAATTCATTGCAAAATACGTCATTAATGCACCAGTTAGGGTTGATTGAACAGTGACGAGAAATATGGAAATGTGATGTAGGTTACTCCCCACCACCATAACCACCACCCTCCACACCAACAGACATCGGGGTGTGCCATGGGGTCATCAGACCCAACTCTCACCCCATTCTCCTATACTGTAACATGTCAGCTTGCTTACACATGGAATGGGGTGAGAGTTAGGCCTGATGACCCCATGGCACACTCCAACATCTGTTGGTGTGGATGGTGGTGGGGGTGGAGTGGTGGTGGTGGTGGGGGGTTATCCCTAACAACACATTTCCATACTTTTGTAGCTGAGCTTTCAACCCTAACTGGTGCATTAACAAAGTTTTTTGCAATGAATATATATATATGTCCCTTAGTCATTGCCAGCCATTTGCCTCTGTATTTTGAGGTGTACCATATGATTTGTATAATATATGGTTTCTCAGCCAGTCAGCTTTATTTCTGGTATGGCATACTGTGTGTCCCCTTTGATATCTGTTAACTGTATAATAAGTGACACATTTGGTTACTAAAAGCGTCCTTGCCTTGGTGCCCCTGACTGCCCTCCCTGCCTCCCTCCATTTTTCTAGACACACTGCCCCGTCCTACTCCTTCTATCTCCTGAAGGCTAACTTTTCTGCCCTTACTTTTCCTGCCACCTCCTGTGAGAATCACAGTGATTTTCTTTTCCTTTTGCCTTTGTCTATTTGTTGAATTCAAAGGTTTGTTGCCTCCACTATGGCTCCTTTTAAATGTGCCCATTGTCCTTCGACTCCCCCCAATTTTTCTCCCCCATCTAGGGCCTCTATGAGACATACCCCCATCCTACTGAAGTCTGCCCTTCTGAAGTCCAGAACCCTCACTTTTGTGTAGCATGTCCCTGTTGTAGTTTTCACACCAAACCACACTGTGTGGTGGTCACTGGGCCCCTGGTGTTCACCTACCCTAACATCTGTAATTCTGTCCCCATTGGTTGGTAACAAGTCCAAAATTGCTTCCTCCCAGGTTGACTCCAGTACCAGCTGCTTGAGGCATGCCCCTTGCAGGGAGTCCTGGATGTCTCTGACCCTGGCTGTTGCAGTCGTTAGGTGCTCCAATCAACTTCTGGCAAGTTGAGTTTGCCCATTAGTAGCACCTCTCCCTTGGCTGTCATCACATGGATGGCTTCTAGTAGATCCCTGTCCATTTCCTCCCTTTGTGTTGGGGCCTGTATATTACTCCTGTGTGAATGGCTAGGCCTTTGTCTGCCTCCAAGGTGACATACAGTGCCTCTGCCTCCCCCTTCATTCCTTCTGCTGTAATTTGGAATTTTGATGAACCGTAACAGCCTGCTGTGAGACAGCAGAACAAGGAAACATTTTGATATACTTTTAAAAATTTTCTCACAGGACATACTAGACACAGGTGTGTGTGTGTGCATGTGTGGCTTAATTTTTTTCAAATTTTTCCTGGGGGTGCATGCCCCTGTACCCTACTACATGGGTTTGGATTTTGTGCCCCTCCAAAATTTGGGTTTGCACAACCCCCCATCTGACACCACATCTTATTTTGCACTAATTCTGCACCATTTGCATTTTCTATGCGGAATGGACAAAAAAACAACACAGACCAGATTGCATGATAGAGTTAACCTAAAGTAAAGTCAACCAGTGTTTTAAACCGCCACCCATTCTGTCTGAAACCTTTATGTAGTTGAAATAAGAGTGCAGTGCTGTTCATTTTATGCAATGCTTTTACTCAACCCATGTGTCTGTTACAAAGCTGACAGACTCATCAGTGAAAGGTCAACCACAACAATAATGACACCTATAATAAACTCTGTAATGAGTTCTGTGGCTACCGGCTAATTGCTCACCAACTCCTATTGCTTAGGGCTGGGGATGTGCACCCAAACCCTGGCCCATCTAGTCCACTTCACCCCCTAAAACACCCAACCCATGGAACAATCAAGATAGCATCAATAAACATCCAGAGCCTCCCAATCAGGCTGGATCAACTTCAAGCCTGAACTGCACAGCACAACCCCGACATTCTGTCGGTAGTTGAAACCTGGCTTTCACCCAAGATCACTGATAATGAGGTTGCTCTCCCTGGCTTCAATGATTTCAGGCTTGACAGGACTACCAAGAGAGAAGGCAGTTGTGTGATCTACATCAAGGACTCCATCAAAGGGCACATCCTCCCCCAGGCGGATCTCGGACCTAATGCCCAGGTGCTAGCAATCAAAGCCTTACTCGGGGCATGCGACAAAGCCCTAACTATCGTCTCCATCTATGCTCCCCCTAATGAACACAAAAGGGGCTTCAAGGGTATTGTGGACTTCATCTGTGGCCTGCCCTCTAACTCTGAGACCATCTCACTAGGTAACTTCAACATCAACTGGCTTTCACCTGATGCAGGCACAATATCTCTGCAGTCCACCTCACCCAGCTTGTCTCCTCCCCCACCAGGGTTAATTGCAAAATGGGCACCAGCACCCTCCTAGACTGGGTACTTTCACACAATTCAGAATGACTCACCAATGTGACAGTGCACCCAGACACTATTAGTGCCCACTCCCCAGTCTCTTGTAGCTGGACAAACAAATTCCTCAAGCCACCTCCCCACTTCACCTTTAGTAGGGTACTAAAGCATGAGCATCTTGAGTCTCTGAAACATGATCTTGCCAACACCAACTGGTCACAAATTGACCGTGCTGCTGACGTCAGTACTGCCCTGCAATACTTTATCAAACAGTTCACAAAAGCCTGTGACTTGCATGCACTCCACAAAAAGGTCAAAGCACGGGGGTCAGTTAACCCATGGTTATCATCTGACCTCATAAGCAAATTGAAGAAACGTGATCACCTATGGCACCTAGCCAGAGAGTTGGGTAAACCCTCAGCCATACTAGCCTACAAGCAAGCCAGAAATGTCTGCACTCGGGAAATACACCAGGCTAAATCAAATCACCACAAGGAGTCGCTTACTGCCCCTTGGGGTGACGGAAAAAACATCTGGACCAACATGAAGGAAGTCTTAGGGAAGGCTGTAAAGGCAGCACCGAACCTAATCAACATACAGGGTATCCCTACCCAGGACCCCCTAACTTTAGCCAACACCTTCAATGAAGCGTTCTCGGTCCTCTCTGGGACACTTCCCCCAGACTTCTTCGAGGACCCACCACACTCCAACACCTCTACTACTGATGCTCGCCATCAGTCTGCCCCCCTTTTTACTTCAAGAAGCTTACCCCCTCGCTAGTCAGAAAATACCTTCACAAAGTGCTTGGGAAATTGCAACAAAGTGCAGACACACTGGACCTCAAACTTGTAGCACTCACAATTGAAGAAGTTCTCCTCCCCATAACTAAGATCCTGAACCTGTCACTCTGCCAATCACAATTCCCACAGCTGTGGAAATCGGCCATCATGACTCCAGTGCACAAGAATGGTGACAGGGCATCGCTGTCAAACTACCAGCCCATCTCAATTTTGCCACCGCTCTCTAAAGCACTAGAATGCATAGTGGCCAACCAGCTGGTTGAATACCTTGTAAAATACTCAATCCAATGCCCAGAGCAGCATGGCTTCCGTAAAGGACATAGTACTTCCACGGCACTACTGGAACTCACTGGTTTTATTCACCGGTCTTTGGACCAAGGAACCCTAGCAGGGGCAGTATTCACTGACCTCTCAAAGGCCTTTGATACTGTCCACCACTCCCTCCTTTTAAACCAATTAACCTCCATTGGCCTCTCTGCAAAATCAACTCTCTGGTTCAAAAGCTACCTAGGACAACGTACACAAAGAATGAAAATCAACAATTTCCTCTCCGACCATCTGCCTGTAAGATCTGGTGTCCCCCAAGGCTCCATATTGGGACCGCTCCTTTTCAGCATCTTTCTCAACAATCTACCATGCCACTGCCCACAGCAGATGCTACTCTATGCAGATGATGCAATAATCTTCACAAGCTGCCCAGACCCAGAGAAACTTGAGGGCAATCTGCAACATAGCTTCGGGATTGTTGAGGAATGGTTCCAAAACCATAAACTAATACTAAACAGCAAAAAAACCAAAACCATGATGTTCTGCAGCACTCAGAACAAGTACAAGTCCCACACTCTCAACATCAGTACCCGATCTGGAGCTCTGCTTGAACATACCCAGCACTTTCAATATCTTGGGGTCACACTTGACAGCAGCCTGGGCCTACGACCAGCACATCAGTAATGTTTCTAGGACTGTCAACTACAAAATCGGTCTCCTCCACAGGCACAAGCACTGTCTCACTTCGGACACCCTTAGACTAGCCATCAACAGCTCCATACTTTCTGTCATAGACTATGGCTTGGTTATCTATGGTGCTGCTTGCCACACCACCCTCCACAGAATATCGGCTGCACTGAACAAGGCCTGCAGACTGCTCACAGGAGCTGATCATCTCATCCACACCTATGACCTCTATGCTCACACGGGCTGGCTCCAACTCAGTGGGATTTTACACTACTAAACCTGTTTGCTGGCCAAAAAGGCTCTACTTGGTATTCTTCCCCATGGCACAGCAAACCTACTTCAACCACACAGCAGCAACTTGCAATGGACAAGAAGTGCCAGCACTCACCTCTTCCTTGTTCCTTGTCTTCAAATGACGCAGGGTCAATGCTCCTTTGCCTACAGAGCACCCCTCTAGTTTAATGCCCTCAGCCGGGACATCTCCAACCAACCTACTCTGGGCCCCTTCAAGAGACTGCTACGCCAACATCTTTCTGCATTCAGCACCTATGACTGCTTCCACTAGTCCCCCCTGCCAGTAGTCTCTGCCCTGCCTTTAGCAGCTCCCTGCATTGGCATGGTCCCTTGCCACCTCTACCCTCCCCTTACACTCCCTCCATCCCCTTACTACCCTGCCACCTAGTGGCTCGCTGCTCGGGCTTGGACAGTCGCCGCCTTCCAACCACTCCCCACTCCCCCATCACCCTCTCCTTTGACAATGTCCATGACTGCTGCAACTCTCTTTCTCACCTCACCACCCTCCCCCACCTACTACCACCTAGCCCCTCTCTAACCTCCTTTTTCCCTACCTCCAACTATTCTCTCCGCTAACTTACTATATACGCAAACTGAGGGCATCTTACCCTCTATTGTTATGTTTTGTATGTACAAACCTGCATGTATAAACCACTGTAATTATTGTCCATGTTTTATACTCTCTGTTGTTTAATCCTTTGTAACACTGTCTTCCCTCCCACTGTCGTGGAACCTTTGTAAACAAGCTCCCAGCTCAAAGGTGTTTAATCCTAGGTCTCAATAAATAAAAATAAAAAAAGAAAAAGATCAAAAGGGGCTGTTTTAGTGAAACCAACCACAGTTTTGAACTTCCTTCTGTATTTGTTTTTCTGTCAGATCTTTTTTGATAACAAAATGTTACTTTCCTAATTGTTCACCATAGACTTTCTTTGATGTGACAGGCTGTGCAAAGGTGTTGCACATATTGGTCACCTAAGAGCCCTGAGTTCATCCGGACAAGTGCTCACTGAAGAACGATTTTCCTTTACCACTGTCTCTACCCTGGGCAGCTGTTGTGTACAGTAGCTTAATGATATGTGCAGTACATTGGGACAGTTATATTCTAGTGGCTAGATCACTTACTTATGAACAAGAACTGCAGGTAAAAATGCCAATAAAGGCAAACTACACTACGTGACTATAATCAAGTCACTTAACCTCACATCACTCCAGTCCATCCAACTATGAAAATTATTAGATGCAAGATCTCACTGGAAACGAGATATAATATCTTCACTTGGCTATTTGGGGGTAATTATGTTATAAATGCAACTTAAACTTATCTGAATACCAACTTGCCTACAGTGGTGACAACATGTCATTTATGCCATGGTAGCAGGATTATGTAATCAATTCTGCCATTATTATATAAATAACATAATGTACGTGCAAATAACATGGCCTGATAGTAAAATACGTTCTGTAGAAATCACACTACAGCTGAGTTCAGATACCTTTAATGTTTGCTTGTGTGCACGCACAAAGCGAACATATTCATGGTGCTCGGGCAGTGTAGGGGGCTGCAGAGGTGGGTGCTGTATAAGCCAATGGATGTAGAAATGGAGGAGGCTTTCTACTCAAAAGCCAGTGCTGAGAAGCCCGATGATGATGACAGTGTTCAGCTGGCAGATGGGCATAAACTTTGTGTAGTTCAAAGGATGCAGCCTCATCAATCACTTCAATTTTCTGCCCATTAGCAAGCTAACAGACATCAGTCATCAAGCCTCACACTCTTTCCGCATGTGTGTGTGTGTTTTTGTGGTATGTGTTTCCCACTTTTAGTGGTTTCCCCTAGTTACAGACTGGAGGGTGTCTCTTTGAAAGCACTAAACAGAGTGGGAAAAAACATTCAGCATGCAGAATGCAAATATAACAACATAAAATATTTTAACTGCATGTCAACAATGAACAGACAAGAGCATAAATAGTTGATTTAAATTGCATATTGTCTATGTTCCCTTTAAGAGGCTAGAAGAGGAAGAAATCAGATTAATTTCAGTGCAGTAATCTGCTCATTGCTACTTTTATTGCTTCTTTTACTGCTTATTGTCGATTTCAGTTGGTGGCTGATTGATTTGTTTTTTTTTAATACTTATAATGGGCTAGTGGGGAATTATTTTGGGTCTGTTGAAAATATGAAACCTATTTTGGTGTGCTTTAAGTGGGGCTGTTATTTCTTTGAATTAGAAACCTATTTCTTCTGATTTAAAAACTATTTTGGTGTGCTTTTAGTGGGGCTGTTATTTCTTTGCTGTCTTTACTTGTTGCAAATTTTGCCCACCCTCCCACTCCCACCCCACTCTTAATTAAATGCCCTGTTAAATCTGATTGTCAGGAGCTAAGCACAGGGAATAGCAGGGGCTGTGGAGTAGGAGGGGCATAAGGGGGAGTAAGCACACTCCTGGCACAAGTGTTTTGACTCATTCTTTGTTGTTTTCCTTTTTTTTTAATTATCTGAGTGATTGGTGGCAAGATTTTCAGGACAGAGATTGATAAAGTTGTTTCTGTCTAATCTTGCTCTTTGAAATTATCTGATGGATCAGTTACAAGATTTTGACAAGAAGTTGTTTCTGGGTGCCGGCCCGTCGGTGCAGTGGTAGCACTACCGCTCGTGATGCCGGTGATCTGGGTTTGGTAGCGAGCCCGGGCCGGGAGGGTCGGCTGGGGGGAGAGGGATTGAGTGCCCAATGGGCCGCTCTCCTTCTACAGGTGGGGTGGGCAGTGCTCCTCACTGCAATACCACCACCACCTGGGTGACCACGGGTGGTGACGGTGCAGCAGAGGAAGCAGAAGACATGGGAGGGACAGATATCGTCTGAGGACCAGAGCAGAGGTGTGTCACTACACACCTCCAGCTCATTGGTCCTTCTTGTGTGGGGACGTCTGGGGGCAAGGAGAACAAGGAAAATGTGCCCTGCTCATGGTCCAGGTCATGAGCCTCCAGCACTACGCCTACAAGAGAAGGCTCTGAGGCAGACTCCACCTGTGCACATGCCCATGATGTTCAGTGGTAAGGGGAAGGCCTCCCTCACCCTGCCCGGTGGGTTATCCGGGGGCTCTAGTGGTAAGCAGGAGCGACTAGTACCTTAAGAGCAGACACCTTGGGCCTCTCAGAGTAGGTCTAGCTGTGAGGTGCATGGCGCTCTGAGAGAAGGACTAGGGAGCAGAGTGAGCAAGGAGGCAAAAAGAGAAAGTAAAAAAAAGTTGTTTCTTGGTGTATTTCATTGATTATCACAGGAATCTGAGCACGCTTACTCAAAGCAACTAGAGTTCATAATCTTAGTAGGGGCATAGTTAAACCAATTTCGTAAAAGGGGGAGAGAGAGAAGAATAAAGCTACAGTGTACAAAAGGGAAAAAAAGCATCAAAGCAAAGAGTGGGTGCATAAAAGGATAAAGAATAGAAGACACAGAAAGGGTAAGGAAAGGATAGGCAAAGAAAGATGATGGGTGTCGTGCAATGCAGTGGTTGTGGGGCAGCAGTTTTCAGGAAGACCTTCTGGACACTGCAGTGCTGCACTATCTGCAGGCACCTCTTTGTGTTGAGGGTGGAAGTTGCAGGACTCCGAGCAGAGCTGGCAAGGATCCAGGCAGCCTCTCCCCTCACACACACACACACACACACAGGGACCACCATGTCTACTACCACTCCCTCAGAGGATGCCAAGAAGAAGGGACGGATGGACTACAGTGGGCTCAGGAAGGGTGAGGGAGGTGGGATGAAGGCATATCCCCTAACTAGTGACACTTCATAACTCATATGCCATCTTGGCAGAGCAGGAAGATTGCATAGCATCTCCAGAACTGGACACCAAGGGGGAAGAATGGGTCATCCAGGATAGAGCCCTGAGGGCAACTGGAAGAACACACAGGAGGAGGACGTAAATCCTGTTTGGGGACTCCATTGTTAGGAGGATAGATTTGGGGATAGGCAGCAGTCGGGAAAGGGAGGTAGTGCGCCTACCTGAAGGCACAGTTTGGAGGGAGGGCAAGTGGATCCTAAGGATCGCTAAGACAGTGGCAAAGAGGGGGGAGCTGGATGTCATTATCCACATGGGGACAAGTGACATGACAGGAGAGAGGGGGGAGACGTAGGTAAAGTACAGGAGGAATTCAGGGAACTGGGGAGGAGTCTTGGGCAAGTACTACACTTTGTAATCTTCTCAGAGGTTCTACCTGTCCATGGCAAGGGAGAGGGCTGAGACATCCGCACCATGGAATTTAACACATGGCTGAAGAAATGGTACAGAGAGGTGGGGAATGGCTTCACTGGGGGCTTGGACCTCAACTGGAGGGATAAAAGACTGTATTCACTGGATGGCCTACATTTTTCTTGGGGGGGGTAAAGGTATCCTCACTGAAAAGTTTAAATGCTTCCTCAGCAGGCATTTAAACTAGCCAGGGGGCTAGGGCAAATGCAGTCAGGGGGATTACTGTAGCCCCCCCCCACGTGACATATCTGGAAATAGGGAGACCCCAATTAGTAGATGGTCACACACAAAAAAAATTGGTCACAATATGAAGGAAAACAAAGACTATAACTCAAACATGTCACAGGGCACAGGCCAGAAAATGGGAAAAAAGGGTGGGGAGGGCAGTGCACAGGATGGAAGGTAATGTGCACAAATGCCTGCAGTCTGGGAAGCAAAATCCCAGATCTAATGGCATTGATGGCAGACACAAACCTAGACATTGTGGCTATTCCAGAAACGTGGGGCACAGGGAACCATGACTGGGATACAGCCATACCAGGATGCACACTTTTTAGGAAGGATAGAGAAGGGAGGAGGGGAGGGTAGTGGCTATGTATGTAAAGGAGGGGACTAAAGCAACAGAGGTTCAAGTGTTACAGGAAGGAATGGAGGCACTGTGTGTCACACAAAAGGTTAGAAATAAGACCGCCATTTGCACTGGAGTGGTTTACAGGTCTCCTGTGCAGGGGGAGGAAACAGATGAAGTTCTGGTGGAGACCATCCACAAAATGGCAACCAAAGGGGAACTACTGCTAATGGAAGACTTCAATCTGCCAGATGCAGATTGGAGCACTCAGACTGCAGGTAAAACAAGGAGCAGGGACTTCATGACTTCCCTGAAAGGGGCAAACGTAAGGCAGCTAGTAGTAGAACCCACCCAGGAGTGGGCTATACTTGACTTGGTGCTGACCAGCGGGGGCAGGATCACAGATGTTGAGGTGGGCAGTCCCCTTGGTTCCAGTGACCACAGGACAGTATGGTTTACTGTAACCACAGTGGTAGAAGAAAGTCAAACAAGGACTAGTGTTCTGGATTTCAGGCGGGCCAACTTTAAGGAAATGGGGGGACAGCTTAAAAGTGCCCTAGTAGCAGAAGGTACAGGGGGAGATGTGGAGGAACAGTGGTCTAGACTTAAAAGAGTCATAACAGAAGTAACAAAACACTATGTTAGAATGCATAGTAAGAGTAAAGGAAAAAAACAGCCACTATGGCTCTCAAAGATAGTGGCCGAGAAAGTAAGGGAAAAAAGGAAGGTCTTTAGGAAATACAAGGCGACTCAAAAGGATGAGGACAGGGAGAAGTATCTAGAGAAACAGAAAGAATCTGGGAAAACAGTCAGAAGGGCTAAGGCACAGACAGAGGAAGGTATAGCATAGGCTATTAAGAAAGGAGACAAGACCTTCTTCAGATACAGTAGCGAGAGGGAAAAGACCAGAAATGGTATTGTTAGGCTGATGAAGGAAGAAGGAGGAGGGTGGGTGGAAGACAACCTAGAAAAGGTTGAGATACTGAACAAATATTTTTGCTCAGTGTTCACCAGGGAAGGGAAGCATGAAGGACCAAAACTCATTAGGAGGGGTAGTCAGGGGAGGGAGGTTGACACCTGCCCATTCACTGTGGAAAGAGTCTTAGAGGAATTCAGGAAAATAAAAACAGAGAAAGCAATGGGGCCAGATGGGATTTCCCCCAGAGTATTAAAGGAACTCAAGGACGTACTGGCAGGTCCACTGATTTACCTTTTTAACTCATCTCTAGAGACAGGGGAGGTACCTGAAGACTGTAGGAGGGCAGAGGTGGTCCCTCTCCACAAGAGTGGCAGTAGTGAGGAGACAGGCAATTACAGACCTGTAAGCCTGACCTCAGAAGTGGGGAAGCTAATGGAGTCCCTACTTAAGGAGAGGATTGGTGAAGTTTCTGGCGACTAGGATCCAAGGCAGCATGGATTCTCAGCAGGAAGGTCCTTTTCAGACAAATCTAATTGATTTTCTTTGACTGGGTGACCAGGGTGGTACATCAGGGAGGGGCAGTTTAAGTGACCTACCTGTATTTCAGCAAGGCCTTCAACACCATCCCACATAAGAGATTGCTAAATAAATTGAGAAACCTGGGAGTGGACCCTATGGTAGTAAAATGGGTTGAAAACTGGCTAAGAGACAGGACTCAGAGGGTGGTAGTAAATGGCATGAAATCAGAAGAGAGGGAGGTGACCAGCAGGGTGTCACAGGGATCGATGCCTGGAACAGTCCTGTTCAATGTCTTCATTAGCGACATTGCAGAGCATCTGGAGGGAAAGGTATGCCTGTTCGTGGATGACACCAAGATCTTCAACATAGTTGACACACCAGAAGGGGTGAAAGAATGGGAAAGGATCTAAGCTTACTGGAAGAATGGTCAGGTGTATGGCAGTTGAGTTTCAATGCTAAAACATGCAAACTAATGCACCTGTGTCACAGGAATCCAAGAGAGGAGTACAGAATTGGGGGGTGGGGGGTTCTGGCCACCACAAAGCAAGAGAGAGACCTGGGGATCATTATATCAGATGACCTAAAGGCTACCAAGCAGTGTGAAAAATTGGTGCGGAAAGCAAACAGAATGCTGGGATGCATAGGTAGGGGCATAACCAGCAGAAAGAAAGAGGTGGTGATGCCACTGTACAGATCACTGGTAAGGTCTCACCTGGAGTACTGCGTCCAGTTCTGGAGACCGCATCTCAGGAAAGACATAGACAGGATGGAGGCAGTCCAGAGAAGGGTGACAAAAATGGTACATGGATTGCACCAGAAGCCATATAAGGAAAGACTCAGGGACCTTAATGTCTATTCATTGGAGGAGAGGAGAGGAGAGAAGGGATATGATAGAGACATTCAAGTTCCTCAGGGGTATAAACAGGGTACAGGAGGGAAGCATGTTTCAGAGGAAGCATTGCACAAGGACAAGGGGACATGATATGAGGCTGGAGGGAGGAAGGCTCAGGGGGAATGTCAGAAAGTACTTTTTCACAGAAAGGGTGGTGGATCTGTGGAACAGCCTTCCAGCAGAGGTGGTGGGGGCTAAAACAATAAGAGGGTTCAAGAGCGCATGGGATAGATTTAAGGGTACCCTGAAGATGGACAGAGAAGGCGTGTTGCAGATCAAAAAGGGTCTGGGCTCTCAACACTGAGTAGGGAAATGGGCAGACTAGGTGGTCTGTATGGTCCTAATCTGCCATCAGATTCTATGTTTCCATGTTTAAAGAATCCCTGCTACCCGCTGGGTAACTTTGTAAAATGTGAGATTTCAGTATATAGTTCATATATTTTTGCAAGTCTTTTCTGTTCTTCTTCCGGTCTTCAAGTCAAGGTCTTAACATCATGATTTGTTACTGCTTTAAATTCTGGACTTAAACCTCAACTATTGCCTGAGGCGTCATTTGAGTCCTCCCATCTGTCACTGTCCAAATCAAGGTCCCAACATCATGATCTGTCTTTGCTTCAAATATTGGACTTAAACTCCAACCATTGCCTGTGGCATCTGTTGTGTTTCTCCCTTAGAACAGTCCTTCCTCCTTAGTCCATCATGTCCAACCCTCTCCTATCTCATCTGACCTTCCTTCCCCCCTCCCTATACCCTCATCCCCTTCCCACCCCACTTGCCAGGCCATGCCTACAGTACTTATCAAAGGAATCTTACATCTTAATCTTCTTCGCACTTTGATGCTAGAGGAACTGCCACTCCTGCTTAATATGACTCCTCCAATGATGTTTACTGTATAAACTTTAGCTCATTACCTTACGTCCATATATTTGTATCTATGCAATTGTATTTAAATGGCACTACCTCTTGTTGAACCAACTGCTATGTTCTGGTGGAAGTATTTTGTTACATGTGATGGTTATATGTTATTATTACTACATATAATTGTTATGTATGTTCACTCAAACTGTTATGTCTTAACCCTGTTGGCAACTGTTTTGGCCCACGTCCATCTTGTAAATAAGCTTGTCTCAGTCATGTTCTGCCTGGCAAAATAAAGATTTTGATTGATTGATTGATTGATGTTCTTCATGAGGACTTTATCCTTTTGCCCCAACTTCTAAAAAAATTACAAGCAGTGAAGTTGTCCAAACTGCCTTTAAGAGTCATTAGTTGATACAAACATAATAAGTGCACATGTTTTATTCAAGGTGCAGAGTGAAATCAAACAGGACTGAAGGGGCTGTACCCCGTGTTGCACATATGCATGCATTTTCTCAAGGGATACACTAAAATGTGTACCAATCTAACATTGTTTAAAGTTATCCAACTGGTATCGGGGTTCTTTAAAGGGAACATAAACAGTATGTATGAAGTGAGCTGAGAAGATAAGAGTTTTGGATTGCATACAGAGAAATAAATAGACCGGGTGGTAAGGCAGTTCTTTTCCTATTTAGTTAGACAATGTTAATTTCACCAAAATGGAGAAGCAGGAGGCACAACTCACGAAAAGGACCAGCTTATTAAGCAACTAACCATAGAACTTGGAACAGGAGTAAAGGGTGTAACAACATTCATCACCCCTTACAATCTCTACTATAACTCTAAAGGATCTTATAGATCTATTTGCCGGACTCTAAAAACTCTAAGGGCATTATACTATATCTGTTGGTATTAAGAATACTATTGTTACTAAAAGGATCTATTTGCAAGACTCCAAAATGTAACATCTACACTATTTTCACCCCAGAGTACATTCGGGTTAGTTGGGCACCATGAATAGCAGAGGGATGTACAACAAGGAAACCTCTGCACATGTGTTTCCACTGGCTGGCTTGCAGAGCAGGTGAGGTAAACAATTGGCCACTGGGCGTTGATCAGACCCAGCGACATGAACAAAACACAACTGTATTCCAAAGAGGTGCTGCAAACTGAAGACTTCCGGGCTGTCTCCACTTACCCAGGAAAAAGGCTTGAAATGAAAAGCTGGACTGACTGGAGAACTGTAGAATGAGAAGAACTCTGGGCTATGACCACTGACCCAGAAAAAAGGCTTGAAGGACTCAAGTGAAGACTTGACGAACTGAAGATTTTTAAAAAATGGTCCAGAAAATAGTCCTGGAAAGCCACGGGAAATGTAGATATAGTTATCAAGAACTTAAAGTTCTTAGTTCTGTTGCCTCTTCAGATGTGTTCCTTAGCCAAATTTCTGTGAGCCCCACATAAGTCTGGGGGAGAGAAGGGCGCAAACCAGTAGAATTCACACGTAGACAGATCTTCTGTATTATAAGTATCTGATTCCTTTATTGTAAATAATGGCCCAATTCCTCTACGTTTCACCAATAAATCATTGGCTTCCTCAGGAGCTGCCTTTTAATAAAACCTTAAAAAATACATAAATATATATAAATAACCTGTCTACATCACTCATTTTATGTACAAATAAGTTCCAATAAATTTGATAATATTAGGTCACTCACTTCTATCCAATAATGTAAATCAATGTTATTCACTTTAGTTTGACCAAAATCGATATACTTTCTAAAGTGGAAACAAACAAGACATGAATGAGACAAATCCATACACTAATATTGTTCAAAACCCTTTACATATTCATAATGTGTTACTCCTGTTATATACTTAATTATCTCATGTAATTTTTACAATATATATTATCCTAATAATCCTCTTATTAATAAACGCACGTTTTTGAAAAAACATATTTTTAATTTTCTTTACCTTGTTCAAACTCTTATTTTTCAGCACATCACAGTTTAGAAAACTGGTAAATAACCCCTTTTATGGGCAGTTCTGTAAAGACATAATCATACATATTCAAAATCGAAAATGTTTTTTTATATATACCATCGCTATACAGATCACATGCTAAGTTTCATTCATACTCAACCAAACCTCTCGGATTTATGTTACAGCAATATTTTAAGCCCAACATAACATTCTTATATTTAATTACATTACTATGCTTGAAACATTTTCTTTGTTTTTCTCAGCTTCCTACTAACGCCAGTTTTTAATGGCTTTACTTCCTAATGGCCTGCTAACATAGATCACTAATTAACCACTGTAATTTGCAATCCGTTTATAATGAGCTTTTCTTTACATACTCGTTGCCAATTCTAAGCTTTTATTCTTTCTCTAATGGCAACATTTCCAAATCTCTTGCTAACTGTGATTTACAAGTCAGCCACTACTTTTTATTTTACTTTGCTGCTATTTCTACTACTGCCTTCTCAAACAAATTCGGACTGCATTCTTTCCATATTCCTTTACCGTAAACTATAAGCCAAATAAGTAATGCCCTTCAGTCATTATGTCTCCACTTGCTAACATAGGTCACTAATTAGCCACTGTGATTTGCAATCCATTTATAATAAGCTGTCCTTTACATGTGTATTGTCAATTCTAAACTTTTATTCTTTCTCTTAATGGCAACATTTCCAAATAACTCGCTAACTGTAATTTACGAGTCAGCCACTACTTTTTATTTTACTTTGCTACTATTTCCACTACTGCCTTCTCAGACAGATTTGGACTGCATTCTTTCCATATTCCTTTACTGTGAATTCTAAGCCAAACAAGTAATGCCCTTCAGTCATGTTACTACTTCCCCCAATCATTCTTCCTTTAACTTTTACTTCATTGTTAAGCTTTAAAGATCAAAAACACTTTTGAACCCGTTTAAACTGTATATTCTCCCTTTCTTGTAAATTGTAAAAATGCATCATAGCCTACCTTTACTTCTCGCATTTCTGTCCACGCTGTGGCTCGAGTTGTGCTAAATGGATTCAAGTGTGCTTAAACCTACTTTTATACACCTATCAATTTAAATTTACGTCATCACTTAAATCATTCATTCATGCTAGTCTTACCTTAAAGCGACATGATTAATTTGTGATCTAAATATTCTCTTATTTTATTTTTTTAAGTTTTTTTGAAGTCCTTTATTATGCATATTTCAGTAACCCTTTCCTTAAATGACACATACTTGGCATTGTTCTGTGCCAAATTCATTTTCACTGTGTGCAGATTTCTTAATATGTCTCTTCTCGAGTCCCTCCACTGTGACGCCAAGGGACACCCGATCTCAAATTTATCCTTCCCTTAAGGAACACAAACTAAGTATTGATCTATACCATATTAATTTTAACTACATACAGATTTCCCTTGATATGTCTCTACTTGAATCCCTCCACTATAACACCAAGGGACAAACGATTTCCAAATTTATATTACTCTTTCTAATGGAAACTATTAACTGAATATTTACTCTTACAAAGTGATTCTATACACTGCCTCATACTCTCCTTATTCTTTATATTCGAATCCCACCACTTCTTAATTTACAAATCGCACAATTATGTTATGCATTCTATCTTTTTTTATTTAAAAAAATGTCATTCATACTGATTACGTTGTTTTTGAAGTCCCTTATTATGCATATTTAGTTACCCTTTCCTTAAATGACACATACTTGGCATTGTTCTGTGCCAAATTAATTTCTACTATATGCGAATTTCCTAATTTGTCTCTTCTCGAGTTCCTCCACTGTGACGTCAAGGGACACCCGATCTCAAATTTACCCTTTCCTTAAGGAACAAAAACTGAGCATTGATCTATACCATATTAATTTTAACTACATACAGATTTCCCTTGATACGTCTCCACTCAAATCCCTCCACTATAGCGCTGAGGGACAGACAATTTCCAAATTTCTATTACTCTTTCTAATGGATACTATTAACTTAATATTCACTCTTACAAGGTGATTCTGTACACTGCCTCCTACTCTCCTTATTCTTTATATTCGAATTCCACCACTTCTTAATTTACAAATCACACAACTCTGTTATGCATTCTATCTTTTTTTATTTTAAAAAAAAAGTGTCATTCATACTGATCTCACCTTAAAGGGACATAATTAATTTTATAATTTATTTTCTAGTTGCTCTTTTAAGTTTTGTTAAAGTCCCTGATTGTGTATGTTTTATTTACCCTTTCCTTAAGTGACACATACTAGGCGTTGTTCTTAACCAAATAAATTTTCACTATATACGAATTTCCCAATGTGTCTCCACTTGAATCCCTCTTCTATAATGCTGAGGGACACCCGATTTTAGACTCACCCTTTCCTAAAGGGACACATACTAGACGTTAGTCTATACCACATTAGTTTTCACTACATACAGATTTCCCGATGTGTCTTTACTTAGATCCCTCCACTGTAACACTAAGGGGCACCCAGTCTCCAAATATATGTTACTCTTTCTGGTGAATAGTAACAACTAATAATCACATTTACTAAGTGATTCTATAAACTTCCTCCCACTCTCCTGGTTCTATATGCTCGAATCCCACCACCTTACAATTTATAAATCACTCAACTCTATGATTCTTTACATGCCCTCTTACTTTAATCTTCTTTGTACTCAAATCCTACCACTTTTTAATTACAAATCACTCAACCCTATTATACATTTTTAATATTATTGTATAATAATATTAGTTAGATATTTCACTTTTCAAGTCTTTGCTTTTCTTATCTTACATTGATGTTTCCTCATCTCCTACAACAGTTCCAATTGATGTCCTTATTCATCCCTACCCTGGGATTCAATGCTCCCATTTCATAAATACACTTGGTTTCTGCTCTCTCTAGGATTTTAGTATAGTATCCACCTCTATTGGGTTTTTGTATGACCTCCAAACCCCAAAATCTAATAGATGCCTCCATGTGGCCAGCTGTTACAAAATGATCTGCCACTGGTGTCTTTAATTTATTTCTGATATTAGATTTATGCACCTGGATTCTTTGTTTCAGTTGACGTGTAGTCATTCCTATATATATTGTATCACATGGACATTGTAATAAATATATGACACCTTTGGTTTCACATGTAATAAATTGTCTAATTGGATATTCCTTATTAGTCCATGGATGTTTATAAGTAAGTTTTTTACTTGTATGTCCACACACTGAACAGTGCCCACATTGTGTCACACCTCGATTCAACGGTCCTAACAATAACTGTACACTTGTATCTTGTCTACCTTGTAAATGATCAGTATGTACAAGTTTGTATCTCAAAGTTTTCACTTTTCTTTCAGCAATCAAAGGGCATTATACTATATCTATTGGTATTAAGAATACTATTGTTACTAAAAAAATCTATCTGCAAGACTCCAAAATGTAACATCTACACTATTTTCACCCCAGAGTACATTCGGGTTAGTTGGGAGCCATGAATAGCAGAGGGATGTACAACAAGGAAACCTCTGCACACGTGTTTCCACTGGCTGGCTTGCAGAGCAGGTGAGGTAAACAATTTGGCCACTGGGTGTCGATCAGACCCAGCGACATGAACAAAACACAATTGTATTCCAAAGTGGTGCTGCAAAGTTAAGACTTCCAGGCTGTCTCCACTTAACCAGGAAAAAGGCTTGAAATGAAAAGCTGGACCAACTGGAGAACTGCAGAACGAGAAGAACTCTGGGCTATGACCACTGACCCAGAAAAAAGGATTGAAGGACTCAAGTGAAGACTTGACGAACTGAAGATTTTGGTTTAATGCGCAGTTCTACATTCAAAAAAAAGGAACTGTGATGGGCACAACGTTCGCACCTAGTCTGGCCAACCTCTACATGGGACAATGGGAGGATACTAACATTTATGATAGGGCACAAAATGTTTTTTATAAACACATCAAACTTTGGAAATGTTATATTGATGACTGTCTGATGATATGGAGTGGAAGTGAGCAGGAACTGAGCCATTTTATTGACTACATAAATCACACCAGTGTGCACCTACATTTTACATATGAAAGCAGTTTTGAACGTATTCCTTTTTTGGATATTATGATCACAAAGAAAGGAAGTGGTCTAGCAACAAGTTTGTACAGAAAACCTCTTTCTAAAAATACATTGCTTTTAAGCAGTAGTTGCCATCCAGTGTCTGTTGTAGCAAATATCCCTAAGGGACAGTATATCAGAGCTAAATGTGTATGTTCATCTGAAGAAACATTTAGAGAGGTGAAGAGGGATCTCACTGATTGCTTCATTTCTAGGGGATATGAGCCTGAACTGCTTTTGGAAACACTGCACACAGTAGACAATATTGACAAGAGATTTGTTGTTAGAGCCAAGACACAGGAAGGAAGAGAATAACAGATTAATATTCATCACTGAATACAATCAAATAGCACATAAGATTGGTAAGATCATAAATAAACGTTGTCCTATTATACAATCAGATTTAAGACTTAAAGAAATTGCAGAAAATACACCTATGATTACTTATACAAGAGGTCAGAATTTGAAGGATATGCTAGTAAGATCATATGTCCCTATGCAGAATGTGACACAGAAGACGTGGCTTCCATCTCCACCACAAGGGAACTATAGATGTGGCCACTGTGTCCACTGTTCAAATACGTCGGGTGTTAAATCCTCTAATCATCCTAATTTGAGACAGAAATATGATATCTAATCCTTCATAAACTGCAGTTCTATGGGGGTTATTTACATGTTGACATGCCCTTGTAGCATGTCATATGTGGGACAAACTAGAAGATCTCTCAAACTTCGTATTGGTGAACACAAAGAAGCCATTAGAAATGCCAATACAGAGTATGTGATGGCACGTCACTACCAAGTAGCACGTCATGGATCACCGTCGACACTTAGATTTGTAGGATTGGAGAAAGTGGAAGTCGGGTTTAGAGGCGGAGATTTGGGGACGAGATTATTACACAGGGAAGCTTTTTGGATTTTTGAGTTAAACACCATGACTCCGAATGGTTTTAATGAAGAGATTCCATTATATAGTTATTTGTAAATGATTAAGCTTTCGCTGACTGATGGAGCTATGTATAAGTATTGTAATCAAGAGCCGGATCTGCCATCTTTGCCGAGCAGTGTTGCACAGTTTGTGACTTTGACTGTTCCGTGCCATTGTCACAGGAAGAGCATGACTTGCCAGCTCTGCTCTTCTACTAGTATAGGTACTGTGCTTATTAATAGACAAACAAAACAGCCCTATAATTTCAGTATCGTAGTTCAAGGTGTGACCATGACTTGATGTGCTCTGGTCATAAGAAAAGCATGACTTGCCGGCTCTGCTCTTCTGCAAGTACTTGTGCATATTCAATTGTATGTAATCAATACATAGTGTGACTGTAATTTTGTGTTTAGATATTATGTACCAGATATAAAATGTCTTTGGTGTTCATTCTTGCATGAACTATAGCACTTTTATGACTGCATGTTTGCACATGGTTTTGGGAATTACTCTGTTGCACTTGGTCACTTTAATTCAGGCCACTTTATTGCTTTAAAAGGGCTCTCTTAATTTTGTATAGTACGTTCTGAAGAAGACCGCCCTACGGTCGCTACGTAAACATATCCAGAAGTGTTTTTGGCCATGGTTAGAGTGGGTCCCGGCTGCAACACAAGTGTTTTTTGGTGTTTTTCTTTGGTTACAGCGTTTAGTTTTTGGCATAACAGTTACCCTTGAACCGGCTATATATGCATGGTGGCAATCCGTGTTCTGCTTGGGTGTTTGGTTTTTTTTAGCCTTAGTACTTGCCGAGACGCTGATACCTTGTTTTTACATGCCGACTCTGTGGATTTCAAGTTTAAGCTCTTCGGGGACCTGGCTTTTTCCATGGAGAAAACTGCAGCTTGCGTTTTAACACCTGCACTCCTACCACGATTTTGGGTGAGATCTATGCCATTAATAGTGTGTTTTTCCTACATAGTTGTTATATGTGCTTTTTTTAAAAAAAAAAGCTGACCCCCTCCTGGGGCTGGAGGGACTTTTTTCGCCTAAAATTTGTACTCTTGGGGACTACAGCAAGGTTTCAGTGAGAGAGAGGAGATACCATATGGCTTTAATTTCATTAGCCATGAAGAAGGTAGTACTCAGACTCTGGCTGGATCAGTCACTTCTCTCCTATCAAGAATGGTTAAAGGAACTGTCCTTCTCTCTCAGGACAGAACGTATGACTGCCAGCACCCACCATAAACTAGCCCTTTTTGACAAGAAATGGGGTAAATTATATGCACTTTATTTGAATTAAAGTATCTCTGCCACCTGTCTTGCTTCCCCTACATATGGGTTTGTCTTGTGCAGTGTCTCTGTTTTCCTCTCTTAGGATTGAGCACACTCTTCCGGGGGGGAGGGTGGTGGGGGGAGATTTTCCTTAGGGGTTAGTTGGTTTTGCAAGACCTGTCTATTGTATTGGTTTACACTCTGTGTACCTGTTCTTTATTCTTAAACTAATAAAACTGAATAAATTTAAAAAAAAAAAAAGAACACCTCCACCGACCCAGGAAACTGGAAGAACTGAAGTGAAGACTTGATGAACTGAAGATCTGCAGCACAAGAACACCTCCAGGCCATCACCACTGACACAGGAAACTGTAAGAACTAAAGTGAAGACTTGACAAACGGAAGATCTATAGCACAAGAGCACCTCCAGGCCTTCACCACTGACCCAGGAAACTGGAAGTACTGAAGTGAAGACTTGACAAACTGAAGATCTGTAGCACAAGAACACTTCCAGGCCATCACCACTGACCCAGGAAACTGGAAGAACTGAAGACTGGAGAATGAAGAACAGGAACACTTCTGTTGAAGAACCTCTGGAAGGCTGAAACCTGCAACAAAAACCCCCACCCACTGGGCGACAGATCCCTATCTGTGAACCTGTGTGGTTCCCTGCACTACCTAGTGCACTGTTAGTGACAGTCTTTAGTCAAGCAATAATCAAATGAGAAGATAGGCATTAGGCAGAGATATTTGTGAATAAGCAGGCAGTTCAATGGCTTGCAGGTCAGTTCTTAACAAGCAGAACAAGTTCTGGGTTAATCCAAAGTCTTTGGAACAAATGAGCCAAATTCAAGCAGAAAGGGCAATTTGGTGCACGTAGGGCAAATTCTGGGTTAATCCAATAGTCTTTTGGAACAATCAAGGCAAACTTGAGCAGTAAGGGCAATTACACTGTTACGTTTCAGGTGCTGTCCCTTTAAATGCAGTCTGAATGTCAATAAAAGTTTTGCCTTTTCACAATTCACATATAGTTCAATGTTTCACCTTCAAAATGTTCCACAGTATTGTTTTTATAATAGGTGATAACAAGGGGAAACCTTACAGATGCTGGATATACCTAACTATGTGGGGACCATGAGGTAGTCCTCCCTCCCACAGTCATTTGGTTTGAAGGGGCCTAACAGGAGAATTACCCCATTAGATGAGAGTAATCTGCCTAGCTGGCATGCTAGGGGGCCCCACGTTAACTGTTCCTACCTGACTTAGGGAGGCTACGGGGCAGTTATTCAGGTTACTAGCCCTTGGCTAGGGCTGTGGCTACTACGCTGCTGGGGTGGCTGTCTAGTACACTCCCTTCCCCTTGCTCTAGGCTGAAGCTGACACTCTGATGCACTTTTAATTAGCAGAATCTTTCACTTTCCGACACTAGCCGTGGCTTGGCTACTGATGGCAACTTGGCTACTGACCACCCTTCTTCACTCGGGGGTGCTATCCCTTGCAATCTGGGGCTTGCTTCCCCTAACTGGGCCACCAGGGGTTTAAGTGACTGCACAGAATGTAGAAAACCAGCTTCTGGACTAACTGGGTCCTAATCACTAGCCCAGCTGTCTACCTTGACTACCACTTTAACTGGGCTTTCTTTTTCTTATTCTAAATAAAATTCAAATCTTTTGGGTTCCCCAGCCCTTGTTCAGTAACACACCTAGCTGCCTGGGGCTTTGCTCTGCCTCTAATGCTGCTTCTAACTGGAGGCCCTCTTTTTTCCTTATTTAACATAATTTCCCTTTAATAGGGTCTGCCCTGTACCACTGCTCCCGACTAGAGCTATTTACATATATTAATAAATTAACATAGGGCCACCTATATGCCCACCCCGCCCAATGCTCCCTTACTGGAGTGTAATTATAATAAATGTAAATAACACTGCCCTTGGGCAGTTCTTTGTCCTGGGGTTTTGCTCTGCCCCACTACAACCATGGCTGTCCCTCAATGTGCCCTCCGGTGTGGAAAACTTCCTTTCTTTACATTTATTTTAAATACAGTTCAGGTGGTCAGCACCTGCCCGTAGGTGCTGCCACCCACTCACCGCCCCGGCCCTGGGGAAGTTAAGAGGAGGAGGCAGGAGGAGACGTGCTGGCTGGATGGCAGTGCAGCAGGCAATTGGAGGTCTTTGCTCAGGGCCTTGACATGGCCCGACGCCCTGCTTGTGGGCAGTGCCACCGAGGGACCAGAGACTTTACGTTTTTTTTTTAAAGAAAATAAAAAATGGGGCTGAACTAAGCTCACACCATGGCTGAAGCTGAATGCTGCAACCAGGACCTGCCAAACACTGAGACCACTGCCACTATGGACCACCAAACTGCTGGTAACCACTGTCTACAGGGACAAGAAGAGGAATGCAGGTACAATTTACCTTTTAACTGTTATCTCCCTGCATCCCCTCTCTCCCTGATGACTGCAAAACTTTCCTTCTTGCTGCTTTTCTTCATCAGGGCACTTGAAAGCGCTTCCCCGACCACAACTGTCCAAATCAAACTACAACAGCCATTACTGGGCACTTATGGAACCCTCCCTGGTGTTATGGATGCCAAGTCCCTAGCGACCAGGGAGGTTAGCAGCTGTCCAGTGTGAGCTGGACCTTGGATGGCACAAGCTCGTCCCAATGCTGGGCAGGCTGCACAAAGAAAAAAAAATTTAAACTGCAAGCATGCAGTTTATTCAGAGGGCCCTAACTATGTTTCCCCAACCCTCCACTTAAATTAACAGGGGCACCTGGGCACCTACTGGGCCACTTTACTGGGATACTGAGGACTGCTGGGGAACCTGAATACTTTGGAGTGTTACACATTTGGCCTAGCTAAAAGATAATGTCCCTATGTATCTTCCTAAACCACTTGTGAGGACAAAATACTTTAAGACTTTAAACATTCTTAACTTCTAACATTTCTAACTATAAGATACTTTTATATTCTTTGTTCTGTACTTTTGTTTTATTTACAGGTTACCTTAACAAAAGCATTGGATTTCTTCTATCCAATGTTTGGGAGGAATACCCTTGGTTGTATGTGAGGAGCTATGTAAAGAACATTCAGTAGACATGGCAGACACTGGGCCAAACATTGTGATACCTGGTAGCCAAGGCCATTCTATTGGCTCTCCAGGGGTAGCAATATCTGTTGTGGTGTGCTCCTGCCTCTTCCATCTGTCTTCTCCATTATCCTGAACACTGTCCAGACCAGTAGTTTGAAACGTGCAAGGCTTCAACCAGACCAGGCTTTCCTTGAGCTGGTGAATGTATGTTGTGTTTTCTCATTCCTTGTACTTGTCAGATGTAGAACCTTTGCAAAAGAGCACTTGTGCTCAAAGGTGTTTTCTGAATTATAAATAAATAAATACAAATAAATATTTTGGTGCACTATTTTGTGTGTCCTTCCATTTCTGATTTGATTCTATATACTGGAAGTTCTGAGTATGAAATTTCAGTAATTACAAAAGATGTAGGCTCCCACCTGGTTGCAAGTTTTTGACCACTGGTTTGAGTATTCTTTAGGAAAACTCTATCCCCTATAGACAAAGGTACAGCGTATGCTCTGCAGTCATACTGTTCTTTTTGCCTCTGTTGTACACATTTCATCTGGGTTGACACAGTATCAGCTGCTTCCCTGAGTCGCCACTGGTGTTCTTCCACCCATACTGTGGTTGGCTCTTCTGTCTTTCTGTATGTCGGCTGTATATCCAGAACCATGTCCATTGGAAGACTTCCGTCTCTGCAAAACTTGTAAGCGATAATACCCAACTGGGTGGGCATTATTGGGAAATACTGGACCACCCATGGGCGTGATGAGGTCCAACACTACAGGCGGAGGGCCTTATAGCCCCTGGAAGGTCTGGTATATCTCAATAATGCCCACCCTGGAGGGTATTATTGCACTTAGAAAATGGCCCATCGGAGAATGTTACTCTGTGAAGAGGTACTTGGACTGGCTCTTATTTTTAGCTGGGCATCTATTGAAAAATAAATGCCCAGCTTGGAGCCTGTCTCAGCCAATCAGGTTTAAGAATTGATTGTTGCCATTTTCTATTAAGTAATACGGCATGTACCCTGTAGAACAATGAACAGTATTATTAGAAAGGTACCAAATTCAGGAAGCAATTTGGGCCACTTTGCTTTCTGGTGCTCGGGCACTGCTCTCAACATTTCTAGCAAAGTGCGATTTGCTTGTTCATATAACCCATTGGTTTGTGGGTGGTAGGAGGCTGTTCTCAGTCTCTTACTGTCATACATGGAGCACAGTTCTTTGAACAGTATTGATTCAAATGCACCATCTTGATCAGTCTATATTTGGGATAGGTACCTGTATGGGTGAACAAAATGTTTAAAAAAAGCTTCAGCTGTGGTCTGGGTTGACAAGACTTTTACAGGTACCGCCACCATAAACTTTGTATGGTGGTCAATGATCATTAATATGTATTGGAATCCACTTTTGCTGGGTCCTATTTTTAAATGATCCATAGCAACAATTTCCAAAGGCTCTTGGGTTACAATCGGGGGCAAGGGTGCTCTTTGCTATCTGTCTCTTTAGGTTGCAGGCCATGCATTCCTCACACCATTGTCTAATAATGTCTCTCATGCTATTGAATAAAATCTTTGTTTTATTGTTTTCTCTGTTTTCTGGTGTCCAAAATGACCTCACCCATTGTAACAGGCCTCCAACACGGTAGCTGCTTCTGTTTGCGGAATGAGGATTTGGACGATTTCCTCCAGGGTTATTGGATCTCTAGTCTTCCATACACCTTTTATCTCTTCCAGGCTGAGGAATTCTCACTGCCTCAGTAATTTGACCAGCTCTGGGGACAAAGTCTTCTTTCTTGTGCACTTATGGTCCTTTTGGTTCTGAGGATCTCCTTGATTTCATGGATTAGAGGGCTCTGGTCTTGCAGCTGCGTTCATAGATTGGCTCTCTCATCCACTGGCAATGTAGGCACTATATCTGGAGTGGGGCTGACTTTCTGTCGATAGTGACAACACAGTTGAACTATCTCTGCTGGGAATTCTAACAAATGGTGGCATCTTTAAATCTTCTCACTCAATTTCAATTAACTCCTCTTCAACTTGACCTGGCAATCTAGAGGGAGCATCAGCATTACCATTTGACTTCCCTGAACAATACTTAATTGTGAAATTAAAGTTGACCAGCCTGGAGGTCCATCACTGCTCTAACGCTTCAAGCTTGGCTTTGTCGAAATATACCAAGGGGTTATTGTCTGTGTATACCATAAATGAGGTAGCAGTAAGGTGGTGTCAGAATTTCTCTGTTACAGCCCAAACGAGTGCTAAGAACTCTAGCTTGAAGGAACTGTATCATTTGTCATTCCTTTCAGAACCCTGCAGTCCTCTACTTGCATAGGCGATCACTCGCTTTTTTCCCTCCTGTACTTGAGCAAGTACAGCTCATATGCCCTTGTTGCTGGCATCTGTGCAGAGGTGGAAAGGCTTCTGGTAATCCGGGTAGGCTAATACTGGCACTGTGGTGAGCACTGATTTAAGGTGGTCAAATGCATCTTGACACTCTGGTGTCCAACTTACTTTACTGTGTTTGTTGACTTTGCTTTCTTTTGAGTGATGTAACAGTTCGCGAAGAGGGGTGGCTTGTTTTGAAAAGTCCTTCACAAATCTTGGATAATAGCCAACAAATCCCCAAAATCATCTCATGTCTCTAATAGTGACAGGAAGAGGCCATTCCTTCACCACTCTGAGTTTCTCAGGGTCTAAAGCTATCCCTTCTGAGGATACAACATGTCCCAAATAATTCACTGTCTTTCAGGAAACGACATTTTGAAGGTTTGATTTTCAGTCCATATTTCTTTAGGTGCTCAAAACCTAGTTCCATGTGTTTCAAGTGCTCCTCATGTGTTTTTGAATAGACTATGATGTCATCCAGGTACAGCAGTACTGTGTCAAAATTCTCACTGCCCAAGCACTGTTCCACCAAGTGCTGAAACATTCCTGGTGTGTTGCAGAGATGAAAGGGCATCCGGAAAAATTCATACAATCCCATGGGGGGGGTCACAAAAGCAGTCTTTTCTTGACCCATGGTGCCATAGGTACTTGCCAGAAGCCACTTGCTAAATCAACTGTGGAAAAGAATGCTGCTGATTTTAGTGCTGTAAGGGCATCCTTGATGCGGGGTAGTAGGCAGACATCCTGGTGTGTGATTTGGTTAAGTCTGCGATAATCCACCAAAAATCACATCTGTCCATCTTTCTTGCTGGCCAAAACAATTGGTGCTGGCCATGGAGTATGACTCTCTCTTATAACATTTGACTCTAACATTTCTTTTTGCAACTGCTTGGTCGGCTGGTACAGTGCAGGTGGTATGGGTCTGAAATGTTTCCGTATGGGCGGGTGATTTTCCATAGGGATGTGGTGCTTCACATTAGTTGCATAGCCAAAATCTAGTGTATGGTGTGAGAAGGCATCTGAGTGTCTCTTAATCACTTCCAGCAGCTTCACCTTTTCTTCTTCCATTGTCTCAGGGTTCCCCATGTCAGTTTCCTTAATCCATGCATCTGAGTTCACACTGTCAACTGTACCCTCTGGCAATGTCAGTATGGTACTAGCTAAGCAAGCCACTTTCTCTTCTTCCTCGTCTGGAGTAATGTCTCCCCACTCAACCTTCATGAGCCGCCCAGTGGCCCGTCACTTGTACACCATCACTGACTGGGTGCCATAAGTGAACAGACGAACAGGGACTTTGCCATCCTTCACTGAGACCAGGCTCCAAACCACCATAACCAGATCCTCTTCTTTGACCCACTCTGGTTCCACCAGGGCTGTGCAGTCTCTGTCTCACAGTCCCACTTTGGCTGTGCACACCAGCATTGTCTGGGCCCCCAGACTTCAGCTGCCCTGGCCTTTCATCCGTCACCTGGACTTTTCCTATTTCTCCCTTTCTATCTGCAAACTGCTGATGATACTACAGCAGCTTAATTGTCCCTTGCAAGGCTTGTTTCTCTCTCCATAGGAGTGAACTGGTCTGTTCCCTGTGAACTTGTATCAGATCCTCTTGGCAGTACTGGAGCAGATTCATGCCCAATATCTCAGGTAGTAAGTTGTAGTCATAAAGATTGCTAATTAAGATTCCCTAGTTTGGGTGTTTGGTCTTCCGCAAATTACTATTCCCTTCCATATAGCCTATAATAGGGATATTCAGCCCACTGCCAGCAACCAGACTCATCCACTTCTTAGGGGGATTAGGTTAGTTGCTCTCTTGTCCAATGCTCAAAGAGCATTTTTCCCTGTAGTGTTGTCACTTGTGAGCCAGTATCCAGCAGAACTTCCATGTCGGCTCCATTAACATTTATGATTGTCATCTGGCAATTTCCAACAAATCTGGCTTGATCTGGGTTTCTTAGTGGACTCACTGTTGACTGTCCTGAGGTTTGGTCCGCCACCCCAGGGACTCCTTGTTTAAAGCCACAACTGGTATGCTTGCCGCCTGACTGCATCTTCTCTCGACATGTCCATTGATGCTGCAACTCCTGCATATGGGGCTCCCATTCAAATCAAGCTGGTCAGATGGCATTCTTCCTGTTCTCTAATGTTACTGGAGGCCTTGTCGGGACACACCTCAGGTACTCAAGACAACTGGTCTCTCATCTCCTTGCATTTGATAGCTTCATCTAATTCCCCCTTTGTTTATGTACAATAGTCCAATTCTTTTATATTGGGGTGAATTATGTGAAAACAAAAATAGAGGCATGAATTTAGAGCATGTATTTATGCGTTAGACAGCATATTTAATTGACAAAGAACCTCTGTGTGCAAGCACTGAGGCAATGGTTACTCGAAAGGGCATTTGGCCAGGAAACCAAGTTTCAAAGAAATACAAAATCACACATGCCCCCACAATGCAAAGCATCATGGGCTGCATATGCAAATCACCACATAATATTATGCTGATTCAATTTTAAGCAGAAATGCATGGTGCCAAATGGCCTCTCACACAGTTTGCAAAGGGTGCCAACAGAAAACATAGACACGTGTTTCATCCTACCAGGACTTATCAGTATGCCTCATCTGTTAATACCCCAGTGAAATGAACCGGCTATCCTAAGATGGTGTATCTGGGTTATGTTGTGGTGAATCCAATTAAAACAAAAAACAATTTAAAAGACAAAGAACCTCTATGCACAAGCACAGAGGCAATGGTATGGTTCAATTTGGCCACTAGAACAAAATCATTCCATTCCAAGGCAAAATATGGGACTTCAGAGGAGCTGACTTTGATAAGATGGCCAACAGAGTTAAGCTATCCCTGGCAAAAAGAAATACAGGTGAGGGGGTACAGGCAAAGTTGGCAAGCATTAAAGATGCAATACTTGAAGCAACATTCCATTATGTTAGTCAGAAAAGGAAGTGCAAAAGAAGAAGGAAACCACTTTGGTTCTCAAAAACAGTAACAGAAAAGGTCAGAGCCAAAAGGCTGGCATTCAGGAAATATAAGGGAATGCAGCAGGATGAAGATAGGGAGGCATGCCAAACTTCCCTAAGGGAAGCAGGGAAGGCGGTAAGGCAGACAAAAGCCCAAACCAAGGAAACACTAGCACAAACAGTAAAAGAAGGTGACAAGACTTTCTATAGATACATTAGTGAAAGGAGAAAGTCCAGAGGGGGTATTGCTAAGATCAAAGTGGATAAGGGGGCGTGTGAGGAGGAGGACCATGTAAAAGCATCTATCCTAAATAGATACTTCTGCTCAGTATTTACTGAAGAGAAGGTAGGGCAGGGCCCACAGCTCTGCACCATGGACACAAGGGGGAGGGAGATGTGCACTAGTCCCTTCACAAAAGAAAGGGTCCTACAAGAGCTCAGTAAGGTGGACAAGGCAATGGGACCTGATGGCATACATCCCAGGGTACTTAAGGAGCTAAGGGTGGAACTAGCAGAGCCATTATCAGAACTGTTTAGTGAGTCTCTGAGCACAGGAGAGGTCCCAGAAGACTGGAGAAGGGCTCACGTGATCCCGCTCCACAAGAGTGGTAGCAGGGAGGATGCAGGGAACTACAGACCAGTTAGTCTTACCTCAGTAGTGGGCAAGATTATGGAGACACTCCTTAAGGAAAGGATAGTGCAACACCTGGAATCCATAGGAGCACAGGATCCAAGACAGCATGGGTTACAAAAGGAAGGTCCTGTCAAACTAATCTCAAAAATTTCTTTGACTGGGTAACCAGAGAGGTGGACCAAGGGGGAGCAGTTGATGTTGCCTACCTTGACTTCAGCAAAGCTTTCAATACTGTTCCACACAGAAGATTGATTAATAAGCTGGGTAGGCTCGGGGTGGGTCAGATGTTGGTCAATTGGGTGGCAACTGGTTAATGGGCAGAAAACAGAGAGTGGTGGTTCCACATGGAGGCATGCAGTACTCCAGATGGGGCCTAACCAGTGTCTTGTAAAGAGGGATTATTGCCTCCCTCTTTCGACTTGTGATACCCCTACTAATACACCCCAACATTCCTCTAGCCTTACCTACTGCTTTAGAGGTCTGCTTGGATGATTTCAGGTCATCGGTGATGATGACGCCCAAGTTTCTTTCTTCCCTTGTGACTGCCAGCAACTCCCCTCCCAGCCTATAGGTGGCCTCAGGGTTTCTCTTCCCTATGTACATGATCTTGCACTTCTTTGTGTTAAACCCCAGTTGCCACTCTTGCGACCATTTTGCTAGTTTATCCAGACCTCTTCTCATTCCGCCCACCCCATCTGGATCATCTACTCTGTTGCAGATCTTGGTATCATCTGCAAACAAACCTTAACCTCCAGTCCATCTGCAATGTCACTGATGAAGATATTGAAGAGGACTGGCCCCATGACTGATCCCTGAGGTACCCCACTTGTGACCTGCATCTCTTCTGACTGTATACTGTGTACCACCACTCTCTGTTTTCTGCCTGTCAACCAGTTTTCCACCCAGCTGATCAACGTCTGACCCACCCCGAGCCTACCCAGCTTATTAATCAATCTTCTATGTGGAACAGTATCAAAAGCTTTGCTGAAGTCAAGGTAGGCAACATCAACTGCTCCCCCTTGGTCCACCTCTCTGGTTACCCAGTCAAAGAAATTTTTGAGATTAGTTTGACAGGACCTTCCTTTTGTAACCCATGCTGTCTTGGATCCTGTGCTCCTATGGATTCCAGGTGTTGCACTATCCTTTCCTTAAGGAGTGTCTCCATAATCTTGCCCACTACTGAGGTAAGACTAACTGGTCTGTAGTTCCCTGCCTCCTCCCTGCTACCACTCTTGTGGAGCAGGATCACAAGATCCCTTCTCCAGTCTTCTGGGACCTCTCCTGTGCTCAGAGACTCACTAAACAGTTCTGATAATGGCTCTGCTAGTTCCACCCTTAGCTCCTTTAGTACCCTAGGATATATGCCATCAGGTTCCATTGCCTTGTCCACCCTGAGCTTATCGAGCTCTTGTAGGACCCTTTCTTTTATGAAGGGACTAGTGCACACCTCCCTCCCCCTTGTGTCCATGGTGCAGAGCTGTGGGCCCTGCCCTACCTTCTCTTCAGTAAATACTGCGCAGAAGAGTCTATTTAGGATAGATGCTTTTACATGGTCTTCCTCCTCACACGCCCCTATATCCCCTTTGATCTTAGCAATACCCCTCTGGACTTTCTCCTTTCACTACTGTATCTATAGAAAGTCTTGTCACCTTCTTTTACTGTTTGTGCTAGTGTTTCCTTGGTTTGGGCCTTTGCCTGCCTTACTGCCTTCCCTTAGGGAAGTTTGGCATGCCTCCCTATCTTCATCCTGCTGCGTTCCCTTATATTTCCTGAAGGCCAGCCTTTTGGCTCTGACCTTTTCTGCTATTGTTTTTGAGAACCAGAGTGGTTTCCTTCTTCTTTTGCACTTCCTTTTCTCACTAACACAATGGGATGTTGCTTCAAGTATTGCATCTTTAATGCTTGCCGACTTTGCCTGTACCCGCTCACCTGTATTTCTTTTTGCCAGGGCTAGATTAACTCTGTTTGCCATCTTATCAAAGTCAGTTCCTCTGAAGTCCCATATTTTTGTCTTGGAATGGGATGATTTTGTTCTAGTGGTCAAATTGAACCATACCATGTGATGGTCACTGACACCCAGGTGTTTTTCATTTTAATTGGGTTCACCACAACATAACCCAGATAGACCATCTTAGGGTAGCTGGTTCATTGCACTGGGGTGTTAAACAGATGAGGCATACTGATGAATCCTGGTAGGACGAAACACATGTCTATGTCTTCTGTTGCCACCCTTTGCAAACTGTGTGAGAGGCCTTTCGGCACCATGCATTTCTGCTTAAAGTTGAACCAGCATAATATTCTGTGGTGATTTGCATTGTGGGTGCATGTATGATTTGTATTTAATTGTATCCCTTTTTTTACATGTACAAAATAATTTTCTCCTCATATTGGGGTCAACTAGCCAGAATGTAAAATGATGATTTTTTTCTTGTTTTATTGATTAGTGTATTTATACCACATGGTGGTGGTACTGAGCCATAAAATTGGGTTGTGACAATTAGTGATTACATCTTGAGAAAGCGACCGTTTAGTCGCGAAACGTTGATGTCGGGGGGGGGGGTGCTACTGTTTATTTACGGTTTGCTGTGCACCTACTTGTGGAAAAGTTTGTATTAAAGTTTTTTACTTTTCTAAATATCGTATCCAAATGAAGTGTTTTTTACTGAAGCCCTGGAAGAGTAGCCGTCTTTTTTCGTTATTTGTTGTGTTCTTCACCTGATGGCTCCTTCAAATATGCTCTGAAGCCGCAAGCTTGTATTGTGTCTCATCTCCCATCTCAAGTTCTCTCTAATGTTCTGGAGTTCCCTCTTCATATCCTGCCATAACTGTGTGGACAGTTCAGTCTTGGAGGGCTTCTGTCCCTCTCTATTCATTTCATTACTGGAGCTTCTTGGTGTGGAGTCATCCACATTCTTTTCTCTCTTGTATGGATAACTGTGGGTCTCCTGTGGTCCTCCCAGGAATTCTTGTGTCTGAGCCTCTTTTGACGTCCCCTCAGGTCAGTTATTTGTAAATGAAGTTAGTCAGCATACTGGATGTCCCACCCAACATCTCTCTGGTGTCGTTCCACAACATTGGGGGAGAGTTGGTTGGTCACTGGGATGTTCTAGCCCCAAAAGCTCAATGGCTTCTTTCTTGAAATTTAAAAATTGCATGTCTGGGTTCTGTTTCGACAACAATCTTAACTCTCTGCAGAGAGTGTCACTTCTCACTGCCTCTATAAATCTTTCTTTTAACAGCTCATCAGGGTCATGAAGATCATGGGGATCCAACCTTTCAATTACCTTGAGGGCCTCCTGCAAGATGACAGCATATTCTCATAAAGTTTCACTGACTCCTTGCACCCTGGAGAAAAATTTCATTTCTAGGCCTGACAGCGCATGAGCATCAAACATCCTGCGCAATTGTTTGAAAATCTGTTCCACGTGTGCCTTTTCAAGTTCTGGCCAAGCACTGACTTCTCGGTGGGCCACACCACTGAGTTGCCCAATCAAAATTTCTACTTGTTGTCACTCAGGAATTTCAAATAATTGGAACATAGATTGCATTTTACTCTGACATTCTCCCAAGTTCATGGTGGATGAATCTGTAGGATCTCCAGAGAAACGCTGCAACCAGGGTGCCCCAAGGTAATACGGCATTGTAATCAGATTCAGTCGTTCCACCTTCTCCTTTCATAGTTCCTGGCCTTCTGGGTTCCATTTCTGCTGCATCATTTCTTGCTTTGGACTTCAATTAAATTATCCTGTCCGTGACGCCAGGTGAAGTGAGCTGAGAAGATAAGAAGAGTTTTGGATTGGAC
The DNA here is from genome assembly GCA_016271365.2 of Neoceratodus forsteri. Classification (NCBI taxonomy): domain Eukaryota; kingdom Metazoa; phylum Chordata; order Ceratodontiformes; family Ceratodontidae; genus Neoceratodus; species Neoceratodus forsteri. Next base: position 930,779,212 of record CM057450.1, on the reverse strand, counting down.
AGAGAAAGATAAATGGACTAGGTGGTAAGGCAGTTATTTTCCTATTTGGCTACACAATGCTAATTTTACCAAAATGGAAAAGCAGGAGGCACAACTCACGAAAAGGACTAGTTTATTAAGCAACTAACCACAGAACTTGGAACAAGAGAAAAGGGTGCAACAACATTCATCTTCACTTACAGTCTTTACTATAACTCTAAAGGATCTTATACTCTAGGTACTAATTCTACTATTGTTAATAAATAGATCTATTTGCAGGACTCTTAAAAACTCTAAAGTCCTTATACTATATCTACAGGTACTAAGACTACTATTGCTACTAAATGGATCTATTTGCAAGTCTCTAAAACTCTAATACATGGCATCTACACCATCACCCCAGAGTACATTCGGGTTTGCTGGACGCCATGAATATCAAAGGGATGTACAACAAGGAAACCTCTGCGCACATGCTTCCATTGGCCAGCTTGTAGAGCAGGTGAGGTAAACACTTGGCCATTGGGCATCGATCAAACCCAGCAATATGAACAAAACACAATTGTACTCCAAAGAGGTGCTGCAAACTGAAGACTTCCAGGCTGTCTCCACTAACCCTGCAAAAAGGCTTGAAACTGAAAGCTGGACCGACTGGAGACCTGTAGAACAAGAACAACTTTGGGCCCTCACCACTGACTGAGGAAAAAGGCTTGAAGAACTGAAGTGAAGACTTGATGAACTGAAGATCTGTAGCATAAGAACACTTCCGGGCCATCACCACTGACCCAGGAAACTGGAAGAACTGAAGTGAAGACTTCACAAACTGAAGATCTGTAGCACAAAAACATCTCCAGGCCATCACCACTGACCCAGGAAACTGGAAGAACTGAAGATCTGTAGCATAAGAATACCTCTGGGCCATCACCAATGACCCAGGAAACTGGAATAACTGAAGACTGAAGAACAGGAACACAGCTGCTGAAGAACCTCTGGAAGGCTGAAACCTGCAGCAAAAATCCTCACCCACTGGGCGACGGATCCTTATCTATGAACCTGTGTGGTTACCTGTACTACCTAGTGTACTGTTAGTGACAGTCTTTAATCAAGCAATAATTAGATAAGAAGATAGGCATTAAGCAGAGATATTCATAATTAAGCAGGCAGTTCAATGGCACACAATACAATTCTTAACAAGCAGGGCATGTTCTGGGTTAATCCAACAGTCTTTGGGACATACAAGGCAAATTCAAACAGAAAGGGCAATTTGGGGCATACAGAGCAAATTCTGGGTTAATCCGACAGTCTTTTGGAATATCCAAGGGAAACTTGAGCAAGAAGGGCAATTATATTGTTACATTTCAGGCAATGTCCCTTTAAATGCAGTCTAAATGTCAATAAAAGTTTTGCCTTTTCACAATTCACATACAGTTCAGTGTTTCACTTTTAAAACATTCCACAGAAATGTTTCTATAACAAGTGATAACAAGGGGAAACCTGGCAGATGCTGGATATACCTAACTATGCTTAGATCCTGAGGTACGTCCTCCCTCCCACAGGCATTTGGTTCGAAGGGGCCTAACAGCCTCTATTGGCTGAGGGTAATCTGGCTAGCTGGCATGCTACGGACTCCATGTTAACTGTCCCTCCCTGACTTAGGGGGACTACGGGACAGGTATTCAGGTTACTAGCCCTTGGCTAGGGCTGTGGCTACTACGCTGCTAGACACATAGAAAATGACTAGCAGATAAGGGCCACCTGGCCATCTAGTCTGCCTGTTTTACCCTGGCTGCAGATCCTTATGGTTAGTGGCGGGAGGGGGGAGGTGGCTGCTGGGGCTCTACTGCTGGGACTAGAGCTCTGCTGCTGGGACCTTTGGTTGGGGAGAAGAAGAGACAAAAAAGAGACCAGGGAGGCAGGAGTTGGTGTGCTTGTCTGAGTTGGGGGGGGGAATCTGTTGTCTGTGTTGTTGGCTAGGTGAAGAGGAGAGCTGTAAATTAGGATGTGTGGCTTAGGCAGCAGAAAGCCAGGTGTCTGCATTTAAAACTTCCCTAGTTAGTGTTTGTCAGAGAGCAGCAAGAGGAAGGAAGCAGCTGCTAGAACTCTACTACTGGGACCTTCAATTAGGGTAAAAAACAAACAAAAAAATAAGAGTTAGTGTGCTTGTCTGAGTTGGGGGAAGGGAATCTGTTATCTTTGCTGTTAGCTAGGTGAAGAGGAGATCTGTAAATTAAGGGGTGTGGCTTAGGCAGCAGAAAGCCAGGTGTCTGCATTTAAAACTTCCCTAGTTAGCTTTTGGCAGGGAGGGGCGGGAGGCAGCTGCTGGAGCTCTGCTGCTGGGACCTTCAATTGGGGTGGAGGGCAAACAGGGAGGAACAAGGGAGCAGGAGTTGGTGTCCTTGTCTGAGCTGGGGGAGTGGAGTCTGTTGTCTGTGCTGTTGTCTAGGTGAAGAAGAGAGCTGTAAATTAGGGGGTGTGGCTTAGGCAGCAGAAAGTCAGGTGTCTGCATTTAAAACTTCCCTAGTTAGCTTTTGGCAGAGAGTGGCGGGAGAGGGGAGGCGGCTGCTGGAGCTCTACTGCTTGGACTGGGGGGCTGGAGCTCTGCTGCTGAGAGCTTCGATTGGGGTGGGAAGCAAACAGAAGGGGAATGGAAGGGCAGGAGTTGGTGTGCTTGTCTGAGTTGGGGAAGGGAATCTGTTTGTGCTGTTGGTTAGGTGAAGAGGAGAGCTGTAAATTACGGTGTGTGGCTCAGGCAGCAGAAAGCCAGGTGTCTGCATTGAAAACCTCCCTAGTTAGCTTTTGGCAGAGAGCAGCAAGAGGAAGGAGGCAGCTGCTAGAACTCTACTACTGGGACTATATAGCCCTCCCTCCCTCCACCCCCCATCACTCTTAGCCAGTTCTACTTTTATAGGCACTGGATTTGACTGACAACAGGAACTTCCTGTTTGGGAGAAGGAAGGGAGTGATCATAGAGGCACAAAAGACTCACCATCCTAGAAGGAAAAGAATAGCTCTCCCTCACCTCCTAGCTACTGGAGGTTTGTCTCTGAGCAAGAAGGAGACTACTGAGGAATACAGGAACTTCCTGACTTAGAACAGGAAGGGCATGAGCTGTAAGGCCACAGAGGCAGCAGGAAAGAAGGGAGAAAAAACAAACAAAAAAAGTTAACAGAGAGAGGAAAGAGCAAGCATGCAAAACAACAGTCCAGGGGCCACAAATAAGACATGATGGGAGTGGTGCAGTGCAGTGCAGTGGCTGTGGAGCGGCAGTCTTCCGGGAGACGTTCTGGAGGATGCGGTGTTGTCCCATCTGCAAGCACCTCTCTGGGCTGAGGGAGGAGATTGCTCATCCCCAGGCTGAGTTGGCCAGGATTCGGGGGACCTCCTCTCCCACCCAGGGACCAACACGGCCATGGCCGCTGCCTCAGAGGTTGCCAAGAAAGAGGAGTGGTTGGACCACGGTGGGCTCAAGGAGGGTGAGGGTGGTGGAACAGAGGAGCATCCTTCCAGTTGTACTTCTCCACAATTCGTACACCGTTCTGGCAGAGTGTGGTTCCTCTTTGGAGACACCTGCAGTGGAGACCAAGAAGGATGCTGGAAACCTCCACAAAGGAGACCCACAGGAAGGTGGCACGGGACCCCACAGGGGAAGAAAACTCCTGGTGGGGGACTCAATTGCTAGGGGGGGTAGAACAGGAAGGAAGGGGAGAGGAAGGTGAGGTGCCTGCCCTGCTCCATGGCTTGGAGGGACAGGGAGCAAATCCTCAGGATCACGGGAGCAGCTGCATGGGGAAGGGAGCTGGACATCATTGTCCACCTAGGCACAAATTACCTGGCTGGGAATGGGATAAGAGCAGTGCAGGAGGAGTCTGTGGAGTTGGGGAGGGGCCTCAGACAAGTAGCACACTGTAACCCTTCTCAGAGGTGCTACCCGTCTATGGCATGGATGAGGCTAGAGTGCTCCGCACCTTGGGATTCAATCAATGCTTGAAAAACTGGTGCAGAGCTCAGAGTTTTGGCTTCATTTAGGACTAGGTTTCCACCTGGAGGGATACTGGTCTATACTGGCACAATGGTCTGCATCTGTCTAGGAGGGGAACTAGGATTCTAGGTGACAGGTTTAAATGCTTCACTGTCAAGCATTTAAACTAGCCAATGGGGGGAGGCACTGAAAAGGAGCAGGGAAATCCCAGGCCCCTTCCAAAAAAAAGCAGGGTAGTTAGCGAGGTAAACACCAAGATAGAGAAGTCGATAGGGAGAAGGGCAGGGGTAAATGGAGAAAGAGGCAAAGGCATTAAGAACAGGGATGAGGCTAAAAGAGGTAAGGCCATCAAAAAATGGAGGGCAATAAGTACCAACGCCCATAGTCTGGGTAACAAGCTCCCTGAACAAGTGGCCTTGATGGAAGAGGGACGACTGGATAGTGTGGCAGTCACAGAAACATGGTACACAGAGAACCATGACTGGGATGTCAAAATACCAGGGTACACAATCTACAGAAGGGACAGGGAGGGTAAAAGAGAAGGAGTAGCAGCTCTCTAAGTAAGGGAAGGGATCAAAGCAATGGAACTAAAGGGTAAACAGCAGAGTAGAACAGGAGAGGAGGCATTGTGGGTCACCCAGGAGACAGGAAATGGCACCACAATCTGAATGGAGGTTGTATACAGACCCCCATCTCAGGGGGAGGAAATGGACAAGGAAATGATAGAAGGCATCCTTAGGATGGCAGAAAAAGGGGAGATATTGTTGATGGGGGACCTGAATATGCCATATGTTAACTGGAGCACCTTTGCTGCAGCCACATCCAAGAGCAGGGTCATTCTTGATGCCCTGCAGAGGGGCATGCCTCAGACAGCTAGTGTTGGAACCCACTCGGGAGGGAGCAATCTTAGACCTGGTACACTCAAATGAGGATGGAGAGAGAATCTCAGATTTAGAAGTGGGTAGCCATCTGGGAACAAGTGTCCACCAAACAGTGTGGTTCATGATAAACACAGCCATAGAGTCAAGCCATACAAAAGTGAGGATACTGGACTTTAGGAGTGCTGACTTTGGCAAAAATGGGACAGTGCCTCAGAAAAGCACTAGCAAACGAGCAAGAAGTAGGGGTGGAGGAACAATGGGGAAACAGCAAAACTGCCATAATAGAGGCAACAAGCCTTTATGTGAAGCAAATAAATCAAAACAAAGGAAAAAACACTATGGTTCTCAAAAGAGGTGTTGGGAAAGGTTAGGGAGAAAAAGATAGTATTCAGGAAGTATAAGGAAACACAGAAGGAGCAGGACAGAGAATTGTACCAGTTAAAGCAGAAGGAACCGGGGAAGGCAGTCTGAATAGCAAAGACCCAAACTGAGAAAAGATAGCAGCTCGTTAAGAAAGGGATAAAACATTTTATTGGTACATTAGGGAGTGAAGAAAGACCAGGAGGGATTGTGAGGCTTAATAAAGTGGAGGGTGGTGGGCAGAGGGTGATAGTGAAAAGAAAGGATAATGAATGAATACTTCTGCTCAGTATTCACAAAAGAAGAGATGGGGGAGGTACTTAATTCAATCAACAGAAGCACTCTGGATGGGGGGGGGGGGGGAGTTCGATACCAGTCCATTCACAGAAGAAAGGGTTCTGAAAGAACTCCTAAAACTGAAGGTGGACAAAGCAATGGGCCCTGACGGGATTCACCCAAGAATTCTAAAAGAACTAAGGGGACAACTAGTGATACCACTGACTATCCTTTTTGAACAAATCATGGGAGGATGGTGTGGTACCTCAGGACTGGAGGAGGGCAGATGTTATTCCCCTTCACAAAAGTGGGAGCAAAGCAGAGGCAGGAAACTACAGACCTGTTAGTTTGACCTCAGTGGTAGGGAAAATGATGGAATCACTTCTGAGAGAAAGAATTGAGTACCTAGAGGCCAGCAGGGCACAGGACCCAAGGCAGCATGGATTCACAGCGGGAAGGTAACTTTTAGACAAATCTAATAGATTTCTTTGACTGGGTGACCAAAGCAGTAGATCAGGGATGGGCTGTGGACATGGCCTACCTAGACTTTAGCAAGGAATCTGACACAGTCCCACACAAAAGATTAGTAAATAAATTAGTCAGCCTGGGTGTGGGTCCCAGGGTAGTAGCCTGGGTAAAAAAACTGGCTGGACAACAGGACACAGAGGGTAATAGTAAACGGAGTCCACTCTGAAGAAAGGGGGGTTACTAGTGGGCTACCGCAGGGTTCAGTACCGGGACCAGTCCTTTTTAATGTCTTTATAAGTAACACTGCAGAGGGACTGGAGTGAAAAGTATGCCTCTTTGCAGACGACACAAAGGTCTGCAACAGGGTTGATACACAAGGGGTGGTGGAAAGGATGAGAAGGGACTTGGCGAGGTTGGAGGAATGGTCAAAAGTATGGCAGCTTAGATTTAATGCAAAGTGCAAACTAATGCACCTGGGAAACAAAAACCAAGGGGAAGAGTACACAATGGGGAGGGTGTACAAAAACAACAAAAATGTAAAGGGACCTGGGGTAGTCATATCAAATGACCCAAGGGTAAGCAAGCACTGTGAGAAGGCAGTAAGGAGGGCTGGGGGGATACTGTGATGTATAGGGAGAGGCATCACCAATAGAAAACTGGAAGTTGTTATCCCTCTGTACAGACAGTTGGTGAGACCCCATCAGGAGTACTGCGTGCAGTTCAGGAGACCCCATCTCTACAAGGACAAAGACAGGATGTAGGCAGTCCACAGGAGGGCAACTAAAATGGTGCAGGGTCTGCACCAGAGGCCATATGGAGACAGACTAAAGGAGCTTAATATGTATATCCTCGAGGAAAGGGGACCCTGATGGGGTCCATGCCTAGTGCTACTTCAGCCCTCTTTGAGCCTGCACAACCATCTAAATGCACGAAGAGTGCCTCCAGGGCTGTCCTAACTGTTCCCTTCAAATGAACCACCCTTGGCCAAAGATCCGTCTCCTACTGTGGGCCTAAATGGTTCAATGATCTGCCTGCAGACCTTGCCGACTCTCCCAGACTTGGCCACTTTAAAAATGAGCTTTGATCTCTTCTTGCCAGCAAATCTCACTGCCAGTGTTTCTGTTAACCCATGGCCTCTGACAGCCAATCTCACACCAGTCAAACACTACCCTCTCTCACGCCCACCCTCCTGTTCCACAACTGCCCACCTCCCCCCCACCCCCTACTACCTCCCCTTGAGATAGCCTCACCTTGACTGCTAAAATTTCATTTATGCAGAATGGAAGCACCAGCGTCTGAACTGTAACATGATTGTTAAACATTGTACCGCATTAATATGTTTCTCCACAAGTGTGGTCCTGTTTCTCCTCACTTGTTGTACCCTGCTTAATGTTGCAACTGCACACTAGTACTACTTGTTAGTTAATGTTCTTTCTGCTCTGCAATATTCATCACCTGTAAATGTCTTGTATTCCTTGTTGACTTGGAGCCTTTGTAAATGAGCCCCTGGCTCAAAGGTATTAATCCGAATTTGAAATAAATAAAAAATAAATACTGTGCTCGGGTGAGGCCTCACCAGTGTCTCTTGTAAAGTGGTATTACCACTTCCGTTCTCCTGCTTGTGATTCCCTTACCTATGCAACCCAGAATTCCACTAATCCTCCCTACTGCTTTTGTACACTGTTTAGATACCTTTAGGTCATCAGAAATGATACACAGACACTGTTGGCAGATAAGGGCCTATGGCCCATCCAGTCTGCCCATTTGAGCTTGTAAGTTCACTTTATGTTTTTCTAGAAGTCTGTTGCCCCTTACTCCTGACCGCCAGAATTCCCTTATGTTTATCCCATGCATTCTTAAATCCCGTGATTGTTTCAGCCCCCATCACTTCCTCTGGCAGGGTGTTTCACTTGTCCACCACCCTTTCTGTGCAGAAATTCTTCTTCATGTTTCCTCTGAATCGCCCTCCCTCCAACTTCATTCCATGCCCTCTAGTCCTGGAGCATCTTTTTCGCTGTAAAATGTATTCATTTATTCATTACAAATCGGGTTTACAACCTTTGAGTCAAAGACTCATTTACAAAGGCACCTCGTCGCGGGGGGGGGGCAGACATCAAGACAGTTATTACAGAGCAGATTAAAACAGAGGATAACATTACAAGTGCAGTAAAAGGAACATTTAACATAGATACACTTAGGTTACATAATGTAGTAGTTTGTATGTTACTTAGGTTACATAATGTTACAAAATTGTGAGTTACACTCATGGACATAGTAGGTCCTCAAAGAAGACAGTGGGTTACATCCCTGTTTGGATCTAGTAGTGAAGGGGTAGGTCTGGGGGAGGAAGAGGCTGTTTAGTGGACGTTGTCAAGCCAGGGGGCAAGGCGGATGGGAACCACAGATTACAACAGGGGGTTAGTTGCACCTACAACAGCGGGTATTAAAGATATGGTTCCGAAGGGCTGTTTTGAAGGAGCCAATTTTTGGCAAGTTGAAAATGCAGCTAGGGAGGGAGTTGAACCAGGTGGGGGCTCGGTAGAGGAAGGATCTCTGGCAAGAGAGGTCTTAGTTCTGGGCACCTTGAAAGTGGCCTTAACAGAGCTACGGTGGTGATGGACAAAGATGGCTGCTGTAGGGAGATGGAGATCCGGGGAAGAGTCCTAGCAGAGATTTCTTAGCGAGAAGGCAGGTCTGGTAAAGCAGTCGCTCCTCAAAGTTGAGAAGATTGGTGGTAGTATACAGAAGGCAGGTGTGAGTTCGGTTGGGGGCACCGGTCAGGAGCCTACAGGCCTTATTGATGGAGAGCTGGATTTTGGAGAGGGCAGTATTGTCAGCTGCAGCATAGATGGGCAAGCCATAGTCCACGAGGGACAAGACGGAGGAGGTGATGGCCAGCCTGAGGGCAACCTGAGGCAGATAGTCCCTGTGCCGGTATAGCAGGCCAATCCGAGAGTTAATGGCAGCTGACAGGGCATTAATGTGGGTGTGGAAGGAGAGGGAAGTATCGAACGTGATGCCTAGGTACTTGTATGTGGTCACTTGTTCTAGCGGGTGCAAAGTGCTGGGGATAATCAAGAGGAGGGTATTTTTAGCTTTATTTTGGTGGTGGGAGAAGAGCATTGATTTGGTTTTCTTTAGGTTAATGACCAGTCTGCGGTCTCCAAACCACCTTTCAACTTAGTTGTAAGCTTGCTGGAGGGATAATTGGAGGGAGGTGGGATTGGGATGTGAGGCAACGAGGACTGCATCGTCGGCATAGGGGAGCATTTAACCGGTACATGAGCTGGGGAGGGTGTTGAGGTAGAGACTAAAAAGTATTGGACCCAAGATGGAACCCTGAGGGACCCCGGAGCGGGAAGAGTGCTGGAGAGGGAGCCACTGATCTTGACATGCTGGGATCTAGCAGAGAGGTAGCTAGAGAACCAGGAAATGGGACCACCAGAGAAGCCAAGTTGGTGGAAAGAGTCGAGTAGAAGGGGATGACAGACCGTGTCAAAGGCCTTGGAGAGGTCAATGAAAACTGCTCCTGCAAGGCTGCCAGAGTCGAAAGCAGCATGCAGGTGTTGGGAGAATTCCAGGAGAGCCGTGGTTGTACTGTGTCCTGGGCAGAAACCGTGCTGCTCTGGGCACATAATGTCATACTTGGTTAGTTATTCAGAGAGCTGGATCAACACCTCTTTTTCAAGGGCTTTAGAGAGTGGGGGGAGGATAGAGATGGGCCGGTAATTGTTGGGGGTGGATCGGTCCCCACTCTTATGTATGGATGTGATTTCAGCAGTTTTCCAAGCACTTGGGAACTGACCCAGGCATAAAGACCGGTTTAGAAGGTCAGTCAGGGGGACTAGGACTTCGTCCAAGACCATACGGAGGATCCTAGAGTCGAGGGGGTCAATGCTGGGGTTATTGCTGCCTAAGGCTTTTAGCAGGTGCAGCCTGGCTTCTTGGGGGGATAGGGTGCGCAGGTAGAATGGTGGGCAATGCAGGACTGGAGGGAGAGAGGCGGGGATTGGGTCAAAGAAGCTGCTGGGGAGGACCGAGCTTAGGTCAGAGAAGGCAGTGTTAAGGCAATCGGCTATGAGGAGTGGATCTGTGGTGGGGGTGCCACTGATGGAGAGCTGAGATGGTGGGGGGAGCGGGACTTCCCATTTAGCTCTTTCATATTATCCCAGAAGGTCCGGGCTGAACCCCAAGTGGAAGTGAGGGTGGTCTGGTAGTGTTCTGCCTTGGCCCGCCTAATGGCCCAAGTGTACTTATTGCGTTATGCGTTGTAGGCCTGTCTGTCAGATGCCTTTCCAGATTCTACAGCAATGTGCCAGAGAATATCTCTGTTTTTGAGTCTCTGGAGGAGGGGTTGGGGTGATCCATGGGGCATTGCATTTTTTTGGAGTGGATCCTGGTGTGGGGGGCGAAAAGGTCACAAGCCTTACAGAAGACATTTGTGAAGTGGTCAAGAGCTGTGTCAATGTCAGGGTCGCGCTGGATAGGGGACCAGTCTAGCTGGGCTAGGTATTGTTTTAATTTTCTGAGGCTGCCGAGGCATAAATGGCAGCATAGAGTGGCCTGGGACACTGGCTTCAGAGTGGAGGATGACCAGAGACAGAGGACTGGGGAATGATCACTAAAAGAGTTGGGGAGGACAGTGACATCCCGGATTTTGTAGGGGCGGTTAGATATAACAACATCTAGGAGAGTGCTGGTGCCAGTAGGGTGGTTGAATCTGGTGGGTTGGGTGACTAACTGGGACATATCAAGAGCAGCAAAGGAGTCCCTTATATGTGAGGCAGTGGAGGCATGCCAGTTAACATTGAGATCACCTAGGATGACTTGCTCCACTTTGTGAGGGAGAGATGTGAGATAGTCAATGAGGGACTGGACCGCTTGGTTTTGATTCCTCAAGGGTACGTAGGAGACCGTGAGGAAGAGAGGGCCTCGGGCGGGGCAGGTGTGACTTTTAAGATGAGGGCTTGGGCTCCATAATCAAGTTTAGGAGCTGGGAGTGCCTGACCTATGAGGGAGTCCCATACGAGTAATGCGCAATCACCACCGCGTTTGCCTACTCGGTCTTCCCTGTAGATGGTATATCCAGGGAGAGTGATAGCGGAGTCGGGGTGGATTTGGAGAGCCAAGTCTCTACCAGTGGAATTATGTCAGGTTGATGTTGAATGACCCAGCACTGGAGGGCAGCGGATTTCTTTAGGAGACTGCAAATGTTTAAGAATGCAAAGCGGAAGCCAGTTGCAGTACAGGGTTTAGAAGGGCTGGAAGCAATAGGTCCTGGGTTTGGGTGTACATTACCAGATAATAATAATAGCAGTGTAATTATTCTGGTTAGTGGCCAGTGGCGATGGAGACCCTTAGGTCGACACCCAGCTGAGGACTTTAGAATCTGGGTGCATGGGAAAGATAAAGTACGAAGAGTGGGAATGGCAGGGGAGAGCTGGGTCCAAGTCAGGCCTTGGAGGCGGAGGAGTGGGGTGTTGGCAGGGTGGGGTGTTGGGGGCTGGGGTGTGTCGAGGGTGGGGGAGGCTGAGACACTGTGAGGTGAGTCTGGGGATGAGGTGCCTAGTGTGAGGAAAAGATGCTCCAGTCTGTGTGAGGTCTGTACCAAGAGGGTGAAGGAGAGCAGACTTAGTAATGGAGTGTAGGTACCCATAGCAGCTGAGCAGTAAAGGAAGAGTGCCAGAAGTAGTACAGAGTAAGGAGATGTAGAGCAGCTTTGGAATGGTTGGAGGAAAACCCATTTAGTGGGCGAAAAGACTATAAGCTGCAAATGGGAAAAATCAGTATCAATCAGTAGAAGAGGAAGGGGCAAAGACAGATGAATAGTGATAGACTGACCACACAATAAGTGAAATGAGACAAGAATATACTGTAAAAATACTGTATTCCTGCACCCTGTTCCTCCCTGTAAGGTACTTATATGTCTCTATCATATCCCCTCTCCTCCAGGGAGTACATATTCAAGTCCTTCAGCCTGTCCTCATAGGACTTGTCATGCAATCCCTGTACCATCTTTGTTGCCCTCCTCTGAACCTTCTCTACCCTATGTCCTTATGTAGGTAAAGTCTCCATAACTGTACACTGTACTACAGGTGGGGCCTCACCAGTGTCTTGTACAGTGGAATTATGACCTCCCTTTATGTGCTGGTGATGCCCCTGCCTATGCATCTCAGCATACTATTTGCTTTACCTGCTGCCTTGTCGCACTATTTCCCTACCTCGGGGTCATCAGAGATGATAACCCCAAGGTCCCTTTCCTGCTTGGAGCATGATATGTCCTCACCACCCAACTGATACGTGGTTCCAGGTTTTTTGTGCCCCATATGCATTATCTTGCACTTCTTTGCATTGAATTTCAACTGCCAAACCCTTGACCATTCTTCAAGCTTCTGCAGGTCCCTCCTCATTCTGTCTACACCCTCTGGTGTGTCCACTCTCTTACAGAGCTTCGTGTCATCAGCAAACAGGGAAATTCTGCCTTCTAGGTCCCGCGCAGTGTCGCCGATGAAGACGCTGAACAGGACCGGTCCCAGCACTAATCCCTGTGGTACCCCACTGGTCACTCTTCCCTCTGTAGAGTGACAGCCATTTACCACAACCCTCTGTGTCCTACCGCCCAGCCAATTAATTACCTACCCATTGCACTACTGTCCTGCCTACTCCCATATTCCCCCATTTGTTTAACAGCCTTCTATGTGGCAGTGTCAAAGGCCTTGCTGAAATCCAGATAGGCCACGTCCACTGCCCTCCCCGATCCACTTCCCTTGTCACCTAATCGAAAAATTCAATGAGGTTGGTCTGGCATGACCTCTCCCTGGTGAAACCATGCTGCCTTGGGTCCTGCAGTCCATTGGCAACCAGATATTCCACCAATCTCTCTTTTAGTAGTGCTTCCATGATCTTCCCCACTACCGAGGTCAGGCTGAGTGGTCTGTAGTTCCCTGCTTCCTTTTTGTTCCCACTTTTGTATAAGGGAACTACATCTGCTGTTCTCCAGTCTTTGGGTACCTCCTGTTTCCAGTGATCAACTAAACAGGATTGCCAGAGGTTCAGCCACCACCTCTCTTAGTTCTTTTAGGACCCTGGGGTGCACCCCATCTGGCCCCATTGCTTTATCGACTCATTCCTTTCAGTTTCTTTAGGACCCTTTCCCATGTAAAGGGACTTGTATCCATTTCTGCACCATTCCCACTCCTTGTACTCTCTTCAGGCCCATTACCCTCCTCTTCCTCAGTAAAGACTAAGCAGAAATATCTGTTTAGTATGTCAGCTTTACTATTGTCATCCTCCACGCGGCCCCAATCCTCCCCCTTCAGTCTCACTATCCCTCCCTTTGCCCTTCTTTTTTCACTTATGTACCTGTAAAAGGTTTTGTCCCCTCTACCCACTGATTTTGCAATGCGCTCTTCTGTCTGAGCATTGGCTTCCCTTGTTGACCTCCCTGCCTCCCTTTGCTTCTCCTGGTACTTCTCCCCATCCCCTTCTGCTTGCGTCTTTTTGTACTGCTTGAATGCAATATTTTTGGCTTTCACTTTCTCCACTACCTCCTTGGAAAACCATAATGGCCTCCTCTTCCTTTTCCTCTTGCCAACCTGCTCAATGCATAACGCTGTTGCTCTTGTAATCCCCATTTTAAATATCGCCCACTGTTCCTCAACCACTGATCCCCTCCCCATTAATGCCTCTTTAAAGCATCTCCCAAAGTCTGCCCCCAAATCCAGGATCGTGTTTTTGTGCTGTTTGGTTCTGCTCCTTCTGTGATTTCAAACCACAGTGACTGGTGGTCACTGTTCCCCAGGTGCTCCCCCACTGTTACCCCATCACATTTGTGAGCACGAGGTCCAGTACTGCTTTCTGCCGAGTTGATTCCATGACCAGTTGCTTGAGGAAGGCACCTTGAAGGGAATCATAGAAGCTTGACAGCAGAAAATGACCATACCGGCCCATCTAGTCTGCCCGTTTTCCCCACCTCCCCTCCCTGCCAGCCCCCGCCTCCCCGATACTCGGCCCCATATGCTTGTCCCATGCCCTCTTGAATTCTTCCACCAATTTAGCCCCCACCACTCCATCTGGTAGTCTGTTCCAGGGCTCCACCACCCTCTCTGTGAAGAAATGCCCTCTCACATTGCCCCTGTATCTTTTTCCTTGCAGTCTGAGGCTGTGCCCTCTAGTTTTGACCCCCTCCTTCCTCTTAAGTAAACACTCTTCTCCCACTTTATTGAGTCCCTTTACATATTTAAAAGTTTCAATCATGTCTCCCCTTTCCCTCATCTCCAGCGTGTACAGATCCAGCTCCTTACACCTCTGCTCGTATGACTTTCCCTGCATACCCTGCACCACCTTGGCTGCCCTTCTCTGAACCCTCTCCAGTGCATCTATATCCTTGCGGAGATGAGGCCTCCAGAACAGAACCCCATACTCCAGGGAGTCCAGGATAAATCTGCTCCTGGTTAATGCTGCTGCTGGGAGTCTCCAGTCCACGTCTGGAATACTGAAGTCTCCAACCAGCACCACCTCACCCTTGTCTATCCTTTGGATGGCTAGCATCAGCTCCCTGTTTCTTCCTCCTGGGCTGGTGGTCTGTAGACCACCCCTGTGCAGATGGCTGACCCCATTTTCCTTTCCAGCTTAACCCACAGTATCTCGCCCCCATTTTGTTCCTCCTGGATCTCTGTGGCCTTTATGCCATCTTTCACATAAAGTGCCACTCCTCCTCCCTTCCTGGCTCTTCTGAATATGTTGTAGCCGGGTATGGCCATCTCCCAGTCATGGTTATCATTACACCAGGTCTCTGTGATGGCCACAATGTTCAGGTCCGACTGCACCATGCCAGCCTCCAGATCCTCCATCTTGTTGCTAAGGCTCCTGGCATTGGCACACATGGCTTTCCATGATGTGAACTCCAGGGACTGTTTAGCTGTTCTACTCCAGCCCCCTCCCTGGTTGTCCTTTATCCCTGCTTCTCCCTGCTGTCCGCCCTTCTGTTGAATTTTGGCCCTTTTCTGCCTATCCACCCCTTGGGTGCTTATCTCCATCTTTTGCACACTGCTTTGTAGAGATATCCATTCCTCCTGTTCACTGGTTCCACTGCTAGCTGTGGGGGGTTGGCAATTAGGTACCCTCCTTGCTGGCCTGCCACTCTCCTTGGCTAGTTTAAATACTTGTCCATGTAGCATATAAACTTATCACTGAGTGCTTGGATTCCCCTCCAGGACGGATGCAGGCCATCAGGCTGGAACAAGCCCCCATCCCTCCAGGTGGGTCCCCAGTCACCAATGAATCCAAACCCTTCCTCACAGCACCAGTTCTTCATCCATGAGTTAAATGTTCCTGGTGTGTGCACTCCTACGCTCTCCCATGCCACTCACAGGTAGTACTTCTGAGAAGGTGAAAGAAGTAGCTACTTGCTTGAGACCCTTCCCCAATTTCCTAAACTCTTTCTGAACTTCCTTAGGCTCCCCGTTTGCCAGGTCATTAGTACCTAGGTGGATAATGACATCCAGCTCACCCTACCATCTTGTCTTCCTGGCGATCCCCAGGATCTTCCTCCCATCCCTCCATGATGATCTCAAAATCTCTTTCCTTCTTGGTGACTGTTAGCAGTTCCCAGCCCCCCCATATTGTAGTTCACTGCCGGATTCTTTTGTCCCAGGTACATGATTTTGCACTTCTTTGCACTGAACCTCAGTTGCCACAGTTCTGACCATTTTTCCAATTTTTCAAGGTCCCTCTGCATTCTCTACACCCCATCTGGAGTGTCTACCCTATTACAGATCTTGGCGTCGTCTGCAAATAGACAAACCTTCCCTTCCAGTCCCTCTGCAATGTCACCTATGAAGACATTAAAGAGGACTGGCCCCAGGACTGATCCCTGTGGTACCCACTTGTAACCTCCCTTTCCGCGGATTCTATTCAATTTACAACCACCTTCTGCTTTCTATCCCCTAACCAGTTTCTAACCCAATTGACTACCTTTAGGCCCACTCCTAGGCTGGCCAACTTGTTTACCAGTCATCTGTGTGGTACTGTTTTGAAGGCCTTGCTGAAGTTAAGGTATGCGACATCTACTACTCTTACTTGGTCAACCACCCCTTTTTACCCAAAGAACTCTATCAGATTTGTTTAACACACCTATCTAATGTGAAGTCATGCTGCCTTGGATCTTGCACTCCAGTTGCCTCTAGGTGGCCACAATTCTTTCCTTGAGCAGTGCCTCCATAATCTTTCCCACCACTGAGGTAAGACTGACTGGCCTGTAGTTTCCCGCTTTCTCCTTACTTCCACTCTTGTGAAGAGAAACAACATGTGCCCTTCTCCAGGCATCTGGAACCACCCCAGTGTAACCACCCTTACTCTTCTATCTGCACCACTCCCAAGTGGTGTTGCCTAAGGGATATAGGTTGGCACCTGGGTTTGTGGTTAGAATTGGCTTTGTAAATGGCGCAGTGCCTCCACCTATGGGGATCCTTATAGCAGCATACAGCCAGGTGCTTCCCCTCAGGAAATGAATACAGCCCCCTCCCACTGTGACAGGCAGAATAATAATACAGTCCCCTCCCAACTTACCACTCTAAGCATGCAAACAGTACACTACACAATAATGCGAATACTTCAGCAATTACAGAAAAATAAACAAAGGGGTTTATTTTGGGGTCTGGAAAAATAAGGTAGGGAACAAGGGAAACAAAGGGAGTAAAACATTAAAAAACCCACTTAGAATAAACACTGTAATCACTCAGATGAAAATAACACAGCACAAATTACAATCCAGTATTTCACCTGTCCCAGCCTCTCACCCCCCATTGGGGCACCAGTTAACCCCACAGTCCTTGAAGGAGCTCCCAAATACCTTGTGTGCACACAATGAGGAGTTGCAGGCCTGTGATGAGTAGACACTGGGTGCAGCACCGTTGCAGTGGGTGGATGCTGCAGCTGCAAATTACAGACTACACCAGTGGATGTAATTAAATAGATGATCCTGGCTGTAACTGTTGCTGTGGGCTTAGTTTAAGGTTGTTCAGAAAGCCAAGGGGGTAAAATACAGGTTACTCACCTGTAACAGGAGTTCTAGGAATGGTATATGTTGTTCATCCACACTCATTGGCAGGTATCCTTGCCGCTTTAAATCTTGCCGGAAGGTCTTCAAGCTTGCTCCTCCCACCCACCTGGGTGGTATAACTCGGCTCCGCCCCATGGCGCCAGATCTGGCCGCTGGAAGCTCAGGTTGTCGTAGCCGAGCGAGGTCGTGGAGTCGTAGGATGAACAACATATACCATTCCTAGAACTCCTGTTACAGGTGAGTACACCTGTATTTCTAGGGACATGGATATGTTGTTCATCCACACTCATTGGCAGACTCCTAGCAGTTCTCCGGGAGGAGGAGGCAAGACGACACCCTCAATACTTACTTGGGAAAGAGACTGGAGACCGAGGCCCCAAAACCAGCATCCGGCGTGACTCAAGGTCGATGTGGTAGTGGGTAATGAAGGTGTTTGCTGACTTCCAGGTAGCAGCCCTGCAGATTTCCTGGATAGGGGCGTCCCTGGAAGCAGCCACCGTTGCAGCAGTATGGTGGGTAGAATGAGCTCTTATCCTCTGGGAGGCTCCATGCCCGCCAACTTATAGCAGAGATCTATGCGGAGGTTACCCACCTGCTTATCGTCCGCTTGGCTGCAGGTCTGCCAGATGTGCTTCAGCGTAGGGTGACAAACAGCTGGCTGAACCTCCCTGAATTTCAGCCAGGCGCCCTTATAATAAGCGAGCCTTCTAGGGTCCAGAGTATGGAGCCTATATTCGCCTCCGAGGTGTGATTGGGGTAGAACACCGGCAGAGTCAACACCTGGTTAAGGTGAAACTCCGACACCACCTTCGGAAGGAATTTCGGGTGGGGAGCAGGATAACCTTGTCCCTGTGGAAGACCAGGTAAGGAGACTCGATGGAAAGCGCCTGAGCTCTCCCATCCTTCTGGCTGACGTGATAGCCACCAAGAAGGCGGTCTTCCACCACAGGTGAGAGAGAGCACACCTGTGCATAGGTTCGAATGGCTTGCCCATGAGCTTTGCCAGTACCAGCAGTAGATCCCACGGAGGTGGAGTTCCCGCACTGGAGGAAATGTGATCAAGGCCTTTGAAAAAGCGCAGACCACCTTCTCCTGCGCCACCGACGCTTCCGTGCCCGCCCGGTAAGCAGAGATGGCTGCCAGGTGCACCCTTAGGGTCGCCGACCCTAAGCCCTTGACTAGAAAGGGACCATAAATAGTCCAAGATGCTTGCCAAGGAACAGGAGGAAGGGTCCAAGCCCTTGTCCTGACACCAAATGGAAAACCTTTTCCATTTGAAGGCATAGCATTTTCTGGTCGACTCTCACGGACGCCTCAACTACATTGAGGACCTCGTCGGAAAGACCCAAGGCCTGGAACTCTAGCCGCCAGGAACCAGGCCGTCAGGTGCAGGGATTGAAGGTCCGATGGAACACCTTCCTGATTGACTGAGAGCAGGTCCGGGCGAGCTGGAAGCTGCCGCGAGTCCTGGAGCTGAGACTGAGGAGATCTGGTACCAGAACTGGCGAGGCCAGTCTGGGGCTATCAGAATCACCTCGCCTTGTCCTCCTCGCCTTGAGAAGCACCTTGTGGATCAAGGGAAATGGGGAAAGGCGTAAAGAGGCCCGGGGTCCATTGCCTCGAGAAGGCATCCCCTGCAGCGAGCCCTGCTGAGGGGACGGGCATGGAACAGACTCAGCTGCCTCCATGGAGGCAAACAGGTCCACCTGAGGTGTGCCCCAAGGGAGAACAGATGCTGTACTACCTCCGCAGGAGAGACCACTCGTGGGATGCAGCCCCTATCCGCTCAGGGCGCCGGCCAGGGTGTTGGAGGCTCCTGCCACGTGAATGGCTAGGAGATCCGCCCAGGCTGCGACGAGTGACCAAATGCGGAGAGCTTCCTTTGCATAGAAGCATGGAGCCGGCCCCACCCTGGCGGTTTAGATAGTACATGGTCGTGGTATTGTCCGTCTGGACTTGGACCACTTGACCCGGAGGAACGGAGCAAAGGCGGTGAGAGCTAGGCGGACCGCCGGAGCTCCAGCAGGTTGATGTGGCATCGGACTCCGCGGGGACCAGAGGCCATGAGCCCGTGTTCCCCAGATGGGCACCCCAACCCATCAGAGAGGCATCGGTCGATAGAGAGACCGTCGGCTCGGGCGGACGAACGGGATGCCCTCCTGCAAATGATCTGGAACGGTCCACCACTGGAGAGCCGTTCCACATCCCTGTGTCACCGACACAAGCTGGTCCAAGGGATCGCAGCTGCAGACCACTGGCTGGCCAGTCCCCACTGAAGGGGACGATGTTCCAGCGGGCCCAACGGACCACGCTGGTGCAGGCCGCCATGAGACCCAGGAGGCGCAGGAAGTCCCGGCAGGCGCATTGCCCAACCAGAAATGATCGGGCAAAGGAGGAAAGAACCTCGGCCCTGTCCGCGGGGCCGCTCTGGCTCGAAGAGAGTCGAGCTGCGCCCGATGAATAGAATCACCTGCTTCGGCTCGAGTTCCGACTTGGCCTCGTTGATAGGAGGCCCAGTTGAGAGCAGACCTGGAGGCCAGATCTCTGGACCACTCCGCCTCCCTTCCTGGAGGGAGCTGCTATCAGCCAGTCGTCCAGGTAAGGGTACACCCGGACCCCTCGGCGCCGCAGGAATGCTGTCACCACTGCCATGCATTTGGTGAAGACCCTGGGAGCTGGAGACAAGCCGAAGGGCATGGCTTGGAACTCGAAGAGGGATCCTTCCGCTCGGAAGCGAAGGAATCTCTGGTGAGACGGACGGATAGGGACGTGAAAAAACGCGTCCTGCAAGTCCAGAGAGCAGAACCACACGCCGCGTTCCAAGGATGGTATTATCTGAGCCAGAGTGACCATCCTGAAGGTTCGAGACCTTAGGAACTTGTTTAGGTCGTGTAGGTCGAGAATGGGGCGCCAGCCCCCCGTCCGTTTCGGAACCAGGAAGTACCTGGACACAAACCCTGGGTCTGAAGGAGGGTCCACCACCTCTCTTACCACCTCCTTCTGGAGGAGGAGAGCGATGTCGGCTCGACGAGCCGCCAGTGAGGCTGGGGATCCCGAAGCCCCCCGAGGGGCGACGGCTCTGAAGGGTGGTGCCTGCTCGAATTCCAGAGGCAGGCCTCTTCCCACCACCTCCAAGACCCACCTGTCCGTGGTAACAGCGGACCAGGCGGAACGGAAGTGCCGGAGCCGTCCCCCAACGGGGGGACCCAGGGGTAAGGTGACGGGGATGGGGGCGACACCCCTCAGCCCGTCACTGGGCAGGCTTGGAGGAGGGACCGGCCGAGGGACCTCCTGGGCCCTTTCCTCCCTGCCTCCTGTTAGAGGAAGCCGGCGGCTTGGGTTTGGGATGCCAAGGCCGAGCCTGCTGGCCCTGACGTTGCTGGGCCGGGCGCGCCGGGGGCACAGAAGGACGAAGGGCTTAGGCTGTGGTTTGCGGCCTTTGTCCTTCTGAGGGAAGAGACCGAGTCAAGGTGGCATTGGACTTCTCGATCCTCTGCAGGTTACCTTCCACCCCAGGGCCGAAGAGGTCAGTCCCCAAAAGGAACATCCGCCAACTTGTGCTGGTATCCGGCAAAGGTGGATATCCTCAGCCAAGCTCACTGACGCATAGCCACTCTGGGCCGCCACGATCTGGCACATGAGTCCCCTATATCCAAAGCAGTCTGGAGCTGCTGTTTGGCCACTGCCCTGCCCTGGTCCCGCACCTGCTTAACCGTAGTCTGCAGATCGGCGGGAAGATGAGGATGACCTCATCCAGGGAGCCCAACAGGGCATGAGAAAAATAGTGCCATGAGGCGGCCGAACTGGCCTGACGAAGCGCAGAGAGGACGCAGCGTAGACTTTTCGCCCGACATAGTCCAATTTCTTGGACTCCTTGTCAGGAGGTTTGTCCACATCCCTGGCGTTGCCGGCGCGCCGGAAAACGCTGTCGGTAACCAACCCCTCAGCAGAGGGGTGTTCCAAACCGGACAAGGAACCGGTAGGGACCGCATACTTCCTGGCCATCCTGGCCGAAGGCGCAGGGCAGGAAGCAGGGCGCCAAAGCTCCAGTGCCGGACCCACTATGGCCTCGCCACGGAAAGGCCTCCTCCGGAGAATCCCCTCGGTCCAGAATCTCCGTGAGGGGATACCTGGCCCGTTTGGAAACGGGTTCGAGCTCCATCCCGGTAGACTCCGAGATGAGCCGAAGCAGTCCTAGGAAGGACGACGGGCTATCGTCCATTGACTGACCTCCTGAAGACTCCAAGTCCAGTCGCTTGGAGAAAAAGGAGGAATCATCTTCGGACTCGGAAGAGTCCTCGAAGAGCTGCCTCTGGCCTGAGCCACCCTTCACCTGCCGAGGTCGGTCGGGAGTGAGGGTAACTGACAGCTGATGGGGTAGACCCTTAGCCGACCGAGAATCCTTGGTCGAGCCCCAATGGTGGCTGTGGAGGCGGAGGTTCCACCGAATCGGTGGAGCAGCTGGTTTGGCGAACAACCGCCTGGGTATAGGCTCCTCGGATAAGTCGAGGGTTGTGTCGGCCGTTCGGTGACAGCCATAATGGCGGGAAGGCGGCAGGGTCGGCTTATTCCCGCCAGGAGAACTGTTGCAACATAAGGTCCTCGTACCGTCCGGCGTAATTTACGCGAAGCCTCCCTCATCGAGGAGGAGGGCGAGGGCAGCGACGACGCCGCTTACAGCGATGCCGAGACCGAGACCGCCTATGGACGGTGGGATCGGCTGGACGCTGGCAGGTCCGAGACCGAGGTCCCGGAATTTCGAGGTCGGTGCGGGGAGGTGTCGGCCGGAACCGGCACTCCCTTCGGCTCGGATGGTCCATCCGAGGGCTCCAGAACCGGAGGCACAGGCGAGCCCACGGGATCCTCAACTCCTCCCGGGGGAACCGGGGAGAGGGGAATCTCGGCTGCTAAAGGCGACAGCCCGTCCAATGGGTCGAGAAAAATCTCGACTTCATCGGTGGGAGTCTCGGTCAACTGACCTGACGGGGACACCGTGAGGCCAGTGGCCGGAGCCGAGCGGTCGACCGAAGCCGACGGTCGACGGCCCGGGGAGAGGGACCTTTCCCGCTCCCAAGAGCGTCGACGGAGGGACTTACCCCTGTCCCTCTTTTTGGACCGAGAATAAGGTCCAGCAGACGCAGGCCCTTCTCCTTTAGTGGAGAGGGACAGACAAAGCTCCTTAAAAGAAGCCGTGTAGGAAGAACCCAGAGAGAGTGGGATAAATGCCGTGGCCGAGGAAGATACGGCCCGCGCCGCCTCCTCTTCGAGGGCGACCATCCGCTCGAGCTGATCCGCCGAGCCCGCCGCCGCGGACACCGCCAACCGGGCCTCCTTGGACTTCACCGGAGGGAAACGCTTCTCGGGACGGCCCAGTTGCAATCGGGCAGCACGGTCTTCGAGGACGTAGGCCGAGAAAGATGAGCACAGGTCGCAAGCCTGCGGGTCGTGCTCAAGGCCTAAGCAGTAGACACACGTGGAGTGTGGATCCGTCCGAGACATCTTCTGCCCGCATGGGCATCTCCGAAATCCGGGAGTCGATTTGTCCATCGCAGCCGCGAGGGATAGAAGACTGAAGTCTTTTGCAAAATTTATTTTTAAATCCGCAAACGGAGAAATAGGAACCAGTCACAAACGCAGAGCGTTAAGGAGGGAACCTGAGCTTCCAAGCGGTAAGAAAGATCTAGCGTCATGGGGCGGAGCCGAGAGTTATACCACCCGGGTGGGTGGGAGGAGCAAGCTTGAAGACCTTCCGGCAAGATTTAAAGCGGCAAGGATACCTGCCAATGAGTGTGGATGAACAACATATCCATGTCCCTAGAACTAACTAGCTAACTATCTGGGCAGTTAGAAAAGCAATGGTTTGGGTAAAACCCAGTACTTACAACCTTTAGATGAACAGATGATGCAGGCGGTGGGGGACATCTCCCCTTGCAGGCAATTGGGTAGAACAATTAGGCTGATGTGGATGCTGACGATGATCCTCTTCACCCACCTCAAAAGGTACGCTGGCAGCTGTCTTCACCCCAAAGAGGAACTTGTCTTCTCCCACCTCAGAAGGTAAGCCAGCAGTTGTCTCCACCCCACAGAGGGACTTGTCTTCACCCACCTCAGAAGGCAGGCCAGCAGCTAGGCAGGCAGGCAGGACCTCAGAGTTCTGGTCCCCTGTCAGAAATTAAAGTTTCAGGCAATGATAGCACAAGGAGCTGTCAAAATCAGTTGCTGTCTCTTCAGCAGCTCACATAGAATCCACCAGGGTTAAATTGTCAACCCCAGAATGTCAGTTTTGAATACATAACATCTCATTGGTAAACAGGAGATCCTGGGTTCAAATCCCAGTGGTGCCTCCAATTCTATAAACACACCTACCCTTCTATCTGCACAACCACTCGCAAGTGGTGCTGCCTAAGGGATATAGGTTGATGCCTGGTTTCGTGGTTAGAACTGGCTTTGTAAATGGCACCGTGCCTCCACCTATGGGGATCTTTATAGTAGCGTACTGCCAGGGTGCTTCCCCACAGGAAATGAATATGGCCCCCTCCCTTGGTGACAGGCAGAATAGTAATACAGTCCTCTCCCAACTTATCACTCTAAGTATGCAAACAGTACACTACACAATAATACGAATACTTCAGCAATTACAGAAAAATAAACAATGGGGTTTATTTTGGGGTCTGGAAAAATAAGGTAGGGAACAAGGGAAACAAAAGGAGTAAAACATTCAAAAATCAACTTTGAATAAATAATGTAATCACTCAGATGAAAATAACACAGTACAAATTACAATCCAGTATTGCACCTGTCCCAGCCCCTCTCCCCCCACTGGTGCATCAGTCAACCCCATAGTCCTTGTGGGAACTCCCAAATACCTTGTGTGCACACAATGAGAAGTTGCAGGCCTGTGATGAATAGACACTGGGTGTAGCACAGTTACAGAGGGTGGATGCTGCAGTTGCAAATTGTGGACTACACCAGTCGATGTAGTCTGCAATTCCAGGAAACGTAGCTGCATCCCTCCTATGGCTAGGCGTGAACTTGTTCAGAAGATGATACTGCCCATTTTTGACTACTGTGACATTGTCTACAGTGCTGCTCCCACTTCCTCTCTGGCCAGGTTGCATACTCTTTTCAATTCCTTCTGCCGCTTTGCCTTGGATGTTCCCTCTGACACCCACCACTGTGATCTTTATCATGCCTTATCCTTTTCCTCTCTCACAAATAGATGACTCTCCCACTGCACTAAATTCACTTCCAAGCACTGGCTGGGTGAGCTCCCTTCCTACCTCTCCTCCTCATTTATAACACTCCCACACCCTCCCACTCCCTTAGATAAACCAACTCCTGTACCCTGGTAGTCCCCCCTAGATCCACCCTTATCGGCCAATCTGGTTACTCTCACCGCCTCCCAAAAATCTGGAATTCCCACCCCCCTCAAATCCATCACTCATTCTCCTCCTACTCCATCAGCTCTGCCCTTAATAACTACCTCGCACCTAGCTGTTCCTGCCATGACCCTCCCTAATTCCCCCCTCTAAGCCCAGGACAAACCCTGCTCTCTGTCAGTACCCTCACTCTGTCCCTGTTGCACCCCCACCCTCCAAATTCCAGCTCTCCTTCCCTTCCCCCAACTCCATCCCCTACTGGCCTCCCTTGCACTATTACTGTGTTCCTCTGCTCCCAAAGTTGTACCAAGAGCTTGTACCCACTCCACCCTACATCCCACCAGTATCATGTCATACTAGCGACTCAAAAGAGAGTGACTCATTATGGGCGCTATTATTGTGGGCTATCCCGCAGAATAGTGAGGGTATGGAATAGCGACCAGGGGGAAGGGCAAATGGAAGGGGGGAATAGCGAGGGGATGGGGAGGGACAGGGAAGGGGTTTTCAGGCATTGATGTACCTGCTGCCACTGAGCTAGCTGTGTGGCATGGTGGTGTGAGTGGCTAGCTCTGGCACAGCAGGTACTGGGTTTGGGACTGGGAGCGTGTACACTTTGCTGACATCCAGATTTTTTCCCCCTCCTCGATATGCAACCCCCTGGAGTTGAGAATCCTAATAAGAGGGGGTGCGGGGGGGCCCCCCACAATGGGGGGGGGCACAGTCCCCCTGCAAAAACAATTTTTTTTAAATCCGGATGTCAGGTTGCCTTGAAGTGTATATTGCCAATTTGCTTTTCGGCGATATACACTCGCCATAATAGCGATCGCTGTTTTGCGTTCACTATTATGACACGGAACACCCCCAGCCCCTCCCACAAAGCCTCCTGCCATCCCTGTCCCCTTGCAGGGTTTCTCTGCATCCTGCAAGGGCCCCTTCTGGGACATGGCTCTCTTCTCTCTCACTAAACCTCTCTTCTGGCCTTCATCAAACCTTTCGAGCTCCCAGCATCCCAAGGCATACTCACCCTAACTGCCTAACAGCCTGTTTTCCTCCTATCGTGCTCCACCTCTGCCTTGTGCTGGCAGGGTTCTCAGTATACTGGAGTGGTCAGGCCCTGGCAGACCTCTCTCTCCTCCATTGCCTGTTCCCCTGAAGGGGTTCTCAGCTCCCCTAGCGTCTTAGCTCTTGATAAGTCCTTACCTTTCTCCCCCCTTTCTCTATTTACCCTCTCCACCGCCCTCCTACTTCCTCCTCCACATCGCCCTAATGCTTGCCTTGCACCATCCTCTAGCAGTGTTCTCAACATCTGGAACTGGTCAGAATGGGTCAAGTCCTCTGTCTCCCCTATCCTCCTTTCCTTCCACTCCCCTCTACTTAGCACCCATCACCTCCCCTACCCTTGCCCTAAATTGATCTCTGGCTGGGTTCTTACTATCGTGTAAGTCATGAATCTTAACTGCCTCTCACCTCCCTTTCCCCTCCCCACTCCCCCCTCCATTTCTTAGCCTTCGTGCTGGTTAACCCTAATCTATAGCACTTCTAGACAAATTTGCACTTCTGTCTTACCTTAGCTAACTTGTACTGTCTGTGTTACTCCCTGTAAAGTGAGTAACCCTCTAATAGTTATATTTATATTTGTGATATAAATATATGTTTATGTGAATGTCTGCTTAGGGAAAGGGCAGCCAACAGCTTTTTAAAGAGGCCTGACCTTTTGACCCCAACACAGTAAATGCAGTTGCTAGATGGCTAGCTTCCTTCTGTTTTGACACATAGTTGCTGGACTTCCTTTATGCCAGGTTATAACAGTCGTAAACTATCTCTCTACTTTGAAACTACAGGAACAAAGTATACATTTTATGGCCTCTGAGGAAAAGGCCATTTTAACTGGTTTGTGTCAGCTTGTAAAACTGCAATTACTTTGAAGGCCAGGAAGCTTGTGGAGAGGTCAAAGGGATAATTTTATCTGTCATAAAGCCTCACTAATTAAGAAGAAAGATAAATATTTTTTTGGAATATTTTAGCAGTGGGCTGAGACACGTGACTGATAAATTAATTCAAGTTCTCAGGTTTGAGTGACCTCACAGCCAGCATCTGTGAGCTATGTCATCAGGAAGGAGGAGGAGGAGCCAGCTGGGAGAAAAGGATGGCATTTGATTTCTGGCTTATGTGCATTTTTGCCTCTGGTTTTTGAGGTGGGACTCCTGATAAACTCTCACAGCACTGTAGGTAAATTTCAACCATATGTTTATGATTTGAAACCTAGGATAGTAGAAACTCAGTAATAAGGCATTGTTTTTGTACAATTATCCATTTAAGAACATAAGAACATAAGAAATTTGCCAGCAGATAAAGGCCTAGAGGTCTATCAAGTCTGCTCGAATGTGCAGCTAGCACCCCTTATTCTGCAGCTGCCCCTCCCTTCCACCCTTCCCCTTCATTAACCCTCCCCCTTGTCCTGTCCCATCCTCGTTTGAAGCAGTCCACTGTTCTACTGCATACCACATCTGCAGGTAACGCATTCCACCCAGCCACCACCCTCTCTGTAAAAAAGTGTCTCCTCATCTCCCTCCTGAACCTTCCTCGCTCCAGTCTCATATCATGGCCCCTGGTGGCCCTCCCCTCCCTTACTTTGAACAGCCCCTCTGTACCTGTCTTGTTTATTCCTTTCATGTATTTAAAGGTTTCAATCATGTCCCCCTGTCTCTCCTCTCCTCCAGTGAGTACATGTTCAACTCCTTCAACCTCCTCTCGTATGATAAGTCCCCCAGACCCTTGATCATCTTTGTTGCCCTGCGCTGCACTCCCTCCAGTAACTTAATGTCCCTCTTCAGATACGGACGCCAGTACTGCACGCAGTACTCCAGGTGTGGTCTAACTAATGACCTATACAGTGGCAGAATCACCTCCTCCCTCCTCGAGGATATCCCCCTTGCAATACAACCCAGCATTTTGTTGGCCTTTGCAGCTGCCTTCCTACACTGTGCCGAGTTGTTCATTGACCCTGTGATGAGCACACCCAGATCCTTCTCCTCCTCTGTCTGGGCTAGCTGCACTCCCCCCTAGCTTTACCCCCATTTACTTTAAAAGACTGTAACCCCAATGTTATATGTTCTGCGTTTTGTATTTTATCTATTTTTTTTCATTCTTAGTAAACATTATTTTTCTTGAAATTCTGCCTGTGCCTTTTTCAGTTTCTTTTGCATGTGAATGCTGGAACAGTGTTAATAATTCTGACAACTGTTAAGGGCTTAAAGGTGTGTTGTTTACTTGCTAAGGTAAGAATATACCTAGGTCTCAAACTGAGTCAAGAGTAGACTTGCGAACCAGGCTGGTGCCCGCTGGGTGAAGTATTACACTGCATCCCCCGAAGAGAGTGTATATCCGAGCCTGCTAACTGGGTGTGCTAGTGAAAAAAGGGTTCATACTTGACCCCAGGACTTGAGGCTACTAGGTGATTCAGACCCAAGACAGACAGAAGGGTCACCCTGTTTGTCTCCTGTTCACATACTGCACTTCAAGGTTTGGCACTGTGGGAGCAGAGGGCCTGACCTGCGGAGTGCATTTGTGACACTCCCTACTAGCTTCCCCTAGATCAACTACTTGAATTCCATTCAGCCATAGTCAAGCTACTCATTTATGTGTCACTTAAGGGTTTACCATTAAATGTTATTTTGTGCTATTGTATATACCAAGTTCTAAACTGTTATCATTGTACCTATCTAGCTCAAAACTGTTTGCACCCTGCTATTTCACTGCATCACTGTTTACTCACTTTTATTTGAATGTAACCATATGTAAATATTTGTTAGTGCTCCAGATCTATGTATACTATCCTCATGTTCCCTTCCCCCTAAGTTGCACCAGGAGATGAGCAACCTGTTACTTAGTGTGCCTTGTTGGCGAAACATTTCAATAAATAAATAAATAATTAAACAGATGATCCTGGCTGTAACTGTTGCTGTGGGCTTAGTGTAAGGTCACGCAGGACGCCCAGAGGGTAAACTAACTAACTGTAGTCCCTGGGTGCCATATTGTCCCCTGTATGCCCTGACCCACTTGAGGGTGGATCGGGGAGCCATTTAATTTATTTATTTTTATTGATTTTGTTCCCCCCATCCCCTACTGGAGTCTGATAGGGCTGGGGAGATGAAGTTACTAGCGGAGCTTCTGCCACATCACTCTAGACACTTTGGAGCATCAAAGACACATTTGCAGCTTTCTTTGTGCTCCCCACCCCACCGTGCAACATTTTGAGGGGGTGGGTAAGCAATCACCTTGGTGGCTCACTGGCTGCATCCTTCGCAGGTGCTTGAGGTGCAGAAAAAAGTCTGGTGCACTCCCTGTCCCTAGCAGCAGTCCAGGAGCGGGCCAGGGGAGCAAGGAGGCAAGCGGCTCGCTGGCCGTAAGAACTAAGCGCAGGAGGTGCCGTACCTAAGTTATTGTGCTCCCCCCGGTCCTGTCAGCAGTCCAGAAGTGGGCCAGGGGAGCAAGGAAGTGAGTGGCTGCAGGAGGCATTGGGACCACTCGGGGCCCAGGTAAGCTACTGACTTTGGGGGGGGGGGTTACATCAGTATTGACTGACTTACTAAGCAGGGCTGCTAGAGGTGCTGCCATCTCCATCTATAGTTCTTTCAGTATTCTAGGATGTATGCTATCTGGTCCCATTGCCTTGTTTTACCTCAGTTTGGTGAGTTCCTCTAGGACCCTTTCCTTAGTAAAAGGATTGTTGTTCACCTCCCCCCCTCCCCATGTATCTGCTGTCTAGTTGTGGTCCCTGACCCTCCCCTTCCTTAGTAAAAAGTGAACAGAAATATTTATTCAGTATTTCAGCCTTTTCTACATCTCCCTCCACATACTCTCTTTCTCCCCCTCTAAGCCTCACAATCCCACCCCTCGACTTCCTTTTTTCGCTGATGTACCTATAGAACCTTTTTTCTCCCTCTTTCACTGTCTGTGCCAATCTTTCCTCTGTCTGTGCCTTTGCTGTTCTAACCGCTTTTCCTGTCCCTGACAGTTTAGGTACACCTCCCTGTCCTCCTCTCTTTGTGTCTCTTGTATTTCCTGAATCCCCTCTTTTTGGCTCTTACTTTAATTACCACTTCTTTTGAGAACCATAGTGGTTTCCTCCTTTTCTTCCCCTTGTTTTTAAGCTTAATACAGTGCTTTGTTGCTTCTTCTATGGCCCCTTTTAGGTGTGCCCTCTGCTCCTCAACCCCCCCCAGACCCCTCCCCTCTCCAGAGCTTCTTTGACGCATCTCCTCATTCTGTCGAAATCTGCCCCCTTCATAACCCTTGCTCTTGTGTGGTTAGTCCTTGTTTCAGTTTCCAAATTAAACCACACTGTTTTGTGGCCACTGGACCCCAGATAATCCTCCACCTGGACATCTCTGACCTTATTATCATCATTTGTCCATACCAGGTCCAGTACCACCCTGTCTCTGGTTGGATCCCGTACTAGCTGCTGGAGGTCTGCCCCCTGTAGGGTGTAGCTAAGGTGGCCATCTGTCTAGCCCACTCCATTCCCCTTGCTCCTCCTGGCTGAAGCTGACACTTTAATGCACTTTTTAATTAGAAGAATCTTTCACTTTCAGACACTAGCTGTGGCTCAGCTACTGGCCACCACTCTCTACCCAGGGGCACTATAAACTGAAATCTGGGGCTTGCTTCCCCTAACTAGCCCACCACAGTCTTAACTGACTGCACATAATATGGCAAAACAGCTTCTAGACTAATAGCTTGGCTACCACTTTAACCAGGCTTTTTCTTAATCTCAATAAAAATCAAGCTTTTGGACTCCTTAGCCCTCGTTCAGTAGCACACCTGGCTGGCTCTTTAACTGGGGCTTTGCTCTGCTCCTGCTTCTGGATGCAGACCCTCTTTTTTTCCCCTTATTTAACACAATTCCCCTTTAATAGGGTCTGCCCTGTACCACTGCTACTGGCTGGAGCTATTTACATATATTAATAAATTAACATAGGGCCACCTATATGCCCACCCCGCCCGATGTTCCTTTACAGGAGTGCAATTATAATACATTTAAATAACCCTGCTCTCGGGTGGTTCTTTGTCCTGAGGCTTTACTCTGCCCCACTTATGGCCACAGCCGCCACTCGATACACCCTCTGGCATGGAAAACTTTATTAATAGTTATTTTAAATACAGTTCAGGCAGCCAGCACCTGTCTGTAGGTGCTTCCACCGACTCACCACCCTGGCCTGGGGGAAAGTCAAGAGGAGGAGGCAGGAGGCGATGTTCTGGCTGGCTGGCACTGGAGCAGGCAGTTGGAGGTCTTCCCTTGAGGCTCTGACATGGCCTGACACTCCTCCCGGCCTGATGCTAGCTGCTTGAGGATGCGGCCCCGCTTGTGGGTGCTGCCGCCGAGGGACCAGAGACTTTACTTCTTCTTTTTTTTTTTTAATTATTTTCTCTTTTTGTAGCCACCGAGCCCCTCAACCTCGTGATGGAGCCTAGTGCCTTAGCCACGGCACCCGACTTTACCCAGGAAGCCCCACCCGAGGGGCTGGCCAAGCAGAACTGTCATGGCTGAAGGGTCGGGCACCGTGCCTGGCTCATATGTGGGGGCGGCGAGTTTTTATTTCTGACTAGAGTCCCCTTTAGAGCTAGGATGTGCAATGATGCAAGGGTACATGCATCTGTCCTAGCTCCACCCCATGTCTTGGTGCGGCATGCTTGTCCCTCAGCCTCTGCTTGAGGGCAATCAATGCCGACACTCTGGACCCCCCAGAGAAGGAGAGCAGTCCTCCGGACGCTCGATCCTTCTCCTCCCCTGCCGACCCCTGACGACCCGTGCTCATTCCCGAACATGGGTTGCTGGCATGGTGTGAGGTGTGGCGCCCAGCGCCTCAACCCTCAG
Organism: Neoceratodus forsteri; assembly: GCA_016271365.2. NCBI lineage: Eukaryota > Metazoa > Chordata > Ceratodontiformes > Ceratodontidae > Neoceratodus > Neoceratodus forsteri. Next base: position 930,747,954 of record CM057450.1, on the reverse strand, counting down.
CGCCACCGGGCCAGGCACTTTTTTTTTTTAAGAAAATAAAAAATGGGGCTGAACTGAGCCCACACCGAGGCCAACACCGAATGCTGCAACTGGGACCCGCCAATCACTGTAACTGCTGCCACTACAGACCGCCAAACTGCTGGGAGCCGCTGACAACAGGGATGAGGGGAGGACTGCAGGTACAGTTCATTTATTTTTATTTGGAAAATGTTTCACCAGGAAAGACAACATGAGCTGTGATACAGCTTGTTTCTAGAAGTATCCTGAGGGTAGGGGGTTACAATATTGGGAGAGCAGCAAAACAAAATGACAGTACAGAAGCAAACAATCCATGAGCAAAGCAATGCAGCAAAAATTACAAAACATAACAGTGTGGTACAGGTGTGGACCAGGTGTTTTAGACAACCGGTCAGGAGTTCGATCCTAGGTAATAAAACAGGGAGCAGCAAACAATTAGCTGTCAGGGAACAGCACAATAACAGGAGTTTGAACAATTTCAGTGCAATACCTAAAATAAAACAGCAAGTTGTCAATACTGAGCCGAAAAGGGCACCAGGATAGGCATCAAAACCTAGACTTGGACAAAGCAGGTGTAGCAGCAGGCTGCGAGCTTTGCAATTCCCAGAGGAGGAAGATTAAAGTTGAAGTGCGTTGAAGCTAGGCTGAGCAAGAGGAGGGAAGTGCTTATAGGCCCATGGGAGGGCAGAAATGAGACAAGTGTGGAGTTGGAAGGGCAATGACTCGAGGGGGGGAGGAGTGGAGGTCGCCTAGCAACAAATAACCTTCAGGGCTCTGCAAGAGATGCAGGACAGGGCTGCCGGGAAGGGGGGATGAACGGGGGCAGGAGTGAGACAGGTAAGGGAGTGGAGAGGGTGATGAAATGAGGGTGAGGGAAGGGAAGAGAAGAGAAAGGGGAGCCTAGAAACAGAACCCATTCAGGAATCATAGAAACCCTGCAAGGGGAACTGTGACAAGTAAAAGGAGTTGGGAGAGCAGTGAAATGAGGATGGGGAGAGAAGAAAAAGGGCGAAAGGGGAGACTAGAATCAGAACCCCATTCAAGATGCAGAGAAACCCTGCCAGGGGAACTGGACTAGCAGCAGTGGAGGGAGGACAGAAGGGGAAGGAGGAGGAGGAAGAGAGGGCGAGTGGGTAGGAGGGCAGGGGGGAGGAGGAGAACAAAAGATAGAGGTGGGGGAGGGAGAAGGGTAGGAAAGAGATATGAAGAGGTGCCTAGTCTAGTCCCCTTCAGGATGTGATGAAACCCTGCAAGGGGAAGTAGGATTAAAGTGAGGGAGAAAATGAGCAAGGGGAGAGAGGCCAGGCCCTATGCCCTTTCAGGGTGCAGAGAGCCCAGCAAGGGGGTCAGGCATAGGCAGACAGGACAGTAGGAGGGAAGGTTAGGAGGAAGGGGGGGCTACAACCTGGGAGAGTAGGGAAAGGAGTAGGGATAGAGATAAGGGACAGGGGTGGGTGGAGGGGAGACCTTGCAACCAATGTGACAGATTGGTGGGGGACTGCAGAATGGTAGGGTAGACAGAGAATCCATTTTGAGAGGAGGAAGGAGAGGGGTTACAGAAGTACAGTTTGGGGAACAGAAGTTATGTAGTGCTAAGGAGATAGAGTTTGAGGATGAGGAGTGCCAGATAGGACGTGGCAGGGAGTTCCAAAGCTTTGGGAAGTGGTAGGAGAAAGATTCCTGACCAGTGGAGGTAGAGCAATGAGGGATAGCTAGATTGTGAGCATCAGTGGATCTGAGAGGGGGGGAGGAGCAGCGAGACAGGCAGTGAGGTAGGAGGGAAGTGTCCTAAACCAGTATTTGGACATGAACTTGGCGCTGTGGGAGAGATGCCTACTCTCCAGGAAGGGGAAAACAAGAGAGTGGTACAGGGAGCAGTGATGGGAATGGTAGGGGGCATCAAGAGCAAAGCAGCAGAAAGCATTGAAAAGAGAGTCCAATCTAGTGAGGAAAGACTTGAGAGCAGCACTGTAGACCATATCGCAATAGTCAAAAATAGGGAGTATCATTTTCTGAACAATACTGCGCCAAACCAGTAGTGGTAGGGAACTACAGTTCCTATAAAGGGCACCAAGCTTGGGGCACAATTTTTGCAGGATAGTGTCAATATGTGCAGAAAAGCTGAGGTGCTGGTCGAGCCAGACACCCAGGTATTTAAAAGAGGAGGTGTCCTCTACAGTAGTCCCGTCGAGGGTGTGGAAGGAGGGAAGGGACGGGAGCTGAGAGAGCCTCTGCCTAGTGCCAAAGGTCATGGAGACTGTCTTCTTGGCATTGAGGGAGAATTGGTGAGAGCTTAGCCAGCGCTGAACATTAATAAAGTTAAGCTGTAGTTTGGTAGTCACAACAGATGGAGATTGGCCAGAGGTGAACAGTATTGTATCTTCGGCATACATATGGATAGAGGATGAAGAGCATACTGACGGTAGATCGTTTAGAAAAATAGAGAATAGGAGAGTCAAGTACGGAGTCTTGAGGCACCCCAGTAGAGATGGGTAGTGGTGGGGATGAAGAGTCAGCTATCGTAACTCATTGAATGTGACCTATAAGGTAGGCCCCGAACCAGCTGCAGGCTGATTGAGACAAGCCAGCTGATGAGAGGGTTTCGAGGAGGAGAGAATGGGAGACAGTGTCGAAGGCCTTGGCAAGGTCGACAAAGATTGCAGAAGTGATGTGGCCTCGATCCATTGCTGTATAGACAAAGTCAGTGAGTCTAAGTAGGGAAGTGGTTGTGGAGTGATTCTTCTGGAAACCAGATTAGAAGGGAGTGAAGAAGGAGCTGTCATCAAGGAAGGAGGAAAGCTGGGAGTGAGAAAGGTGTTCCTGAAACTTAGCCATGGTGGGAAGGAGAGAGATGGGACAGTAGTTCCCAGGAGAAGTAGGATCTCCACCCTTAGGTAATGGAAGAACTGTAGCATGTTTCCAGGCTACAGGGATAGATGCAGTGTGGAAAGAAAGGTTGAGAATGTCAGAGAGAGGAAGTGAAATGGCAGGCGCAGAGAGGTACAGCAGCTTAGGGTCAAGACCATCAGGAAAGCGGCCCTCAGATGGGTTGAGGGAGAGTAGTGCATTTAGAGTGTCATTTGGGGAAATGGGTGAGAAGGTAAAGCTGTTCTTGAGATGATGGCATTGGGAGGGCATGGAGTTTGAGAGGAGGGTTGGGAGGAAGGCTAACAGGGAGGAGGCGCAGGAGGTAAAGTAGGTATTAAATTCCACAGCTACCATGGGGCAGTCGGCAATGAGCTTGTTGTTTATTTTGAGCAGCAGGGATGGGGGCTTAGCTTGGGGAGAGAAAAGTGAATGGCTTACATGCCAAAACTTAGATGGGTTGTTTATGTTAAGTGTTTAAGGTGGACCGAAAATAATCAGCTTTAGCCAGGTGGATGGCTTTGGTACAGGCATTACGGAGAGTTCGGTAGATAACAAGGTCACCAGTGAGTCTGAAGCATTTGTGGGTTTGCCAAGCTTTGTCATGTGCTTGTTGACAGGCCAGGAGTTCAGGGGTAACCCAGGGGAGGTGGCTACAGCGCAACCTCACTTGCTTTAGAGGAGCAGGCTTGTTCCAGGTGTTGGAAACATTTGTGGTAAAGTATGCTAGTGCATCGTCTATAAAAGTGTTTCAGGATAAGGGCGTCCAATCAACCTGAGTTAGGTCATGCAGTACAGGAGCAAGTTCAAGTGATTTATAGGAGTGGATCGTTATTAATTTGTGGGGGCCTTAGGTCCGTGAATTCTTCTGACTAGGTAGCCCATATGATGGTCGCTAAGAGCGTCTGGCAAAAGGCCAGACTGAATTACTTTGCGGGGGTGGGAGGTAAAGGCCCAGTCGATAAGAGAATGGTTCTGGGTTATATGGTTTAGGTGTGTAGGGTCCTTGATTAATTGGGTTAGGTTTAGGGCAGCTAAGTCAGAGCGAGTTTTGTTGTATGCATGATACAACCAGTTTAGGTTTAGATCTCCTAGAAGGTAGAGTTCGCCTGAAGAATTTAGGGTCCTAATGGTAGTGATCAGTTCAGTAACTACAGAGTGGTGCTGACCAGGATAACAGTAAGTACCTGCAATGTATATTGGTACAGAGATAGGAAGAGAAAGCCTTATGACGATGGCTTCGTGGCATTAGGGTCTGTGGTAGAAAGTACAGTAGTGGTTTAAAGAGAGGAGGAGAAATAAATAGCTACCCCTCTGCCCCTGCTAGCATGGTCCTGCCGAGTTATTGCATAACCAGGGATACTGATGGATTAAGCAGGGATTTTGTCGGTTAGTCAGGTCTCTGATAACACAAGGATGTCAGGGTTAAAGGGGGAACTGTCATCAACAGGACTTCTTCATGTCTGAAAGCCCACAAAAAGCGAATTTGGTTGAGACATTGTGTTTATATTTGAGTAGTTGCAGTCCAGAGTTCTTTATATGTAAATCACTCTGTAATTAAGGGCTGGTGGCCCTTTAAGGGATATAAAATTGGAAGAAGCAACTCAAGCTTAGGAATGAGACTATGAATGTTGAGGTGTAGGATTTTTAGGCCACGGGGGAGTGGGCCGGAGGTAGGGGAGGAGGGGAAGGTAGGGAGAGGTAATCGCAGAACTGAGAAGGGGATCGGGGTTTGGATTTATATCACCAGCAGAGAGGAGTAAAAGGGAGATGATGAGGAAGTGAAGCTTGGTGCTCTTTATCCAGGGCATGTTAGTAGATCTAGAGGAACAGGGTGATCGGCTGGGAGTGGACAGCTGAAATTTAAGGAGGCGTAGAAGTGAGGTATAGATAAGAGAGAGGGGACGGATATAGAAAGAAGTGATGCCAGTTATGAATAGCAGGCGAGGGAGCAGCCATTTGGATGACACTGGGGGTGAGAATGGTAGGAGGGTATATGAAGGGGAAGGGGGAGATGAAGAATTCTGCAATGGGGGGGGAAGAGAGAGAAGGATGTAAAGTAGGGGGAAGAGGTGCAGGGGGAGTGAATGAAAGAGGACATATTACTGAGTAGAGCAGGCAGGCAGCTTATCAGGGAGAGCTGAGCCAGCAGGTGTGAATTTAACACTAGCAGCAATAAGTTGAAAATAAGTGGGAAGGGGTGAGAGAGAGAAAAAGAGCTAGTAGCAAGAGAGAGGCTGAGGTTATGGGGGACTTGAGAGTTAGGGAGACGAAGGGTTAAAATTAGCTTGGGAACCAAAAGGTGGCCAATGGAGGGAACGGAAAGTTATTTATGGGAGGGCCTTGAGTGTATTTAATAGAGGTCAGGGTCGGGGCCAGGGAGGGCAGGCAGGACAAAATATATGGCAAGAATTAACAGGAATATAGTAAAAGGCAAGTTGGCCGTGAGCTGAGAGACCAGCAGAGTCCAAGCTGAAAAGGCGCAGCAATCGGGTAGCAGCAGGCTGAAAGGCGCACCAATCATGTGGCAGCAGGCTGCAAAAGCAGCTAAGCGGATGGGAGCAGCCAGGAGAGCACCAAGAATTGAGAGTACCGGGTCAGCGCTGTGACTGTACCTGAAATACGGAGAGGTCTGGGTGGCTGTTCAGTGGTGTGGCATGCGGCGGAGATGAGTCGGCCGTGCCAGCATCTAGTGAAGCATCCGATCAGCGGCTGTACACTGGAATGTGGAGTGGTCTGGGCGGCTGTTCAGTGGTGAGGTGGAGATGAGTTGGCCACACTAGCGGCTGGTGAAGCACCCGATCATTGGATGTGCAATGGAATGTGGAGAGGTCTGGGTGGCTGTTCAGTGGTGCGGCGTGCGGCAGAGATGAGTCAGCTGCGTCGGCAGCTGGTGAAGCACCTGATCAGGGGCTGTATACTTTTAACTGTTATCTGCCTGTCTCCCCTCTCTCTCTGCTGGCCGCAAAACTTTCCTTCTTGTTGTTTTTCTTCATTGGGGTGCCTGCAAGCACTCCCCTGACCACAACTGTCTGCTGGCCAAATCAAACTACAATGGCCGTTACTGGCCACTTACAGAACCCTCTCTGGCATTCAGGATGCCGAGTCCCTAGCGACCAGGGAGGCCAGTAGCTGTCCAGCGTGAGCTGGACCTTGGATGGCACAGGCTCGTGCCAATGCTGGGCAGGCTGCACAAAGGAAAAACATTTTTTTAACTGCAAGCATGCAGTTTATTCTGAGAGCTTCTAACTACGTTTCCCCCCCTCTTTCCATCTAAATTAACAAGGGCACCTGGGCAACTACTGGGGCACTTTACTGGGATACTGGATACTGCAGGGAAACTCCCCTACTTTGGGGTATTACATGTACAGCGCTCAGTTTTCTGTTGCTAGCAGTTCTAGTACACCATTCATCCCAGTGGCACTCCCTAAACCTGTTCTTCCTCCCCATAAGTCCCCTTCTGCTGTCAACTCTCAGCCCTACTACCCCACCTCCAGGACTAACCTTATCTACTTCTTAACTCATTGGTGACTGTGTGCCATGGATGATGGTGGTGGTATGGTGCCTGTAGTGTCACAGCATCATCCTGCCAAGGGTTCTTTTCTGCCTGCACTCCCCTTGAGTCAGAGCTGGTGGCATGCAATGGCGTGCATGTACACCATGAAGATGGTGCAGGCTCTCAACGGTCACCTCCAGCTTTCAACTGTGGTAATCACTGCTGCATCACTTAGTCTCTGCTAGGAGGTAGCCAAGTAGCACTACACACTGTCTCCCCCACCCCAAAGAAGGAAGGCCATCTACGGATGGTCAATCCTCCTTCCCTCCTCCAGCCCCCAAGTGACCCAGGTCCATCCCTAAACCTGAGTCACCAGTGTGGCGGGAGGTGAGGCATGCTGCACCTCAGTCCTCCATGCCACTTACCCGCTACAAGTTTACAGTTGCTCAGATTTCCTTAGACAATATTGTTTGGGGACCTGAGGGGTGCCGAACCTACAGCTCATTGTTTTACAGTTCTGTGCTTTTACTCTCTGTGCCATTCAGCCAGAGTTAAATTTTTACAATTTGTGTCCCTTTTTCTTAATTACTGAGGGAAGTGATAGAAAAACAAGACTGCTGTCTCTTAGACTTTATTTGCTTTGGCTATGTGTCTACACATGATATCATAAGGCCTTGTTTATGACACCATAATTACCTCCACACCAACAGATTGGGATGCCATAAACAGAATTGTGACTGCAGAAGTAGACAGCCAGACAGAATAAACAGGACAGAGATCCTGTTTCCATGCAAATGTCCTCAGTAATAAAGAAATAAGGGTGACAGTTACATGACAAGTATGAAATATAAGCTAAACTGTGTATGTTATTTTTTTCCATAGCTGTCCCAACAACATTAGAGGCTCTTTAAAGCTCTATTGCACTATAAGCAAACATTCGCCGTTGACAAATGCTTGTTTTGTTTTACAGTGCACCATTTGCCACATTTTACAATTCTACGTTGGAAGAAATATTGCTGAAGACAGAATGATCTGTACCCCCCTACCCTTCTACAAATCCTTCAAACTTTCCAAACTATCCTAAAGCTCGTAACAGGAGCAAAATAAGTCGAATGCAATATTAGCAATCATTTTCAAACCACTGGCTGCATATGTTGATTCCTGTCTGCCACATACAGTAAGAATAACCTGGAGAAAAAGTAATAATGCCCTGAAAATTAACACATGAATTTACAAAACCTACTGTATGCAGTGCATGGCTTATTATTTTCCATATGGAGTGACCCCCCCCCCAAAAAAAAACAACTTACTCGTACTCGCCTGTCCAGATGACAGCTGACTAGCACAAATGGCTTTTTTAGCCATTAACCCTATACAAATGTTGTTTTAATTTTAATGTAAATGCCATTCACATACAAAACATGACATGCTTGAATACAGTGAACACTAATCACACTGAATTCAAATTTAATAGTGATACACGTGTTTGCTGATAAATACATATCCAATCTACCCCAGGCCTTCATGCAGTGCTGAACCTGGTGCTTACAAACAGAGACAGCTTTGCACATGTCACGGGGCAGTCCCCTAGGTGCCAGTGATCACTGTGACGTGGACAGCCAGTTCTGAGTGCTGTATCATTTTTTTTTTTATATATAAAATGTATTACTGACTGTCTCTGATGAAAAATCTGGTGCTCTCAGAATGACCTCACTCATCACCGCCCCCCCCCAAGGTTTCAGCTGAAAGATGAAAGCCATGAGAAAATGCTGAAAACAGCATATGAGATCAAACACACAGTTTTAGATACTAGGTGTTACATGGAAGGCCTTAATCAAGGATCTCCTGTTTGTCTGATTTAATTACAGCCGTAGTTGCTAAATCATATCCATTTTATGACGTTGGAGGGAAAACCCAGGTTATTACATAGAAGTGCAAAATCATAAAGATGCTTTCATGTCCTGGAAGGAGGAATGTTATTATGAGATCAACGAAGTGTCATTTGAAGGACATGAATTATGCTGAAGTTGCAGAATGTAATACTTTGAAAAGACATCCTGTTCTTGTATAAAATGTATATATTTTTTATATATATTCTGACAGAGGAGGAGCTAGTGACCTCACACAAAAAAGGGGTTGGCAAATACAGTTTGTTTAAGGAATATTCTGTTTTACTTAGTCACTTTTTATCTAGACTCTGACAAGGACACATCTGTGAGCACTTTTAAAACAGGTATTTAGATAGCTAGACAAATCTAAATATTGTTGTAGGAATATGCACTGTTTAAACCTTGTTCTTTTAAAAGATTTGTATGTCTTGTGATATAACAGTTCTGTATTTTATGTTTTACATATTTTTTATCTTAGTAAAATTATTTTTAGAGCATATTTGGTCTGTCTTTGAATTTTCTTTTATTTGTAAGAAACGTATATATGGTTATAGCAGGCACTAGGCATAAGCTTGAATGGTGGTACCAAACTGGAAAGAGAAGTGTTTTAAATCTGAGGTCTTTATTAAAGTTTTTAAGGGTTCATCTCTGTATACCTGGTTAGGTGCCCGTAGGCAAAGATATCTGGCCCTCCGAAGACAGAAATATCTGAGCCTGTGCATTGGGTATGCTAGCAAGAGGTTCACAGTTTGAATCCCTCCAAGACTTGAGACCAAAGGTTGATCCGAATTCACAAAACAGACAAGAGGGTTATCTTGTTCTGTTAAACTGTTCACAAGACTGCGCTCGGAGGTTGGCACTTTGGGAGTAGAGGGACTGACCTGCTGAGTGGGTTTGTGACAATCATCATACAGTAGGGTTTAACATTAAGACAGGAACAGAGGAAAACCATACGTGGACGAGAGTCCAGAACATTAGGTGGGAGAATTTTAAAGAAATGGGAGACTGCGTCAGAAACTGCCTCAAAGATGGGGATTGCCGAGGAGCGGTACAGGTACAGTGGGGAGAGGGGAGACATGATAGAAACTTTCAAGTACCTCAAGAGAATCAACAAAGTCCAAGAGGGTAGCATCTTTCAGAAAAAGAGATGTGCAAGAACAAGGGGATACAATCTGAAGGAAGAGGGGAAGGGCTCAGAGGTAATGTGAGGAAGTAGTTCTTCACGGAGAGGGTTGTGGATGCATGGAACAGCCTTCTTGAGGAGGTTGTGGAGTCAAAAACAGTGGGGGAATTCAAGAAAGCAAGGGATAGACATAAGGCAATTCCAGTGGGGTGGGGGTAGGAGGAAGTAGGCTGCTAGTTAACTAGGATCTGCAGCTTAACCATTAGGTAGGGAAATGGGCAGACTAGGTGGGCCAAGCGGTCCTTATCTGCCATCGAAATGCTATGTTTTTATGTAAACAGCTCTTTTTGAAGTATCTATGGAGCATTTCCAAGGTTTGGGATGAGTAACGATACTCATATTTTTTTTTTGAATATTTCTTAAAAATTGGTGAGCAAAATAGGCCAGTACTCATCTTAAGTGGCACACTGCAGGTACCCCAATTCACCTCTACTGCTCTGAACAGCTCAAGGCCAGGGTGCTGGCTTTTGTAGAAATTATTGTAAACCTGGTACAGAACCAGCCTGCCCTGTTACAGATGCCCCCCACCCCCAGGAGTTGCTACCAGTGTTAGCTCTTGAGGGGAGTGTGACCGGGAGGTCCTGCCACTCTTGAGGACCGACCTTTTCTTAAATCTGTTGCAACAGTTCTTCTATTTCTAAGCCTAATCTATCCTTTACTATTTCTAGTCCATAAGGATGGCCACCTGTGGGCACCCCCTTCTCCCTCTCTTGACTATGCTACAGTGTCCTCCTTAATTTTCCTTTTCCCTCTTAGGTCCTCATACAGGGAGGTTATTGTGGTGACCTCCAAGTCTACGTAAAACAGACTGTGTTTACTGTTGTTGGGTTTAGTATGTAATAGCACTATGTTATAAAATACCTTAATGTATATACCTTATGTTTATGAAACCTGTATTGCTGAAATACAATGGCACTAGGTGTTTTTGATAATGGTAAAAAGTCCTAGGTGACTATTATAGAAATTAAGCTAGTTGTGCTATTTAAAATGCATGGAAATTGATGTAAACTGAAAAAGTCTAAATGGCATGGTGATTTGCATATATGCCATGATGCATTGCATTATGGAAGTATGTATGATGATGTATTTCTTTGAAACTTGATTTGTTGCCAATGCCCTTTGGTGTAACTGTTCTTTCAGTGATTCCGCATTGAGGTTCTTTGTTTATAGATCATTTTGTTTTTCTTCTTTTTTTGGCCCCCACTACCCAAGCAAATATGGCTTGCATAGGGGTGGCAGCTACATCTCAACTACTGATGGGGATCAGCGATCAGTGTCAGTAGGTGTTGGCTAAGTGCAGAGAAAGGACATTAATAGTCTGTTGCTGCAAACTGATGTACTGAAGAAGGAATATGGCATTACAGAAGCTTATTTCCTGTATTTTGAATAAACATCACACAGAGATTGTGTGTTGAACCTGAAGTTCAGTGTCTGGTCCATCTGTTATCCCACAACCCCTCCACAGGGAGTGTTACGCAAACCACTTTTATTCAACCCAGGAACTGGGGTGGGCCACGACACTAGGGACCTAAACAATCTGGATGGGGCATTGGTAAACCACAGAAAGCACAAAGGAATGTTTTTTTCCTTTAGCGAGTGTTAAGTAATTGGTTTTATTCTGTCACAGGAAGGTACATACACGTATGTTTTGCTCCACAGGGGGCTGCAGGTGCAAAGGGTACAAAGTCCATCATACTGTACACAATGTCCAAGTGGGTCCCTGAATTAGGGATCCAGCAAAAGTTTCCTCGACCGTCTCTCTTCTAGGATCAGAGCCAGGAGAGAGCACATCCTCACAGAGTTTGAACAACTCTGGGTTCACCAAACACATTTTTCTTCACAGGCAGAAACACTTTTTTTTTTAAATTGCATTTTATTGAAAATTTTTCCAAGTACAACAAGGACAATACCATTCACACTAATCACAAATAAGACATTTCAGATAAAAACAACATAATGTCTCCACAACATTCTTCTAGTACATACAGACATCCACAGAAAAAAATCACACTAAAACAGTAGAATAAAAATATACGAATTACAGAGAATAAACAAATTAAGTACCAAAAACAAAATAAGATACAACGTTAACCCAGGAATCAGTTGATCCAGGTTTCTTCAGAGAAGAAAATACATTATCTCTTGGGGGAGAGTGTCGGGAGCGAGGGGCAGGAGGGCAAACAACACTCAAGGGGCACCAAACCCCACATGGGGAAGTCCTAGGGTTCTGAACAGTTAATAACCGGGGTTTACCTCACAGCTGCTCCTGTCTAGTCCTGCTCGCCAACATTTCAAGAATGTTTCTATTTCGCTTAGCTGCCAAGTAGTGCAAGAAAGAAAGCCAGCAGTTGATAAATTTATCTTTTTTCAGCCACAATTTAACCGTCATTCACTCCATCTCTAATATACGAGAGCAATTTACTAGCCAGGCTTTAGTTGTGGGTGGGACAGGGGTCAACCATTTTTAAGTAAGGGTCTTAAGGAGACTTCCGGTTGTGATGGCTGCCAGGCAGACGCTTGGCTCCTCGCTCTGCTCAACCCCTCTGCCTAAACCTGCTAAAACCCCTCTAAAATAGCCGAGTTCGTGGTCGGAGACACAGCAACAAACTGATCTATAAATATACTCACTTTTCTCTGCTTATCGTCCCGTTCCATGGACACGGAAATGAAACCCCAGCTGCCTAAGCATATGCCGCCCCTGTTTCTGATGAAAGACAAACCAGTGAAGAGAAATAATGCAGCGGGGTCAGGAGACACGTCTCAGCCTGCTCCCCAGGCCTTGTTAACAGAAGCGACTTTCTTTGAGGGCTTAGCTCCAATTAAGGAATCCCTCCAGGCAATTGTAGGAGAGCTACAGACAGTGAAAAGCTCACTAAGCCAGCTTACCATTAGAACAGGGGATAATGAGGTACGAATTTCCTCCCTGGATGACTGAAAGGCCCGCATGGAACCCGAGCTGACCACCATGCAGCAACGACTGTGCAAAGCCGAGGATAAATTACAGGACCTGGAAGGCCGTTCCAGGAGGAACAACCTGGTGATTTTGGGTCTCCCTGAGGGAGAGGAAGGCGTGAATCCCATTCTTTTCGTGCAAAAACCGTGTACAAAAATTGCTGGACCTTCGCCGAATGGCCCTGTCTACATTATAGAGAGGGCCCATCGATCTCTTCGGCTTACAGCACCGCAAGGATCTCCCCCACATCCCTTGATATTTCATCTACTCAATTATCTGGACAAACAAGTCATCCTAGTCAAAAAGAAGGAAACTAGAGAGATCCTCTGGGAAAACAAACAGATCAGAATTGCTCAGGATCTTCCTCTCACTGTGCGGCAGAAGCGTACAGAATTGCAGCCCTTGGTCACAAACTTAACTGTGTCTGGCATCAGATTTAGAATGCGCTACCCAGCAATTTTGCAAGTGAGTAAAGACGACCACTGGTTATCGTACGAATCAGCAAGTGAAGCTCCCAGCGATCTTAAAAAACTATTTCCTGACCTATTCAAGTGACTAAATGGCAAGGTAATTGGGTCCCAGTGTGAATGATTTAGATACGAGGAGAAATTCTTTCATTCTATACCAGCCCCGTACTTCAAAAGAACTGTGATATGGAACATTGCGTATAGCGGTAGCACCCCAGCCAGTACGTTACAAAAATGGGGAAGCAGGCAGCTTAAATACCTATCGATCAGTGTGCACCAATATGTTAAACTATTGGTTACTTCCTAATAGTGGGCACTCATCAAGCCAAACTCGCTCCAATGGCCCATTGGACATATTCTATTTGCAAGCTGCTGTTCTAACAATATGTTTTGAAAAGGCGGTGACATGCCCCCCACAAGTTTAAGAACCTTGTTTAAATGTTACTGTTAATGGTTTCTTAATTGTTTATAAGCGTTAGTAACTGTGACTATACAGGATTTGAGGGTTCAGCAGTTTGGGCAGTATCATGGGGCGGGGGGTGGGGTGGAGAAGCGATGAGCTTAAGTATTGCCAGGCAGTGGATGGAAAATTGCAACTGAACATATGGAAGGTGATCAGTCGATAGGACTGGAGTTTTTGTTTTTTTAGTAGGTGGATTTTGTGTTGTTTCTGAGGCGGGCTTGCTCGCTCATGTTTCCAGGTCATTCGGGGGGGGGCATAGGATCTTACCATCAGGTAGTACATTGGGCCTCAATGTCGACCCCGGTTGCACATAGGCTACAGGATACAGTTGGTGCTCTACGAGGCATAGCCCTAGTAGCTGAACAGGTTATTTCTCTAGCTCCAAATCTCCATCCCACTATAGGCCACACTTTAGCTTGGCAATGGCTGTGAGATATGTATCCTGGAATGTGAAAGGAGCCTGGAACAGGGTCAAGAGGTATCAAATCCTTAAACACCTTGAATATTTATGCACTAACATAGCTTTCCTCCAGGAAATGCATATACTAGAAAAGGAAGGGAATTTATTCAGAAGGCATCAAGATAGGTCAGGTTTATGCTGCTGGAAACGCCATGACGCAAAGAGGAGTAGCAATCCTTATAAAATGGGGTACACAATTCCAATAACAGCAATGTTGCTCAGATCCCTGAGGGAGGTTCATAATTCTGAAAGGTCTATTGAACCACATGGATACAATACTGGGCTCAATATACGGTCCCAATGCGGACTCCCCAGAATTTTTCTCCGCCCTATCACTCACTTTAAACTCTTTCCCAAGGCTGCCTATTATCCTAGTTGGGGACTGGAACCTAGTTCACTCTCCAGAACTGGATAAATCTCTTTCCCACAAGAAAATAACTCTCTCCCCGGCACAAATAGCCCTCAGGGAGTTTATGGCAGACCACGGTCTTATTGACCCACGGTGTCTGTTAAATCCCACCACTAGACAATATACTTTTTATTCCCCTATCCATCGGTCACTCTCTTGTATAGATTATTTCTTGGTGAACACTGTTATTCTAGCTGGTTTAATAGGCAGTGGTATAGTCCCAAGAACCCTTTCGGACCATGCTCCGATTTGGCTGGAAGGAACCCTCTCAGCTATCCCAGGTAAAGAAAGCAGCTGGAAAATTAATAGCCATATGCTCCAGGACCCAAACATAATTCGATCTCTCAAAGCGACCATCAAACAATTTCTTCAACATAATCTCCACACCACATTGATAAACTGTGGTATGCCCTAAAATATGTGGTACGAGGAGAATGCATTAGGTTGACTACAATTAGGAAAAAGAAAAAGGAGGCACTCTCTTCCTCCCTTCTTGCCCAAATCAAACTTTAAGAGAACCAACTACCCTCTAACCCAAGTGAAGATATCCTGACAACTCACTTTGATAAGGAACCAGTATTGAGAAACTTTAAGGGAGCAGGCTCTGTATGCCCTGTTCAAGACACAGGCTCGTTATACAGAACAGGGAGAATAAGCCAGTCACTTGTTGGCCCTCAGGTTGAAGAAACAGGAGGAGTCTAGGATTGTGGTTGTCCTTAACTCTCTCAAAGATAATTCACTTCTTACCACCCCAAGGGCAATAGTTGAAGAGTTCGAGGACTACTACAAAGATTTATATCCCCCCCCCCCAACAATGCTCCACTCCTTTTGGACGTACAGCATTACCTAAGTTGTATTCTACCTCCCTAACGCAGGAGCAAAAGGATTCATTCCCCAATAGGTAAAATAACCCAGCAGGAAGTGTCACTGACCATCCGTTCACTGCCAGAAGACAAAGCTCCTGGCCCTGATGGCTTCCCACTTTGATTTTACAAAGTATTTGCAGATCAACTCTCTCCCTTACTCCTCCAGATGTTTAACTACCTATGCGAGTCAGGTTTATCGGACCCGTCCCTGTTAGAAGCCCTTATCAATGTACTGCCCAAACCAAACAAACCCAGAAATGAGGTCAATAACTATCACCCAATATCCCTAATGAACTATGATATTAAACTTTTTGCTAAAATCCTAGCCTCCAGGTTAGCGAAAGTGTGGGTCCCTCTACTTAGCACCGAACAGGAAGGTTTTGTAGCAGGTCGTTCCTCTACAGACCACATAAGAATGTTGTTTCACATCTTCTCCGCATTCAGGATGGCCCCGCACCTGATGGAATTGGTGTCCCTGGATGCGGAGAAGGCATTTGACAGGGTTAGTTGGGTGTGCCTGTTTGAGGTTTTGGGAAAGTTTCGACTCCCAAGCAGTTTCACTCAGTGGGTAAAAATTCTCTATACAAACCCCATGGCAAATATTTATTGCAATGGGGTTTTCTCCGTCCGGTTCCCTCTACATTCCGGGACACGGCAAGGTTGTCCGCTTTCCCCAAAGCTCTTTAACCTTTATTTGGAACCACTGCTCTATCACCTCCAAAATTCCCCTCTGGCAAAAGGTATCCAAATAGGGGAACTGAACCTATGTTTGTCGGCATATGCAGATGACATCCTGCTGCATAGAACAGAGCCAGCCTCCACACTTCCTGCCATGTTAGAGATTATAGAGTCCTATGGGATGGTATCTAATTACAAATTAAATAGAGAGAAGTCAACAGTAATGCCTTTAAACCCCTTTTTACCAATTTACCAATTATTTTACCCTACACCTGTCTATCCCAAATTACTGATCCCCAGTTAGACTGGTCACCCCAACTTAAATATTTAGGGCTAACACTAACACCAAACTTGTCTCAAGTTAAAAAGCTTAATCTCTATATGCTTTTGGGGATTATAAGACAGGATCTTGATAGATGGGCCCCAATATACCTCTCTTTACAAGGAAGAGTAAATGTAATTAAAATTAACATCCTCCCTAGAGTGTTATATATCCCCTAAACATGCTTAATTTGCACCTCCCTCTATCCTGGTTCTGAAGGCTTCATAAAATAATCTCCCAATTTTTATGGAGCAAAAAACCTCCAAGGCGATCGTATGAGCGACTGGGGGCAACCAGGCAGCAGGGAGGTCTAAAACTTTCAAATTTCTTCCATCACTATCTAGCAAGTCATATAGCCAAGTACTTCCGATGGTTACCTCCCATCTCCCTACCACCAGTCCCCCCATTCATATCGGTCTGGTTGCAAACTGAGTGACATTTAATCGACAGAGCGGACTTTCCCCTCTTAGCCTACTATACACCACCACTAAAGTGTGCTCATCTATTTTTAATAATGAACTGATTCAACGGTCTATTAAAGTACATTCCGAGCTCTGTAATGCACTTAAATATGATAATAGCAAGGACATTGCACATCCCTTGTACCTGAACCCTAACTTCAAATTAGAAGGGCAGTGCCTGAGACCCAGAGATGGGCTCCCCCCATCGAACTTAACATTTCAGATTTGCTCTATAACGGAAAAATCAAACCCACCCCGGAACTCCTGCCTGCTCTTAATCTCCCAAAAAAACAGGCATTCAAAGGATTCCAGATAAGACACCTCTTGCTTGCCAAAATAGGGTCAGGGACTTGGGACGTTGCTCAATCTGATCTTATTATCTCTCTTCGTAACTTAGTTTGGCATCCTCATGCAGTTTCTCAGATAACATCTGCTTTGTACCCTGACATCTGCCCAGAACCTCAGGGAGTGCCCAAATACTGGGCAGAAAAATTTTCAGCCAGAGAATTCCACTGGGACAAAATTTGGCAAGCCATGTACTCCTACACATCCAATGACAAACTGCACATCATGCAATTCTATATACTGCACAATATCTATTTTACCCCTATGAAACTGGTTAGCATAGGCAGATTACAGGATCCAACATGTGACAGGTGCGGGAAAGAAGAGGATACCCTGCTTCGTCTTCTCTGGGATTGCCCCTTAATTAAACCACTGTGGCAGGAAATAAAAGCCAAATTCGACCCCCTATTGGGACTTGAAGCACTTTTTACTCCAGAGATATGCATCACAGGTGACTACTTACAGGTATCGGTCAGAGAAAGAAGATATAGCATGTCCCTTATTTCACATTCAGTCAAAAGACTGGTGTTGAAACACTGGAAGTACTCCACTGTAATCTTCAACTCCGAATGGCTGGATGAACTGCTTTCCAACCTTCAAGTGGAGAAGATGATAGCGTCCTTGCAGCACACTTCCTCCAGTTTCAATATAAAATGGGGTAAACTTTACACGCTATACTCTACCTCTAATTAATACTTGCTACTCTTTACATATTTTGACCCTATTCTTAGTATTCTCAGATGCCTGCATAAGCAGTACAACACTGAGCCCAACAGCATGCCCCAGGAGAAGTCTAACTACGGTCCCTGAACTGGGTCTGAATAACCTCCTTTGCCAAATCAAATGCCCTAATTTTGAACAGTGCCAGTAGATCCTATGCCAGTAGGTGAGAGAGTGGGGGTGGGAGGGGGGCTTTATTGGGAAGCAGGTTTTGTTATAAAGGGAGGAGGAAGGGAAAATAGATGGGAGATAGTATACTGGATAAATTCAAAAAGCCGATGTAACCTTAAGGCTCAAAGTCTGTGTATACAAGCTCTGCTTGCAGCCTTATGTATGCTACTATGGTTATACAATTTTAATAAAGCATATTAAATTTTGGGGAAAAAAATTAGGGCCTTAAGAGCCACAGCCACTAGAATATTATATAGATACTTTTGTGCTGTGGTGCACAGAGTAATGGGAGGTATACCTAATATCCAATATTGGAATTCAGTAGGAATATCCACCCCTAATATCTTCCCGACTTCTGTCCCCACCTCACCCCAAAATCTTTTCAAGATAGGGCAAATCCAGAAAATGTGAGTGTGAGTCCCCGCATCCTGGCAACCCCTCCAACACTTGTCTGAAGGGTGTGCACCAAAATACTGCGTTATAATAGGTGTGCGGAAATATCTAACCACTATACCCATCATTAGAAAATACTATTACTCAGAGAGAGTCATAGAAAAGTGGAACAGACTCCCAGAAGCAGTCGTTGGAGAGGAAACAGTGGAGGGATTCAAAACGGCATGGGGCAACCACATGGGAGTGTTAAAGGGGGGAGGCACAGGTCCAAGCAGATAGCTGGGCAAATGGGCAGACTTGGTGGGCCTAGTTTGGTCCTTTTCTGCCGTCACACTTCTATGAATCTATACGCCACCTGAAATCTCTCCAAGAGAGGGAGGCTGTAGTGGCAAACACTTCCTCCCAAACCTTCTCCCACTCCCTGTCTGAAAGTTCCATATTCGCCTCTGAGTGCCATTTAGCTTTTACTGACTCTATCACATCATGTTCTAAACCTGATTTATGGATCAACATAGCCCAAATCAACCTCATGCCAAAACTGAGATCCCTAGGCTACTTTGTTTAAAAGTTACAAATCATTGTACAACCCTAAATTCTCTGCTTGTTCATAAAAGCCAGTTTCAGTGAAGAGGTGCTGATGATGTCATCTCTTGAACGCACAGTCTAGCCCTCCCTGTCAGTAAGCTTACATGACCTGCTTCTCGAAAATTTAAAAACTATGTGCAGGGGGGGTGCTGATGAGCAGCTAGGTGAATAGACGCGCTCTTACGCTGCTCTGAAGTAACGGACAACCAAAAGTAAAATAAGTTAAGAAAAATCAACATTATTGGGAAAAATAACCAGCATAATTTGTATATGATAGTATCATGGAGGAATACCTGGTATCTGGAGGAGGGAAGAGTCAAAGACTGACTGGTAAAGCCGTAAAGAAAGCGGCGGCCTCTACGGCCTCCTCAACAGGAGACAGCATGGGAGTAGTCTCACTGTCGGCAGCCGAAATCGGAGCCTTAGGCCGCGAGGTGACTGGCCAGGTAACTGCGGCTTTGGAGCCTAGATTGGTAAAGTTGGAGGGCAAGATTGACCTCAACTTGCAAGAGATATTAGAGCAACAGTCTGCGCACACAAACAGGATCGCTGAGGCTGAGGAAAGAATTTCACGTCTTGAAGATGATACGGGGGGGCTCCCGAGTCAAGTAACGAGACTACAAAAAGAGCTGGAAAGTTAAAAGATGCAATGGATTATCAAGAGAACTATTATAGAAGGCTAAATCTATGTCTTAGGGGGTTGCCAGAAGGAGCGGAAAAAAGTGACATGGGCTTTTTCGCGAAAATCCTGCCAGAGCTCCTAGGACTGCAACTTAAAATTGGGAAATTTAAATTAGAGAGAGACCATCATGCTGTGATTCTCAGACCCCAGGGAACCAACCCCCACGGCAAATTATTATTCGTTACCACTCATACCAAGACAGGGAAGCGACCTTGCATGCATACAAAGGAGCCGGAACGTTGGAATTTCAAGGTGCTCGACTGTTTATTTCGCAAGATTACTCCTTAAGGCTGCTGTAAAAGAGAAAGGTATTCAATGCCCTGATGGCTCAACTGAGAAATTTAAAAGTTGAGAATTTCATGGTGTACCCTGCAATATTGAAGATAAAATATGAGGGAACGACGTATTCCTTTTGGCAGCTTAATAAGGCTGAGTAGTTTGTGTCTGACCTGCAAAAGAAAATAAATAAATGAGTGCTGGACTGAGTAAATTTTTGGGAACACTGATGGAAGTTTTGCTGTTGATTCCAGAAAGTTAAAAGTTAAAAGTTTGCACGAGTTTTCCCGACACCACCAGAGCTCCCAGTGACGCGAGGGACTATGGGTGAGGGCGGTTGGGGAGCTGGTCGTCAGGACAGGCATTGAGATGGAGAACAGAATGGAGGGACACGAGGTGGCATGCGAAGGATGGAAGAATGACAGAATGCTGTGAACTGTGCTGCTCCGGATCCCTGCTGGAAGGGACTGAAACAGAGCCAGTAAAGAGGACACCTAGATGCGGACAGTATGGTCATGGCAGCAAGTACTCTGAGCGCCTTGAGGAAGGGGGCGATGGGAGGTATAAGAGGGAAAGCTCCTAACATGTGTTCTCACGGTGCAATCCACTGCCTTTACGAACATACGAAATTTGCCAGCAGATAAAGGCCTAGAGGTCTATCAAGTCTGCTCGAATGTGCAGCTAGCACCCCTTATTCTGCAGCTGCCCCTCCCTTCCACCCTTCCCCTTCATTAACCCTCCCCCTTGTCCTGTCCCATCCTCATTTGAAGCAGTCCACTGTTCTACTGTTCTTTAGGCTATGGCTGTGCTGTTTTTCTGAGGATTAAAACAAATTCTCGCCTGTTTGCAGCTTTAATCGGAGGGTGTGGAAGGGGGAGATATAATATAGTATTGGGGGCCTGAGTGACTGTTCCTGCGGCGATCTCGGACTGTCACTCGCTGAATGCTGGGGAGGTGGTGTATAAAGGGATGCTATATGTTTTACAAATTTGTTGATGCAGATGTTGATGTTCATATATTATGCGTTATGCATTATTGTTACGCAGGGTTAGTTAAATAAATAGGGATTGTCAGTGAAAAGAGCAGCAGGGCACGTATATCATTAGGGTAAGGCATAGACACTCATGCTTAAACCGCAGTTAGTATCAAGAAGGGGGAAGGAGACTAGATATGGGACAGTTTACATCAAGTATGGTACAAGGGATGGGGGAGGTAGGGGAGATGGGAGGAAGTGGAGGGGCATGGAGAGTAATTATGGGAGGGATAGAGAGGGGGGATGAGAGAATGATGTTCTTGTTATAATTATGGGGTTGTTTAAATGTGTTCTTTATTGTAAACTTGCAAATGCATTTCATATCATACGAAGGCTAAAAATAATAAGGAGGTGGGGAAACGGTGTGGGGATACGGAGAGGGTTCATAGCAAGATCAGTTAATCAGAAATTGGGAATAAATAACAAACTGAAATGGCCAATAACCAGGAATTGGTGGTAGTTTCCTGGAATGTGAAGGGAGTTACAAAGCCAATTAAGCATACGATGCTCCTAACTGCACTACGGAAAAAAGGGGCACAAGTCGCGTTATTACAGGAGACGCACCTGTTGGATACTGAAAATGCTAAATTGACACGTGGATGGGTGGGCAGATGCTTTGCGCCCTCTTACTCGTCTTGTAAGAGAGGGGTAGCTATTCTTATAAATAAGAACCTGCCATTTGAAGTACAAAGAATTGTAAAGGATAACAGGGAGGGCAGATATATATTTTTAGTAGGGAAGCTTTATGGGGAGACAATCACGTTAGGAAATGTATATGCACCAGCTCAATATGAACCACAGTTTTTCCCGGGACTGTTGGACTTAATTACTAGAGAACAATTCCCAGGCCTGATTATAGGGGGAGATCTGAATAGCACCCTGGATCCTATACTGGACCATTCAGAAGGCAAAGGATGGATACCGGAGGCAGTAGTCCAATGGCGGGTGGGTATGTTAGAACTCGACTTAATAGACAGCTGGAGGATGGTAAACCCCGGGGGCTAAAGAGTATATGTTTTATTCAATCCCTCATGGGACATGGACGAGGATAGACTACATACTGATGCCCAGAGCGTGGCATGATAGGGTAATAGATATATCGCACAGTCCTATCCATATTTCAGACCATGCTATGGTAGTGGGAAGGATTAAAATGAAAGTAGGAAAGGACATGATACCGCAGTGGAAATTTTCCTCGTATATGCTTCAAAATAAAGATTTTCGAGACTATCTGGGAAACCAGTGGAAATTATATAAAGAGACCAATGAGGGGTCAGGGGTCCCTAAAGCAATCTATTGGGATGCCGGTAAAGCCTTCCTTAGAGGTTCTATAATAGCAAATATGGCTAAAGTTAAAAAGGAGAAAAGAGATAAGCGACAAGGGTTGGAAAAGCAATTAAAGGAGCTAGAGAGACAGGTGGCACGAGGAGAGAGGGGACAGGTGGAACGCCTCTTAATGGTTACACAGGAAGCACTAAATTCCTTGGTGAGAGGGGAGGCCCGAGTATCCTGGTTCTAGTGTAAGAGACAACTGTTTGAATGGGCTAATAAACCAGGCCCACTTTTAGTTAGGTTAATGAAAGGGGGAAAATGCCCTGTGAGGTTAACCAGGATTAAGGATAAGGAGGGAAAAGTGCAAAGAGAGACAGAAAAGATGAAAACATGTTTTCGGTAGTTCTATGCACATTTATATAAAGCGGAAGGGATGGGTGGCGGACAGAAGATGCAGGATTTTCTGAATAAGGTGGAGTTACCTAACCTTACAGAAGCCCAAAGAAACCGGTTAAGTCAGTCCATAACAAAGGAAGAAATACTGAAGGCTATTGGGAAGCTACAACATAGTAAAGCAAGTGGCCCAGACAGGTTCCCTGCAGAGTTTTATAAGGCCCTGGCGGGCCAGATGGCCGAGACACTGAGTGAAGTGTTCCAGGTAGAGGAGGGACAGGAGAAACCATGTCTACCAGATGCATGTTATGATGCCACGATTTGCTTGGTTCCTAAGGCGGGCAAGAACCCTTTGGAATGCGTTTTGTACAGGCCAATTTCCTTGCTGAATTGTGATCTCAAGATCCTTGCTAAGGTCTTGGCCATGAGGCTGGAGGAATACATATCGTCGTTGGTTCACCCAGATCAAACCGGATTCATAAAGGTGAGGTTATCATACCACAATGTGCGTAGGTTGCTTAATGTGGTGTGGAGGGCTGGTCAAGACCCAGAGAAGACCTATGTTATAACAACGGATGCTGAAAAGGCCTTTGATAGGATGGAGTGGGAATACCTCTTTGAGGTGTTGGACCAGTTTGGTCTGGGTGACCCATATGTACGGTGGATTAGGGTGATGTACCAGACTCTCAAAGCCAGTGTTTTGGTTAATGGGACCCCTACTAAACCTTTCAGGTTGGAAAGAGGAACCAGGCAGGGCTGCCCGCTCTCGCCACTGTTGTTTGCCTTGGCACTGGAACCATTAGCAGCAGCAATAAAGCAATGCCAGAGTATACGGGGAGTTAAAGGGGTGGGAAACACTGAGCATAAGGTCACACTATATGCGGATATGTTGGTGTTCCTTAAGAGAGCTGAGGAGATCTATGATATCACTCCTGGAATTGATAAAAGGTTTTGTGGGATTCTCCAGTTATAGAATAAATTTGAATAAGTCAGAAATGCTGTGCTTCCCTAAATTAGAAGAAGGAAATGTGCAGTGGGGTATACAGTGTAAATCTACAAGCATAATATATTTAGGTATTAAGGTGGGGAGAACAATTGGGTCCTTATAGGGCCCGAATTATACGCCATTAATCAGAATAATAGAAATCTAGATTTAGTAGTTGCCGTATTGGTCCTTGCAAGAATAGATTCAGAGTAATGATTTGATACAGTTATGATCGATGATGGGAACAGTCACTGTGTGCTGCTTCACCAGTCCTTCTTCAGAAGCTCGCTTGAGCTTCTGAAGAAGGACTGGTTGGTCCGAAAGCTAGAGCACTTTGTTCTTGTTGTTACATCTATGTTGGTCCATTAAAAGGTATCAAATCATTTGCTTCTGGATCAGAATAATAGAGGCAGACCTGAGAAGATGGATGCAGTTACCAATATCATGGATGGGACACATCAATATATTAAAAATGAACAGTCTACCCAGAATAATGTATCCTATGCAGATGCTCCCTATGTGAATTATGCGGGCGGATGTCGACAGGTTAGAAAAAGCGTTTGCTCAGTTTATTTGGAAGGAGCAGAGGCCGAGAATGCGATCCCAAAGAATTAAAGCTGAAGTGGTTAAGGGGGGGTCTTAATTTCCCAGATCTGGCAAATTACTATCTTTCCATCCAGCAGAGATACATAGCTGATTGGGTGTTTTGCCCGGAGGTAGCAAGCTGGGTGACACTGGAGCACGAGGGTTGCTCGGGACAGTTATCTGCATACTTGCACAGTAAAGGTTCACAGACATATAGGACCCAAGGGGGCCGGAATCCTCTGGTTAGAATGACCTTGGAAGCTTGGGGGCTACTTAAGAAAGCTAGGGGGATAACTAAAGGAGAAACTTTATTGATGCCAGTAGCAAGGAACCCTTTTTTTGCCAGGATTAGAGGATGGAGGATTTAAGGAATGGGAAAGAAAGGGGGTGAAATGTGTGGGTAACCTGATTAGTTGGGGGGGGCGTTACTCCCATTAGAGGACATTAAAAAGAGATTGAGTCTGTAAGGGCAGCAGATGTTTCGGTATCTCCAACTTAAAACATTTATAGTTAAAATGGAAAGAGAAAAACTGGAGGGGCAAGGATGGAGCTCAATAGAAATAACAATACTGGGGATACAACAAGACCCTAAAGGGTTTATTGGTAAGGCTGCAAAAGTTGGAAAGCAGGGGTGGCTGGATTATACACAGAAGGTAAGACAACAGTGGAGTAAGGACATAGGCAAGGAGATATCTGAAGAAAACTGGCAAAAGCTGTTGTTGGGACATAGGGTCTTCTAATTTGTAATAAATTTAAGGAGGCTTAGTATAAGTTTTTGCACAGACTATATTACCCACCGGCTGCAGTACATAGGGCCCACCCGACTGTTTCCCCCCTATGTGGGAGATGTAGACGGGAGGTAGGAATATATATGCATTGTTTTTGGGACTGCTGTATCCTACAGTCCTTCTGGAATAAAATATTTAAAGAAATAGAGTTAATAGTGGGGACCCCCATCCCGATGCACCCTATTAAAGGATTATTTGGTATGAACACGGATGAGACGGAGGAGTGGGAAACAATACCACGATGGATTAGAATCCTCCTGGTAATGGCCAGGCACTGTATCCAAAATACCTGGGTCAACAATATTGCACCAACCATCCAGCAGTGGCGACAACTGATGTTGCAGAATTTGGCATTGGAGAGGTTATCACTGACACTGCGGGATAGGTTGGAGGTCTTCTATAGAGAGTGGGCACCCTTCTTTTCCTCGCTCAATAGACAAGAGATGATTACCCTATGTGAGGGCTTAACCCAAAGGGATGGGACTAGATTGGATGGGTGTCCCCCCCACCCATGGTTCATGCCATGCTATGATAGTCACCCTTCACTTGAAATGTTATATATATATTAGCCTATCTTATTCCCCATACTGTCAGACTGAAATATGTATTAATTGAGAGGGAAGGTAACATCTGAATGTAAAATTAATTGATTAAGAAATGCATTTGTCTATATGTATGTGTATGTGTTGTTATGACTGAAAATCAATAAAAAAAAGATTATACAAAACAAAAAAAAACAAAACTATGTTTTCTCCAGTGATACAGTGAGCACCATTCAATAAACACTGCTTTAAAACCTACGTGTGTTTCAGGTTTTGTAACAAAGTCGACACATTCATATTTTTGTTTTTGTTGCTTTTTTGTTGTGGTCCTTCTCTCCTGGGTTGCTGGATGCTAAAGTTACAGCACACTAATGTGAGATTTGCAGACTGGATATCCCTGATGTGGAGAAAGTCTGCAATCCTTCACACCTATCATTCAATTGAGGTGATTTCTCAGGATGGCACTTTAAATCAATTATTCCATTACCCTGTAAATGGGGGTGGAAGAGGTAGTGCTGTTTTGAAACCTTACTAAGAGTTTCTATGCAGTAGCCAGCTCAATGCTTAATCAATCAATAAATATTTTATTCATCATCAAAGATGAATGAGTGGGATACTCAGCTGAGCAGAGCTCATTTTCTGTTTTCTCATTGACAGGCTCTTACTTGAGCTATATTCAGGATCATCTGCGTTTTATTCTACATTACAATGATTGTTTTACCAGGGCTAACAGTTCCACTCCCAGTAGGAATTCACACATATAAGGCCCCCTATTAAAACCTATTGTAAAGCAGACACTGACAAACAGCAACACAGTTACCAACATTGCAACACTTGTAGCAATACAACTTCCAAACAGGCACTGCAGAGTAGCACTTCACATGGTATTAGCAGCCCGGAGGCATGCTGACAGCATCCTGCAACTCTGAAAAATGAACCACACCAAAAAGGCATTAACACATACATTTTTCAACTTTGTTACAAAACCTGAAACACATATATTCTATAGCACTGTTTTTAGAATAGTGCTGCCTGTTTTACTTGTGAAAACCATGGCAGAATGATCTTTTAACTTTGGAGAAACAGGTCATATAAGCTTACTGATAGGGAGGGCTAGACTGTGAGTTCAGGACCTCTTCACTGAAACTGGCTTTTTTTGAACAGGTAGTGAAATAAGGGTTATAAAATAGCCCATAACTTTAAAATGAAGTAACGCAGAAACCTAATGTTTGGTATGAGATTTACTGGGGGATGATTATTCTAATTATGCAATGTAGCACTTTTGGCCACAGTCCCTCTTTAATAGATTCTGTGCTGTATTTAATTGAATTTTTTTTGTTGATCTATTAAATAGTACCTAAATTGTAGAAAACGGAAGAAGTCCCTTGGAGAGAGAGTTGATATTCCTAGCTTAACTGGAGAAAAGATTTAAGTGTATCCCCCTGAAAGAAGTGCCCTACCAATGCAAGACCTTTTCTTTCCCACACTTGAAACCCCCCATCTAGTTGGAAGGGCAGAAAATCTATGCAGGAATGTAATGGAGTGTCCCTTGAGAGGCTGGTAAGGAGTTGGTATTTTCTACAAATCTCCACCCAGACTTGTTTAAGTGTTAAAGCCCAAATATTCCCAGTATCAACTATTTTAATGTTATGTGCATCCATAAACAGCAAATCCCGAAGTTTAGCCGCATCTCTCGTATCCCTCTCCAGGACAACCCATAAGGGAGATTCACGCTCACTTAAGTGTGCAATGAAATGCTGCAATTGAGCAGCCCAGAAGTATTGTTTAAATTCTGGAAGACCAAGTCCCCCTGATTTCTTAGAGGCAGTCAATATAGCCCACTGAATTCTAGGCCTCCCCCCCCACCATATAAATTTAGCCAGGGTAGTCCTCAGGGCCTTCCAAAATGAAGTCAGGGTTCTGAGAGGGATCACTGAAAAGATAAAGAGAAAATAGGGTAGTAAATTCATACGCACTGTTTCAATTTTACTGAAAAATGATAAAGGCAGTTCCTTCCACCTTGTACAATCTGCTTGGGCCTCCTGTAATAACTTTAAATAATTCATCTGGCAGAGCTCCGCTCTATCTCTTGGTATCCAGACTCCAAAATATCTAAACCCTGCTGTAGCCCATCTTAGTTTGCTGATTTGCGACAGTAAAGAACTCTGATATGGTCCAATTGGAAGCAGTTCTGTCTTGGCTTCATTCACTTTAAAACCTGATCCAAAAAAGGCAGCACCAGCATCCGTATTTTATAAAACAGTTTTTTATTGTATTACATGCCTGTGGCAATAATAGTGGAAAAGACAAACTCACAAGCCCCGACCGATTTCGCGCATGCGCGCTTCCTCAGGGAGCTGCCATTTTTGGATTTGGTGCATTGTGACTGAGGCTTGCACAGCTCCAGAAGTGGAGCTGCTTTTTGGATTCGAATTACCTTAAAACCTGAGACTGAAACAAAATAAGTCAGCATGTCCAAAACTTTTGGTACTTCCCGGGCTGGGTCTGAAACATAGAGAAGGGTGTCATCGGCATACAATGAGACCCTTAATTCTTCCCCCTCCACACGGATGCCCTCATAATCAGGGGACTGATGAATAAGTGCCACTAAGAGCAAAAAGGATTGGGGAGTGGACAACTTTGTCTTGTGCCACACCAGATACCAACAGAGTTAGAAACTACATCATTCAGCTTAATTTGGGTGGTGGGGGTCCTATATAAGTCAGAGATCCAGGAAAAAAATTTAGATCCCAAACCGAATTTATGTAAGGTTAATCCAAAAACTGCCAATCGAGACAATTAAATGCCTTTTCAACGTCGATGGAAATAATGGCTTGGAGGGTACCCGGAGGGAATGACTTAGACAAGGCCAATACATTCAGAAGGAGACAGATGTTATCTTGAATATGTCTCCCTGGGATAAACCCTGTCTGATCAGGGTGGATCAACAAGGAAATAATTTTCTGTACCCACATCCCAATAGCTTTAGCAAAAATCTTAGCATCTTGGTTCAATAGCGAAATGGGGCGATAGCTGGCACATAGTGAACTATCTTTACCCGGCTTGGGCAGCACCAAAATTATAGCCCTATTCCAGGAATTGGGTTAATCCCTCCTCATGAGCAGTGTTGCAAACTCTGGTAAAAAGTGGTACAAGCTCTTTTGAAAAAGTATTATAGAACTTTGCTATAAACCCATTGGGGCCAGGGGCCTTACTCCCTTTAAAAGACTTAATAACCTCCAGGATTTGAGCCTCTGTAAATGGAGATTCCAAAATCTGCTGCTGCTGAAGAGAGAGCTTCAGAAGCTGTACCTTCTCAAAGAACTCTGTAATTCGCTCTGAATGCCCCTCAGATCTCTCCTGGTTATAGAGCTGGGAATAATATTTAAGGAACTCCTCCACTATCTCTGTGGATGCAGTGGCATATATTCCATTCCCCCTTATTAATTCTGTGTATATATATCTGCTTCTTGTTTCCTTAGGCAAAGAGTGAGCAATCTGTCCGTCCGATCCCCCCACTCATAGTATTTTTGTCTAATGAAACGGAGAGTATTCTCCGTTTTCCGTGATAATATATTATTTAAGTCCTCCCTCTTTTTTTTAAGTTTAGGTAGAAGGGACGGGTCCCTAGTCTTTTTGTGCTCCATCTCAAGCTGCCATACTGTATCCTCTGCCTTTAATAATGTGGCGTGATACTGTTTCTTCTTGTATGATGCATATGAAATAACATGCCCTCTGACCACCGTTTTAAGGCTGTCCCATATATACTTGAGAAAAGATATCTTTTTCTGTATTTTCCCTAATGAAATTTGAAATAAGGTCCCTTGTAGAAGAAGAAGAATCAGCATTTATATAGCACTTTTCATACATCCAAAGCGCTTTACAAGCAATACTAGACTGGTAGTGAAGTGATTGAATGTGTGGTGGTGGCCATATCGCACATCATCACCCACACACAGCCTGGATAATTGCATGAACCGGTTTATGGGAAGGGGAATGTTGGCCAGGACACCGGGAATGTTCCCTACTCTTTGCGAAGAGTGCCCTGGGTTCTTTTACTTCCACCTGGACAACACCAGGATGGGCAGAAGGGACCTTGGTTTCATGTCTCATCCGAAGGACGGCATACCCCAGCAGTACAGCACCCTCCAATACTGCACTCGGATGCCAACGATTTTTAGGTGCAAGTCCAATCCCGGTGTGGGACGAGAACCCACGACCTTCTGATCCAGAGGCGGATGTGCTACCAACTGAGCCACGCTGACACTCAGCGTAACAAAACCCTCATCATGCAAGAGACCAACATTTAATCTCCAGCCTTTGTTGGATTGCTGGGATCCCCATTTTAATTCATGAGACACCAATGCATGATCTGAGAGGAAACAGCATGCGTCCGAGTATCATGAACAATATGCACCCATTTTTTCTGGGTATACAGCCTTCCCAGCCGGGAGTAAGAACTGGAAGCAGAAAAGTAGAAAGTGAACTCTGGGGGTGTAGCTAGCAGCCAAGCTGTGAACAGCACTCCAGCAGAGCTCCACAGCGACAAAAGAATAATTGCTATTTTTATAAAGATTAAAGCTATCAAACTACTTGGAACTACCAGATTCTGCATCAGCAAAACGTCCTGATCCTGGGCATAACAAAATCACAGCTCTTGCAATCATGGGTCACACAAAAACGACGAATGGAGCAGACGGAGCTAAACAAAAAGAAACCCGACTAGGCCCAGATGCTGACTCCAGCCTAAATCAGCCCTCTAATGCGGCACTGCTAAAGGCCATCCAAGCTATCGACAAAAAAAAAATGGATGACTTTATAAGCAGACTATTGGTGGCGGAAACCAAGCTGAATGTAGTTGAAGAAGCATCCCAAGGGGCTAATAAAACTGCAGAAAAAGCCACGACTGCAACATCAGGTCTAGTAAAAGAATATCTTTTACTCTACTCTGTCGTCGTCTGGAAAATTTGGAAAATGGGGCACGGGCATCCCACATCCGCATCTTGGGCTTACCAGAGGCAGAGGAAGGAGAAGCCCTCAACAACTTTCTCGAACACTGGCTCCTGGAGCTTTTGCAGCTGGATACACTGGTCTCGGTATTGTGGGCCTATCGTGTAAATGCAAGAGGAGCCTGCTTGTATCTGGACTCAGCTCATTGTCAGATATGTACAGTGTTGGCCATATGGGGGTCCATTAAAGAAACGGACAGTGTGTGACAGGTGGGAAGGAGACGGGGCCCTATTCTATGGCAAGCAGCACACATCTGTATCTTTCCAGATCTTAGCTTTGCCACCCGGCAGCACCGTAAGACATTTGATGGGATCCGTTCGCGCCTTCCTCAGCTTGGGGTGCACCATATTTTACTAATGCTGGCCAACCTGAAGATCGACTACAGTAACAAAACATATCATTTCTTGGACCCTGTAGATGCCGGGAAGTTGCTGTCCCAAACTGAAGCAGACTGTACAACCCGAGAATAGAAGTCAGAATCTGAACGGGAGGAAGAATCCTGAAAAGGGTTTTCCATTTCCTGATTTCCATTAATCACCGCGTGGCAGATGGGCTTAGAGACCTTGGACTTGAACATTATCTGTTGCTTTTCTTTTAGCGTGGATATTATAAACACGGACATATGCATTTAGAATTTAAGATGTTACAGGATTATTCTGAGAGCAGGGGTCGACTTTAGTGGTGGCCCGGTGGCCCAAGGCCACCAAAAATCGACTCGGGCCATTGTCTTACCAGTAGCTGCTGGCCCGATTGGCCAGCAGACTGTTTCCCCATTTAACGATGTGTGCCTTTAAGAGTGACGTGCGCACGCGTCTGCTCGTGCACACCGCATGGGGAAGAGAGCACGCCGGCGGCACAGTAGCAGCTGCAAGTGGGAGGCCTGCAGGACTTACTGTACCATGTGATTGCTCAAGGGCTCCCACTTGCATGATCACATGGTGTCAGTCTGGAAAGGTGGCAAAAGCCAATCGGTGGGCACATTTTGGATGGGCATCCTGGGACAGCAAATCGGAACCATCAGAGAGAACTGTAAGTACAGTCCCCTTTGCCATCTCCTTCATTTGTGGCATAGTACTTGTGAGGAGGGGATCGTCGGAAAATCGCAGCGTGTTGGGCATATCGTGAATGAGTCAAAGTTTTGGTCTGCATTCCCATTCTGTTTAAGTATATTTTAGCAGCTTGGGCACACCTCATTGGGGGGGGGGAGCTGAAGCTCTGATTACTGTGCTTAAAATAAATAAAACCCTTACTGAATTGCTGCTGCAGCCTATAATTCTTTCTTGCAATTCTGAGTCAGGGGCTTGCATTTTGCTGCAGCTTTTAAAGACTTGCTAGAAAATAATTGAGTCTAGAGAAGCATCAAGGGTGTTATAAAAATCAGAACTTGTACAAGTCCTTAAAGTAAGAAAGTCTGTGTGGCAGGGGCACATAACTGCTTTTGCTGTTTAAAAGAAACACCTTACTCTTCTATATAATTTCAAGACCAATCTGTGCTCTTTCCTGCGTGTGAGTGTGTTTTCTGTCAATAGTAGCTTACAGTCTCATTCTGTGGTGCTTGTGGGAACGAGATCTAATCACTTTTGCAGCTATTGTTGGACCTGGTGAAATAAAAGCAATTTATTAACAAGACCCTTCCCATTTTTTAAAGTCCTTTCCAATTTCTACTGCTGTACTGCCTTGACAGTGTCAGCAGTCTGTGTGGAAAGTCGGGGCCAGTCTAACCTTTGAAGAAAAAAAAAAAATTAAACTAAGTCCTTATTTGTCAGATTTCTACTGTCCGGTCACCAGTGTAGCAGTCTGTGGTCATAGTCAGAGGCTGGCACACACTTAGGGGCCTTGCAGCTATCCAGTCTGTAAAAAAATATATATTTTCTAATTTCTACTGTTGTACTGCCTCGACAGTGTCAGCAGTCTGTGTGGAAAGTTGGGGGCAGTCTAACCTTTGAAAAAAAAGATAAATAAAACTTAGTCCTTATTTCTCAGATTTCTACTGTCCGGTCACCAGTGTAGCAGTCAGTGGTCAAAGTCAGGGGCTGGCACACACATTTAGGGACCTTGCAGCTATTCAGTGTTTGTGAAAAAAAAAAATCTAATTTCCTAATTTCTACTGTCGTACTG